>JAQSVV010000035.1:600000-1194846 GCA_036375495.1 Agrotis segetum
CCGCGCAACTAAGTCGCGTGCTCTGCGGCGCGCGGGTGTTACTCGCATATTATGTTACTTGAACAGTTTTAGACAAGTGTAAGTTTCATTATTCCGGCAAAAATACATTTTCAACAATGTTTTTAAAAGAATTTTCGTTCCTCGAGAGATAAAGCTACCGCGCGAATAGTATGCACATGTAACTCTTGACCACAAACAAATGAAATGTACATATAGGTACCTAGGTAGGCAGCTTGCGCAAGTAGCCCGTGTCTTTACTTGTTCCAGCCATTTGCAACATTTACAAGTACACACGAGTAACTTGATCAAGTAGCTTGCGCATGTTACTCGCGCGGGTAACCCGAACCCTTACTTGCGCGGGTTACATGCACCGTGTATAGGCACTGTTACGGGGTGGGATGTTGGAGACTTTTAAAAAGACACTTTTACTGGATTTTTCAGTTTAATTAAGATAAAGATACAGAGGAATTATTGTGTCCACACCGAAGTCTAAACCCGAACTATCTGATGAATTATTTTTAGAAACGATCACGACTTCGCACTTGCGTTAATTACCATGTTAACAACTTGGGCTAGCTCAGCACTTTAGTTATTTCGAAATACGTTGCTAAGTCCAAAGTATGGCGTAAACAACTTAGGCTAGATCAGCAATGGCGCTATGTCGAAATTATGAAGTAAACAACTTAAGCAGATCAGCAGTTTCATCAAATGTGATTCTGGTGAATAATGAAATATAACAGCCCCCCCGATAAGATTGATCATCACAGATTTAGGAAGTGATGAGAAAGATTGAACAAGATAACGCAATGCTAATAAGTAGACTTCGATGTGGTCATTACAAAAAAGACTATAACTACAACTTAAACATTAACATGAACATTAACTTTGCTGTGGTCATTACAAAAGATTATAACTACAATTTAAACATTAACTTAATACAAGAGTTCATAGGTTCTTAAACATAATAAGATAAAATACATAATCTTACAGAGAATGGAAGAACTTAAATCTTCTTTTTTTTTTTTTTTTTTTTTTTTGATACCCCAGATAACAAGAATTTATTTCATAGTATTGCGTTTGACAGGAACTGGTAATGATTTAATAGAGTGATTGTCATTTTCATTTTCCGAAGAGTCGGAGGTGTAAGCAACGTTGTTCACGTTGGTGACATCAGTAATATGAGGTTTAGATATTCCGGATTTTGTATAATTCTTTTTGCAAATTTTAATACAACAACTTTGTCCTCTTGGAAAGAAACATCTTAATCTAAATATGAGATAAATGAAGAACAATGCTGAAAGTACATAAATTAGAGAGAGATAATGTGTACTATATTTTTCTAAATGAGAAGGCTCTTCTATTTTATTTATTTATCTCTCGATACTGTCAAGCTGAGTGCTTGCTTTTACTAAAGAGTCAAAACTATTAAATTCATTTAATTTAATAAGTGGTACATGGTGGTCCTATTTAATTTTAGTTGGTCACAACAATCATCATTTATTATATTGAAGTCGGAGAGTAAAAGTTAAAGTTTTATAAAATGCTTTACAAGATTTCGGGAGATGTAGGATTCCTGTGCCGAACAAGATTTCGTCGAGGTCTCTCAATTCATCATTACACATTATATGGCATTTACTGGGTTCAGACTGTACGAAAATCCAGCGATTGTTGGTTATTTTCTGGAAAACATCAATAGAGCCTCGTAGAATTCTTGTTTGGCAGGAATTTGGCAAGTTATTAACAACTTCTGTCAACAGGGTTGTTTCACATGTTGGATTTGCAATAATTGAATACACATTATTTAACGCACACACGAGACACTGATCTTTGATCACTTTGCACTCACTAACACTTTCGAATTGTGAGTAGAATAAACGATCCGATGTTACGGCCAAATATTGTTTGGTAGGAGCAATTAAAACATAGGTATTAGGAGTTTCGTTGTTGAAGGAAATAGGTAATGGGATATTGCGGAATAAATTATAAACTTGAGAAAGAACTAGTGGGATCTTCAATATAAGTATCAGTTTATTATCATGATAGTAGCATATGATGTCCGATATGTTTATTATTTCATTTACGTTTTGCAACGTCAACGATATAGGCAATTCCGCATGTCGAGGTAAATGGTTAACATGTAACTCGAGCTCCTTGTACAACTGCATAGGACTTAGTACAGTCGGGTGCAAAACATTCATCTTGCTAAATAGTATGGCATTATTTATGTCATCAATATCGAAAGATAAAGTCATAATGATGCTTTCTAAAGAGTTGAGTAAAATCATTAATTGAGATTTAGTTTCAAGCTTGTCATTCGTGTTCATGAGAGTTTCCAAAGATTTTTCAATATTGATAAAATTTTGATTTAAACGATTTTCATTTTCTTTAACTTTCGACATTGTACTATTGAATGTAGATACAGTGGATTTAATAATATGAATATTGTCACGCATTAAATTCGTTAACTGTTTTTCGTCCGACTGTACTTTGTTTATAGCGCTCGTGAATTTATTTGCGTCATCAGAATCTAAAGTACCGAAGAAGGTCTTTAATAAAGATCCGCCTGCATCGATTAAACCCCGTTTAGATCGTTTAGTTTCTTTAACTTGAACTAAGTATGAAATAGATGAGAATTTCTTAACATTATTAGCATGTTGTAATTTCAAGGAATTCAGTGAATTTAAACATTCAGACTTAATTTGAGAAGATTGATTAGAGCCACAATATTTGGATACTCTTTCAAATAAGAATTCGACATATTCTAAGTGTGGTTGTATATGACTAAGGTCTACATAAGTAATAACATTCCAGTTATCATTCGTAAATCTGACATCTGATAACTGGTCAAAGTACAGCCCTGGGCTGTTTACAATTTGTGTGACGAATTTGTTCGCGAAAGTTGACACCGAACATCTGTAAACAATAGATACAAGAACTTAATTATAATAAATTGTTGGTGAATCATATATTAATAATACATTATGTAATTGTTAGAAGGCAGGTTTAATTTCATCGTAATGGTGTCGAATATGTTTTCTATCGACTTGTATCGTTGCAGTGTGGTTACCATTTAGTTTTATTATCTTATATGGACCTTTCCACACAGGCGATAAGGCTTTATTTTGTTTATGGTGACACCTAATGTATACCATATCACCAACACTATAAGCCACAGGACGAGAATGGGAGTCATGGTATTGTTTAGAGCGTTCTTTAGACTGTTGAATATTTTGTAATGCCTTTTGTCGGCTATAGTGTAATCTATGGTTTAAAGCTCGCACATAGTCTGTATAAGTATTATTCTCAAGAGTATCGATCGATTTAGGAATATAAGGTTTATGCCCAAAGATGAGTTCAAATGGGGAAAAGCCCGTAGTCGAATGTATATTTGAATTATAAGCTAACATGGCAGTGTTCAGGTATAAATCCCATGTATGTGCATTTTCATTTATATAGGAACGTAGATATGCCTTTAAAGTAGAGTGACTTCTTTCTAACGCACCGCAGGTTTGAGGGTGGTAAGGAGAAGCAAAGACGTGTTTAATCCCGAATAATTTCTCTAATTGTTTGAATAAATCTGAACAAAAGTTAGTTCCCTGATCTGTTATGATATTTCGCGGTATTCCTATGTGTGAAATAAAATGTGTTAAACGTTGTGCAGTTTCTTGAGCTGAACATGTTTGCATGGGATAAGCCTGAGAATATTTTGTTAAGTCGTCTTGTAGAGTCAGAATGAATTTATATTGGTCGATTCTAGTTTCAGGGAGAGGCCCTACAATATCTAAAAAAAGCTTTTCATTTGGTCTAGTAGCTGTCGAAGTTATTATCATGGGAGCTTTATGAGTGTGACGTAACGGTTTATTAACTTGACAGGATTTGCAGCTCTTAACATAATTCTCTATGTCTTGACGCATGTTTTTCCACCAGTAAAGGGACTTCAACCTATCGTACATGCGAGAAATACCTGGATGTCCTGCAGAAGGTATGTCATGATTATCCTTAAGTATACGAGGGACTTCGGCGGGTGTTGGGAATAGAATATTGTTATGATATATATGGACTTTAACACCCGTCTTGTGAAATATAAAACCAACGATATTGTATATCCTATTGAATGAAAATTTCGTAAACGGATCTTGAAAATCAGAGATAGCAACTTCTTTTTCTTCCGAGTAACACGTAGTTATCATATCTCGATAGTCTCTTAGTATATTAAAAATATTTTTATAGGACATTTCGTCATAGTGATGGACGCGAAGGAATAAATGGGTGAAGACATGTTTTTCGTTGGACGTACTTTGAAATGTATATAGTTCTCGTTCTACAGTTCTAATATCAGGTAAGGTTTCGTCAATTTTAGACATTTGTAAAATTTCAGAGCAGTATGGTATCGAATCGTCTAGGTCAATTGCAGAGGGGTAAGCGATCATTTTACACTTTGATTTAAGTAGTGATTCATTGTGTTCTTCTATTACAGTGTCGAAGGAAATAGTTTGTTTTTGACTAACTTGCAAATATTTTTCATAAGTTTCAGAAGTCGTGGGAATATCGGAATCTACAGCAAGGACTGGATTACGAGATAAGGAATCAGCGTTACAATTTATTTTGCCTTTTTTATAAACAATTTCGTAATCGAACTCTTCGAGCTTCAGCCGCCAACGGATTAACTTAGAACTGGGATCTTTGCAACTAAATAACCATTGTAATGGTTTATGATCAGTGACGATTTGGAACTTGCGACCATACAGATAAGGTCTGAAAACTTTGGTACCAAAGATTATTGCGAGACACTCCTTTTCAGTCGTGGAGTAGTTACCTTCGGATTTGTTCAGAGTGCGTGAAGCATAAGCGATTGTAAGGTCTTTATTTATTTCACCCTGAGAAAGGATGGCGGAAACGGCGTAGTTAGAAGCGTCTGTCGTAAGTAAGAAAGGTTTTGAGAAATCTGGATATTGAAGGATAGGGGCAGTAGTGATTTTGTCTTTTAAAGTTTCGAAGGCCGTCTGTTGCTCTATGAGCCACGTAAATTTTGCTTCCTTTTTTAGAAGGCTAGTAAGTGGTTTTGTTATATGAGAGAAGTTGTCTATAAAACGTCTATAATAACCGACGAGACCAAGGAATGATTTGATATCTCGAGGATTTTTTGGAGTTGGAAATTTTTGCACGCATTCTACCTTTTTAGGATCCGGTTTCACCCCGCGTTCGGATATTATGTGGCCTAGATATTGTACTTCTTTACAAAGGAACTCGCTTTTATCAGGTTGCAGTTTTAAATTGTGTTCACGTAATTTCCTGAATACTATAGTTTAAGTTTTGTGAGATGTGAGGATAAATCATGACCAAATACGACAATATCATCTAAATATGTGAAGCAATGAATACCTTGTAATCCAGAAAGAACAATATTCATGAGTCTTTGGAATGTAGATGGAGCATTTTTTAGTCCGAAAGGCATCCTATTGAATTGATAGTGTCCTGATAGGCCAGGTACACCGGGAACACTAAAAGCTGTTTTTTCAGCATCCGACTCTTTAGTGTGAATTTGGTGAAATGAAGATGCTAGATCGAGTGTAGTAAAGTATTTACTATGACCAAGCTGGTCTAATATGTCCGTGATATTAGGAATGGGATAGGCGTCGCCAATAGTTATCTCATTAAGTTTCCGATAATCTATTACTATACGCCACTTTGGTCTACCGGATGCGTCTTGTTTCTTTGGAACAACCCATATCGGAGCTGACCAGGGAGAGACAGAAGGGCGAATAATGTCTTGGTCCAACATGTTTTTTATTTGTTTGCTGACCTCTTCTTTATGACACTCAGGAAAACGATAACTTTTTACGTGTATGGGAGTATTAGATGTCGTACGAATTTCGTGTTGGATTGTTTTAGTGGCGGTCAAGATATCTCCTTCTAAATAGAAAATGTCATTGAACTCCGAACACAATTTTCGCAGGCATGACTCTTCTTCTTTATTCAGATGTTCACATCTTAATGCATCTTGTACTCTTTGGTCGTGATTTAGATTGATTGAGGTTGTTGGGAAACAAGGAAAGCTTTCTGTGGCTGGATTGGAAGAGGTTGACGATTTAGAAGGACTGCTTTCTAAAATAAATGAAATTGGTTCTAATGTTAATTTGATTGGATTTAGAATAATTTTGTTTTCTGAAAGGTTTAGGACAGATATATTAATTTTATTATTTGGTTTAACGCGAGTAAGACATTTAGAAAACAAAAGTTTGGGATAGTCATTTAGTTTTGTCGTTAAAATTAACCCTTCTTTTAGTTCAGGATTTGTAACTGAGCATTCTATCATCATTTCAGTTCGAGGTGGAATAGTATAAATTAGCTCAGTATGCAGTTTAAAGCTAACGTCCATTGGTAGTTGTAACTGAAACGTTGTATAAGATATAGAAGCGTTATAGTTTGAAAGAAAATTTGTACCTAAAATACCATCATAATCGAGGTTTACATTGTTAACAACATGAAAATAGAAAGGGAATTCGATTTCTTTCTCCGCTAGTATCGATAACATAAATCTACCTTTTGTTTCGGCATATGAGTTTATGTCATTAATGCCTTTGAACTTGACTGTATTTGAGTCGAGAGTAGGAATGTTTGATAAGCTAGTTTCTTTTACTAGGCAAATAGAACTACCAGTATCAACCAGGAGTTTTAAAAGTTTTTTAGAATGAGACGTATGAACTTCAATGAATGGTAATAAAGTTTTTTTATTTTGAGAAATATCATAAATTGTTGGACATTCCTCAGAATGATCTAAAAGTTTGTCAATTAGATCTTGGTAGGATTAACTAGTAGAATAAGATTCAGTGGATGCAGTGGACTGTACTTGTACAGATTTGTTTGAGATTAAATCTCGATCACCGACAGGGGGACATTTGTCCGATAGAAGACGATGATTGTTTCTTACCGTTACTATTGGGCTTAGAAGCCGAAGTAGAAGATAACGGTTTGGAACTTGATATAGAAATTGATTTAGAATTATTAGGAATAGTATTTGATTTAGAATAAGTGTCTTTGATTTCGAACTCGCGTCGACACTTACACGCGAATCCAGATCTTAGTTTAAATTATCGTCGCTACTCTCTGCATCATGAGATTGTGGTGGTAATGATATTTCGGGAGTTTCGACGCAATACTGTCGTTGGTGTTGAGAAGACGGTTTATTTTGTTTGCGAGAGTTAAACTGTCGTTTTCGGCATTCCGATATATCATGACCTGTATGTTTGCAATATCTACAAACGATAGCCGCGGAGTCATACTTGGAATTTGATGATGACGGGTCGGATTGTGTGCGCGATTGTACTAGGAGTCGAGTTTCAGAACGTTTTTTGTTAAGACATTCCCATTCCGAATGCCCCCTTTTATTACAGTTTTTACAGAATTTTTGTTTTATTTGGACACTTGTACTTTTCTGAGTATTTAAAATTTTTTCCTCCTCTATGGCAATGTTGATAGCAGCATTGAGAGTTTTTGGGTCTCGACACCGAACTATATTACTGATGTTAGTATGTAAGCCTATCATAAAAGTATAAAGTGCGAGATCTTCAGTCATCGCGATGCGACCCGCTAATTCTTTCTTCAAGGTTTCAGCGTTATGAATTTCGGCTTGTAGACTTGTGAGGCAGGTCTCAATTCTTAGGACAAATTGGGCTACAGTCTCGTTTGGTTCTTGTTTACAAGACTGTAAATCTAATAATAAATGGTTATAGTGTTTTTTTTCACCAAAATTTTGTCTTAGGAAATCTTTTAAGAGTGGGTATTATGCCAGGAAAAAATCAGATTTCACCCTCGCGTCTCACATGCCTCTGCTCTAGTACCAATAACAACCACGGGCGCTGTGACGACGCGCTCTGCAAAACTTCTTTGAAAAAACAAAACAACTACAGTGCCACAGTCTAACATTATGACAGTAGGTACGACTCGGCTTCACAGGCGGGGTACACACGGACGCGGTAGGGCTGCCTGCTTACAGTATCTTAATTTAGTGGAAATTATTTCTAGTTAATTTAACTGACTTCAAAAAGAAGTAGGTTATCAATTCGACGGTATGTTTTTTTTTTGTGTGTTTGTTACGCGATTACTCCGCCAATATTGTGGACCGATTTCAAAATTCTTTTTTTGTTCGAAAGGAGATACTTCTGAAGTGGTCCCATTGTCACCATGTCAGGATATGATGATTGGATACTGGAGAAATCGAGGGCAACCCTCAAATTTTGTAGGCCTACACATCGTTTTCCGCAAATTTTATGAAGTAATTTAGGTATTTGCGTATGGTGATCATCATCTCATGTAGCTGAGCTGATGGTGGAAGGTACAACTCCTCTAGTAAGGACTTGGCATCGACTGATTTAGTAAATTATGTTTGTGTTCGCATATCTCCGGAACTACAAGTCCGATTTAAGTAATCCTTTTTTAGTTTTACTTGGTATCGTTCAACTTAGGGAATACTCCAAGTTTCAACAAAATCGGTTCAGTAGTTTTCGAGATAGGGAATGAATGAAAGAGATGTTAACGATGTTATTACCGGTGTTACGGATTACAAAATTCTAGTGCACAAAAATGATATACATATTTTACAAGAATTGTAGTTGAATATTTAAACTAAAAAAATAAAAACTTTTTCAAAAAAATGTAACCGTCTTCAAAAACAATCACAAAAAAGGGTAAAATATCCTACAAAACTTTTCTTTCGGAAGTCGGTGGCAAAAAAGACTATGAAATTAATAAAAAAAAGTCACCGACTTCCGAAAGAAAAGTTTTGTAGGTTATTTTACCCTTTTTTGTGGTTGTTTTTGTATTGTAAATATGTATTACATTATTTTCAATTTCAAGTTGCGAATGGTGTAGAAGTGTTCAATAAATATGTATAATAAACATTCCATTCAATGTATCACGTTCATGGAACATTGGGCTTAGATTGTTTATGATCGTTTAGAATTACATCAGAAAGACGTATACATAGCTGAACAAAAGCCTCCCCACTATACCGCAACGCTGAAAGACAACCGCCACTTGGATGCATTTGTTGCCCGCGATTCTCACGATGTTGTCGGGCAACCTAATGGAAACCCCGCTTTTAGTTGTATCGCTATTTTGAGAGAATTTGCTATTTTGAGAATTAGGCTTATACGAGAATCTACCAACATAAGAACTTGCCACCTTGCCACTATATTTGCGCGGCCTTGTTGCCATTTTATGGGAATTGAGCATTCTGGTCTTTGACTGCTGGCCTTTAAGAGAGACTAAAGCCTGATTTACATTACGAAACTAGTTGCATGAAAGTACTTTCATGAGACTACTTTAACCAGTAATTTCACGTGTAAACGTTCAGTTTTACAATGCATGCATTACTTTCGTGACACTGAATTACTTTCGTGCTATGCGCATATTTTTTGTGAAACTAGTTTCATGCAACTACATTCATCATGTAAATACGACGCGAAAGTAGTGTCGCGACAGCACCTGCGCTGAGAGGACGTGTGGTATTTGAAATTAAAATGATTTTTACCCATACGAAAGTAATTTGCATAGCTTTTAGGATCATCTGCTAATTCAGAGATTAACTGTGTTGCACCCGGATGCTTTTTTTTCAAATTTTCGCCTAGAGTAATTCCATAATGGGACTAGACAAGGGAACTAAAGACGTTGGTGGATTTATCAACGTCTTTTTTCCGAGACAAATTTTATATTTATTTTATATTTTATCATTTCTACAGCGACGCTTTGCATCATAAATGAAATACAGCTTTGATCTTGACAGGGCCAGTATCCGCGATACTGGTAATTTCACGACACTAAAATTTAAACGAAAGTACTTTCACATGTGCTGAAACAAGTTTCACGAAACTAGTTTTATCATGCATGACACTACTTTTGTAATGTAAATCCGGCTTAAGAGTGACTCAACGAGCAATGGAAAGAGCTTTGCTTGGAGTTTCTTTGCGGAATAAAATCCGAAACATGGATATTCGGCGAAGAACCAGAGTCACCGACGTAGCTCATAAAATTTGCAAATTGAAGTGACAATGGGCAGGCCACATTTCTCGTAGAACTGATAACCGATGGGGAAGAAAAGGTCTCGAGTAGCGACCACGGACCGGAAGACGCAGCGTAGGCAGGCCTCCCACTAGGTGAAACGACGACATCGTGAGGGTCGCGGGCAGCCGATGAATGCAAGAGGCGAATTGTCGTTCGGCGTGGCGGTCTAAGGGGGAGGCCTATGTTCAGCAGTGGACATCTTCCGGCTGATGATAAGCATTCTGCTCCTAAACCATAATAATATTATAACGTTAAAATATTTGTGTCGTGCTAGACTTAGCATGGCGATGTTTGAAATAAATGTGTTTGTATTTATAAGTATGTAACATGAATAAATCTATACAAAAACAAATCATCATTTATTTTAAGCCGACCTCATTATACAGTAATAAAAAATACCCGACCAGCAGAACAATTGACACGCTGCTTATTTAGCGCGCATGTGGCAAAAGAAATTTCAAAAAAATGGTCTTCGGCTATTTGAAATTATTTCAGTCTTAAAATATTTTAGCTCTCGTATTTTTGTTGTATTATGTGTTGTTTCTCTGATTATATCAACAAAAATATTATTATTTTAATAGCCGCCGGGCGCGGTGCAAACTGTCATAGTCCTCCTGTCTCAATAGAGCGGCGCCGACTGGCAGGTGAAACAAAATGATGCCTGAAGCTAGAACCCGCGCCGCGACAAAAGTCGTTTTGACGCGGCGCTAGTGTCTATGTCATTACATCAAATTGTATTAAAAAAATGTAGTACCACGAATTTTCCGCAGACCTTCACTCGTGACGCAGATTCTAGTGTGCCGCGAAATGGAAAATAGCATTCTACACGGTTTAAAAACGTCGTAAGCGCCGAATGCTAAGAACAATGATAACTTTTATTATAAACAATATTTCAAAAAAGTGCCAGACACTGCCCTCGGCTACGTAATTGTGTTCATATTGATCTAATTTATATTTCTGTAGGACGAACCAAAATAGAATGAAATCAAAAAAACGTGAAAATCAGAGGCAACTTTGTGATCATTTTCTATCGAGAAAAAATTGTCTTTTTATGTTTTCTGTTTGACTCTGCCCTCGCAAATATAATGAAGTTTCCCAACATATACTTTTGTTCCGAATTAAACACGATTTAGTACTCTAAAAATCCAATCCAAAATTGAAGATTTCGCTTGTAGCGCAGCCTTAAGGTGTCAAAGTTATCAAATATTCGGTTAGAGCAAGCAATTTGAGCCTTGCCTCTTAATTTAGAAATTATGAATTTTAAGAGGAGTTCCTTTTGTGATTCCGATGCCAGATCGAGGGCGTTCTTACAGTTGGTTAAAAACGCAGGCAAAACGTCACGTTCTCCGCTATAATTGTCGATGAAATCGCAAAGAACCTTCATGGGAAATTGTTCTAAGAAAGACTTGCCTTCACTTTTAGTAGACATTTTGTTAAAAGGATATTTAAGAATTGAAAGAAAGAAACGGAAGGTGAAGAGGAATCTTATCAAACAAATATTTGGCAATAAATCTTATCAGAATATCACTACTCACAATAATATCAGGAACAGCATAATATTTGATGCACGTAGAGGTGGACGACCGGACTGATGAGTGTGCTGTGTCTGCTTGGCGTTGGCCTTCCTCAGGCCAGAACACAGCGACGTCGAGATCGGGAAGCAGCAATGGCAGGAACAGGAATTAGTCCCACAACGCTACTGGTAGTAGCAGTGAGAATATCGGTAGCGGCGGCAGGAACTTGTAGATGGAGACAGCGGTGGAGACAGCGGTGGAGACAGAGATGGCACAGAGTTCTCGTCACAGCGGATTCCGCAGGTTGGATACAGTGATGCACAGAGTTCGTTTGAGAGTTCGGAGAGTTCAAAGTTGGTTAAGAGTTGAGTTTGATTCGAGCGAAATGTGTAGTAGAGAATTATTGAGACTCGGTTTCGTGGACAACGCGTTTTAGAACTTTTAAATTTCGCGAGAAAATCTACCACACATCCCACTTCTGACACCACTGTTACGGGGTGGGATGTTGGAGACTTTTAAAAAGACACTTTTACTGGATTTTTCAGTTTAATTAAGATAAAGATACAGAGGAATTATTGTGTCCACACCGAAGTCTAAACCCGAACTATCTGATGAATTATTTTTAGAAACGATCACGACTTCGCACTTGCGTTAATTACCATGTTAACAACTTGGGCTAGCTCAGCACTTTAGTTATTTCGAAATACGTTGCTAAGTCCAAAGTATGGCGTAAACAACTTAGGCTAGATCAGCAATGGCGCTATGTCGAAATTATGAAGTAAACAACTTAAGCAGATCAGCAGTTTCATCAAATGTGATTCTGGTGAATAATGAAATATAACAGCACCCTTATATAACCTTTCTGGATTAATGAACTATCCAACACAAAAAGATTTATTAAATTCAAACTAGTAGTTTCCGAGATGAGCGCGTTCAACTAAACAAACGAAAAACTCTTCAGCTTTATAATCCTACTACTATTATAAAGGCGAAAGTTTGTAAGTATGGATGTATGGATGTTTGTTACTCTTTCACGCAAAAACCGCTGAACGGATTTGGCTAAAATTTGGTACACAGTTAGTTTATAACCTGGATTAACACATAGGATAGTTTTTATCCCGATTTTATGTTCCCGTGGGATATTTTTCGAGTTGTAGCGGGTGAAGCCGCTGGCAACAGCTAGTATTAAATAAATTGAGCTGTACACGTCTGATGCTAACCGATCTAGTTTTAACCCCCCTTTTACGAGTAATATAATTTCTTATTTACGGTAATCCTACTAATATTATAAATGCGAAAGTTCGTGAGGATGTATGTGTATATGTAGGTATGTTTGTTACTCTTTCACGCAAAAACCAGTTAACGGATTTATCTAAAATTTGATACACAGATAGTTTACAACCTGGATTAACACATAGGATAGTTTTTATCCCGATTTTATGTTCCTGTGGGATAATTTTCGAGTTGTAGCGGGTGAAGCCGCTGGCAACAGCTAGTATTAAATAAATTGAGCTGTACACGTCTGATGCTAACCGATCTAGTTTTAACCCCCCTTTTACGAGTAATATAATTTCTTATTTACGGTAATCCTACTAATATTATAAATGCGAAAGTTCGTGAGGATGTATGTGTATATGTAGGTATGTTTGTTACTCTTTCACGCAAAAACCAGTTAACGGATTTATCTAAAATTTGATACACAGATAGTTTACAACCTGGATTAACACATAGGATAGTTTTTATCCCGATTTTATGTTCCTGTGGGATAATTTTCGAGTTGTAGCGGGTGAAGCCGCTGACAACAGCTAGTACAATCTAAAACATTTCCGATACTACCATAATAGCCATAAAACCTCCACGTATATTATACCTACATACGTTTTTAAAGTATTAAGGTCAGAATGACGTCATGGCAAGCAAGTTGGCCGAGAGACGCCGTGCCTTCGCATAACAATTTCAGCTTATGCAAGTCTAGAGTATTGGTCTGACCTATATACAGACATAGGTTTTATGTCTTTAGATCTTTACTTGGCTTGTAAGCTGAAAAGGCATCAGTACGATGCAATATTCTGAAATATATGTGAAGGTGTTTAGAATTCTTATAGGAAAAAAATATTGGATTTTGTTTTATCATGTCAAATCAATACTTTAAAATAGTTATTGAGTAGTTACTTTTGTTGACTAAATTATTTTGGACTTGGTCGTAAAGGGATAATAATTGGTACTTTTTATAATAATGTGACAAAAGTACAAATAAATGTTTTGACATTATTTTATTATTTACTCGTATTAAGCTGATCTGGTATTCCGAGAAGTTTGTAGAGGATAAACAGGCCAATGATGTAGTTCAGAATAAAGTAGAAAATATTTTGATTGTTTACGACCATAATATTTCGATACTCTTCAATCATGCATAGATATTTTATTATGATTTATATTTACGCTCTAAACTAATGAACCTATAAATAAAACATGTATGTTTGACACCCGCATACAACTTCTATTACTTAATTGAATAATCCAATCCATATATAAACAGGATATTCGTTAAAACTTCAAGATGTATTGGTAAAGTAATACCAACGAAGTAGCAACTCCTCGTCTAAGTAATTAAAGTTAGGAGATATGATCAAATATCGTACGAACAACTTTTACGGATTCATTATCTAATCATATTAATATATAGGATTACTATGTCTATAATACTTATATAATGTACTTAGTAATGGATAAGAAATAATCACTGTTTGGAAAGTTATTACCTAGAACATTGCTTTTAGAGAAACGGCGGTTCTTGAGCTATAGGTACAGTCGTGACCGTGTGTTCGAAGTCATAGGCAGCGGTGACCTTTGTAATTTACAAATACTGACTTTTTTTTACAAAAAAATACACCATCTAGATTAAATTCCATAAAACTTCAATAAGGAGATAAATCTCTCTTATATAATTAGCCGTCTAAATTGCATCGTCAATAAAACAAAAAACAGAAAGGCGATGAATATCAAAGTACATACCAGGGATTCATAGCATAGAGAGCGGCTATTTTTCTTTTCGACGTCCCGACTTCCCTCAGATTTGTTCCCTTCATTGCCAAAAAGGGCTTATGTTTGATTTAACGACGGCGAACACGCATTTGCCCCTTGTTCCGGAATCCGGAGATCCGGACGTCCGAGCCACAACCGTGTTCTTTTTTCATTATATTCAAAGTGTTTCCATCAAAGCTTGATAAACACCTGTTCCTCGGAAATCCACGCTTCAACCTGGTGTAATGACACCATTCTAATCCCAAGTTTAAACAAGTTCAGTGTACCTTTGTTAATAAATCTCAATTACTGACAAGCTTGATTTCTTACAGTAGATCCAAAAAGTGTACTAGTGAGGTCGGCAATGAATTTGCGATTGATACCTACTTTTTACGACAAAACTGTGCTACGACATTTATCATAAGGTCGAATGCATGTTGTGAACTTGTGACAAACGAGTGTACCACAAAAGGGTTCAAAAAGCTTAGGACTCCCTGGTACAGATAGTTAGGTTCACACGATATAACAGGAGCTTGAATGACATACTAGAGCAAGGGAACCGGTTAGTATCGTAAAATGCATGACGTCAGTATTCATTCCTAATATATTTAAAACAGATATAAATTCTATTCTAGGCATTTTAAAGTAAATATTATAATTTTCTTTGAAAAATCAACCACAAACCCACGCGTTTATAAAACTAAAATCGAGTTGGAAATAATATAACTTAACTTAGATATGCGGGCTAAGGGCTAAATATAACTGACAGGCAAAGGTCACTGTATAGGCTGTTATATGAAAGTAAAGTAACAGCCTTTCAAAATTATATTTAGTAAAAGTATAATTAGATGGCACGATTTGCGCAGCGCCTAAACGATTGACTGCTGTACTGCATGTCGTAGGTTTAATTCTCGTATGGAAGAAAATTTTGTATGGCCTACGACTTACATAGTTGGCCACCGCAATAAATACGCCATTTTGTATGAAATTAGTCAGTGCCAGTGCGCACTTGCCACACGTTTTTTTTTTTCATTTAACTAAAAGTGCCAAACTTGATGGGTCGACGATGTGGCCAAATAAAAATAAAAAAAACCAGCGACGTGATTGATGAACGACGTGACGGTGTTTGAAGTGACTGAAGTTTTTAGATACGTACACAAACCGTCACCGATCCGTTGACGATGACGTGACGGGACGATGTGTGTGAATGCACCTTAAAACGTAGTCGGTTATCAGTTATAATTTTATCATTGTTAGGTACTTACACGAATTGAATTAATGTAATTAATACACAAAATAATAAATTGAACTGGTCGGGTCAGTGGAATCGAAATAAATTGCATGATGTGCTAAGCTGGATTCGAACCTACAAAGTTACGGCCGATATTACTAGAAGATGACTGCAGATTATATTTTGTACCTACGTAAAAAGCATTTAACCGTTTTATTTATTTTCTCGATGAATTGTTGCCTCAGCATAAACATACATTTTGTAGCTCAAATTATGCATTGTTAGTCAACCTGTATAATGGCGCCTATTTTATAGTAAGTTAATTGAAACTTCCGTAATTAAGATATCAATGAACCTGTCAATAGTCAAACTAATCAAATTAATCAGTCTTGTTGGATGTCAATTCCGGTGAACTACTGATTAATTTTCAATCAGCTTATTATTACGGATGAACGAATTGTTAGGGTTGAACCACATCTGGCAGCACGGAATCGCCGTTTTTCGTCGCCCTTTCTCTTTCTGTCGCTTAGAACTGCCATTTGCTAGACCGAGACAGAAAGCATAATGTGATAGCACGCGGCGGAATCCTCGATGCGGCCGCGTGCTATCGCATTGTCTCGGTCAAAAGCGAAAAAAGTCGGAAAAAGGCGATTTCGTGCTGCCAGATGTGGGTCAACTCTTAGTGTTTTGGAAATATATAACCCAGTTCATTGAAGAAAGGAATCTAAAATGGCGGTTTGTACTTGCGTCAACGACGATATAATACTAGACTCCGCATGCACGATCTAAGGAACAAAAACCATTCTGTCAACTCGCTGAGGTATTACGTAAGCGAGGGGGGCAGGGTACTGCGTTGTGATTGGCTAACTCAAGGTCTGTTATCTGTCTCAACGTATGTTTACGGCTCACACACTTGGTCGAAATGAGACGGATATAAGACTTTTTTGCCTAATGTGTTGACAGACATCGGTCGCCTGTTATTAGGAGTCTAGTATTATATCGTCGTTGACTTGCGTTGACAAATTATAGTACAGTCAGCATAATTATAAGATTTCAAGTTAAGGTTTTTTTCAGTTTAAAAAGAATAAAAACAGGACTGAATCACAATAATTTCTCAAACTTAACCCTATGGTAAATATTTTTGTACAAAGATCATTGAGCGCGTCAAGACATCAAGACTATTTTTTTCTACTTACGCTACGCGCGGGCGTGAGTATAGATGACGCTATTGTGCGAGCGAGAGAACACGATAAGCGCCGCCATTTACGATTCCTTTCTTCAATGAACCGGGTTATACAGTGTGTCCGGGCACGGGTTAGCGATATTTGAAGGGGATATTCTAGGCTCTATTTCATCGACAAAAATGCTTAAAAAAAAATTCTTACTCCAAAACTTCGCGAATGGCAGCCATTTTAATTTTTTGGTCTGTCGAACTGAGGAAATACAAATATCTTTGAATCCAAGAGACCTACATTCATGCAAATGACTTTATTGCAAAGTTAAACGTCGAGGCTTATCAAAAACTTACAAAAGTTTCCTAAATAATACGTAAAATTAACCAAAAAACATGGGCAAACACGAAAATGTACACAAAAATTACTGAATAATTTCACATTTTTAACTCTAGCTCGATAAGTACCCCTGAATTTTGATAAGATTTTTGCATTAAACAAAAATTATTTGAGTTTGGCTATAAAATGATATCAAAATGATCACTCTACGTTAAGTATCTTAGGAGTTATTCTCACTTGAACATCACCCTTCCTTAGCGCATGTACCCCAATATTACAGGTGTCGTATTTTTTGGTCGAGCTAAATGGTACCAACGAATATTTATCAGCTGGAATTATTGATCACCATAATCCATAAACTGAAATGGTACATTTTTTTTATTATATGAAACCACTTCTTGGAATTATTGCTGCGGGGCGAGACGGAAGGGTGATGTTCAAGTGAGAATAACTCCTAAGATACTTAACGTAGAGTGATCATTTTGATATCATTTTATAGCCTGACTCAAATAATTTTAATTTAATGCAAAAATCTTATCAAAATTCAGGGGTACTTATCGAGCTAGAGTTAAAAATGTGAAATTATTCAGTAATTTTTGTGTACAATTTCGTGTTTGCCCATGTTTTTTGGTTAATTTTACGTATTATTTAGAAAACTTTTGTAAGTTTTTGATAAGCCTCAACGTTTAAATTTGCAACAAAGTCATTTTCATGAATGTAGGTCTCTTGGATTCCAAGATATTTGCATTTTATTGTACACACCCCAGTTCGACGGATTAAAAAATTAAAATGGCTGCCATTCGCGAAGTATTGGAGTAAGAATTTTTTTTAAAGCATTTTTGTCGATGAAAATGAGCCTAGAATATCCCCTTCAAATATCGCTAACTCGTGCCCGGACACACTGTATATGTATTTGACTGTCCTCTGTGAACTTTGATGATGATGATGCGATCCGACCAATTTCGGCCAAGGCGATTGCTTCAGCTCCGTTGTTAGTTGCCGTTTGCAAACTTTAACCATGGTTTTAACAACAATAACAACATCCATGAATTGTCCAAAATGAAAAAAAAAAGATTCTCCATATAAAATGTACAAAGTTGCCAATTTTGAAGGGAGACTCGACTTCTCTTTGCGAAGGGCTGTCATTTATACACCCTGTTTATAAAATAATAATTTATAGTAGGTAATGTTATTTATTTTGTCGTAGCTATACGTATTCAATATAACAGGCATTTTTAAACATAATCCAACACAAAAAAAAAAAAAAAACAAATTGAAAAATGAAACGGAATATTCAAATTTCAAACACTAAAAGTAAAATGATTTTACACAAAACGATTAACCGTTTATTATTCAAAGTGAAATCCAGTTGGGAAGTCGTTGGCACAAACACAAGAGTAGAAGGTAACAAACAGAACATCTCTCTTCTAAACTGGCAAAGTGCTTTGACTAAACCGGCCCCCAGTCGCTAGCCTCAGGGATTAGAGGCGCTGCTTGAAAAATACGTCACTGTTTTTTTTTTGTTTACCAAAAAGTATAAACGTAGAATCTATTGGCTTTTGGTTGATAACACCAGTTTATGTTTTAAGTTAAGCAACTCTTGGCACGGTCGCGGGACTAATCGAAGTACCGTGACCCTGGAACGTAAAGGGATATTGAAGGACACCGTGGATTTTAGTCAGTACGAGTCTGACAGTTCCTCCCGCCCTGCCCTTGGTGGGAGGACTCATTTGATCATATAAAAAAAAAACTCTTGGTACTTCGATTTACGGATGGGTGGCGATAGATTAAACCTAGTCGCTAGCTTCATGACACTAGTTTGTTTTTTTTTTCTCTTGATTCACAAAAAAAGCTATAAACCTAAATAATAAGCACAATCTAATTGATACGCACGGTAAGATTCTTAAGGTCAAGCAACGCTTGCAGAAGTCGGTTTGTTGATGGATGACCATTTTAAAACTGACTTCAACACACAGTTTTATAGAAACCTAAAGGTATGGAAAAAGAAACGCTGCCCCACACTAAAATTAATCCTGTATCGTACTGCGTTTATAAACATAATAATGAACTCACAAACACAAACACCCAGACCCGAAACAATTACTTGTTGATCATACTTAAAATATTACCTCCGTGCGGGAATCGAACCCACGACACGCATCGCTCAGCCACTGCGCTAATCGTCTATAGACACTCCATTTAAAATCCTGGTATCCAACTGTATCCAAATCTGGGGGCACGGTAGTGCCCCCGCCAAGACGAGCCAAGCGAAGCGCAAGGGCACTACCTACCTTTTCTCGAAGTGTTTCGTCGTTTTTTTGAACCCTCATAGAGTTGGTTTCCGATGTACTAGAAAATTCATATTCGCAGGACATGATACCAATAATAGACTTATTAGGCATACAAAGTTTCAATAGAATAGCTGTAACACTTTAGATTTTCTTGATATTTAAAATACACGGATTTCGTCACTGATACACTGACACACTGACACACTGACACACTGACACACTGATGATCATCAAAATGTTTGGCTACTTCCTGAAGTGCTAGAGAGCTGAAATTCGGTATGTAGTTTAAGTTTAGTATACAACCAACAAAAAAATTCATAAAGTTATAACTTTCGCCCCCCATCCCCCTAAAATGGGGGGTGGAAGTTAGTATGAGACCTTAAAATGTTAGAGTACTTCCTGAAGTGCTAGAGAGCCGAAATTCGGTATGTAAACAAAGTTCAGTATACAAAAACATCCCCCATCCCCTAAAATGGGGTGGGGGGGGGGGGGGGGGGTGGTAGTTATTTCTAATGCACTTCTACAATATGGGTACCAAATAAAAGGGCTCATTGAGAGCAACTTAAAAATAATGTGACGTAATTATAAATCCAATATGGCGGACCATCTAAGATGTCGGAATAGTTATTTTTAATGCACTTCTACAATGTGGGTATCAAATGAAAGGGCTCGTTGAGAGCAACTCGATGAATAATGTGACGTCATTCTAAATCCAAGATGGCGGAATAGTTATTTTTAATGCACTTCTTCAATATGGATACCAAATGAAAGAGCTCGTTGAGAGCAACTCGATGAATAACGTGACGTAATTCTAAATCCAAGATGGCGGGAAAGTTATTTTTAATGCACTTCTACAATATGGGTATCAAATGTAAGCGCTCGTTGAGATCAACTAGTAGAATAATGTGACATCGTTCTAAATCCAAGATGGCGGAATAGTTATTATAAATGCACTTCTGCAATAATTATGGGTATCAAATGAAAGGGCTCGTTGAGAGCAACTCGATGAATAATGCGTCGTCATTCTAAATCCAAGATGGCGGAAAAGTTATTTATAATGCACTTCTACAATATGGATATCAAATGTACCAGCTCGTTGAGAGCAACTAGAAGAATAATGTGACATCGTTCTAAATCTAAGATGGCGGAATTGTTATTTTTAATTGACTTCTTCAATATGGGTATCAAATGAAAGGGTTCGTTGAGAGCAACTCGAAGAATAACGTGACGTCACTATAAATCCAAGATGCTAGCAACTTACAAAAAGAACTGAAATCACACCAAAAACATTTCATGTAAAATGTTGCCAATACGAGCACAAGGTTTGCCCTACCAAAAAGATATCAGATCTCATGTAGAACCAAGCTTCTGAATCTACGCGGCCTAACTCTACCGACCCTAACTTCATAAATTCAACACATCAGTAAAAATGTATTGCTTGGCTGTTTCGTAACTTATTTCAAAAACTAAATAGTAGCATTACCTCCATGACGATAGCGAAACGGTGAAGCCATACATTTTTACTGATGTGTTGAATTTATGAAGTTAGGGTCGGTAGAGTTAGGCCGCGTAGATTCAGAAGCTTGGTTCTACATGAGATCTGATATCTTTTTGGTAGGGCAAACCTTGTGCTCGTATTGGCAACATTTTACATGAAATGTTTTTGGTGTGATACATTATGGCCAAAAAGTATGCACGCAATTTTTTATTGAGAAATTAAAAAGTAAAATTGAATTTGAAAAGAGAATACTCATGTCTTTATTCGTTATCCGAATGATGTTTCACGTTTCACAACGTCGAGTGTTGTTTTTGTATGCAAAATGAAGAGTAAAAATATTTTTCCATTCCGATTTCAACTTAAAAGGAAAACATGAATGAATTAATCATTATTTTAACGAGTTTATTTTGAAAGGAAAGTAAACAACCGGTGAAACAAACTGTATCCACTGTTTCTACAGCTTCTGTCGTATTGACAAAGTACCTACATTGTTTAAGCGTATCCGGATCTATAGAAAACTTTAGTCAATAGTCTTTTCATTTCACCTAGCAAGTTTAGTTTTTATTTTATTGCATTCATCAGTAATTTAAACCTAGAATCTTAAATCAATCGTAACGCTTAGTTTACAACATCAGCGTTTTTTAAACGCGCCGACGAGACGCGTTTCTTCAAACAGAGCATTTTATGCACCGGCGCGTCTTTATCAATTGAAACGCGTATTTGAATTTATACAGGTGTGCAAAGTAGTACAGGCTGCGTCTGACTTGCGTGCGTATCGCGTCTGTATTGCTACAAACGTGCGTCAACGGCGCTTCGTTTAAAAAACGCGGTGTGCTTAAATCGAGTAATATAAGCGTTACTTTTTTCTTTCAGTTAGCATGGTCTAACGCTTGGTTGACACACTGCGAGCTGCTGTTTAAAATGGGTCCACCCTTTATAGCAGAACTTTTTACGTCATAATTTTATTTTGCATAGCAACGGACAGCATAAACCTCTTTTGGCAGAAAATCGTTTGGCATACACTCATTTACCATAACACCGAACCCATAATTTTGTAAGTCAGAATCTTCTTTAGGCATAAATTTCATTTCCATAATAATCAATAAGTATAACCATCATATCGCAGAAAATTCACAGCCAGAATCATCTTTTGTCATAATTGTGTGATTTTTATTTCCCAGACAGTAAGATGATGCAGTAAGCATGCAGCAAGCATTCAGCATACAAGCATGCAGCATGCAAGGTTGCAACATGCAGCAGGCATGGCTTCTGTCACGGCTCCGGCGCTGCGGGTCTCCGGCGGTCCCACGCGAGCTAATCGACGCAGATGATTTTACGCCCACCACCGCAGCTTCGGCTTACTGGCCGGCAAGCCGGCCAGCCTCAGCCGCGGCGGTGTGCGTTAAAACCACCTGCTCCTCAGCTCGCGGGCCGCCTCGCCCCTCCGCGCCTACGCGATTATAAATTACACTCTAGGGGTAGGGCAAACAAGACTACGTGAAGTCGGTTTTGCAGCGATTCATTTCTGTCACTAACTTTTGTAGCACACCATATTGATTTTATAAAACAATTTTTTTTCTTTTTTATTATGCCTATTAAATTATTTCTATTCTGAAATTCTGTGATCTTCGAAGTATACTAAGTCAAATTATTCCAAATAATCGGCGCTCTAAATAAACGTTATGCTAAATGAAAATATGCAAAATTGTAACTCTGACAAAGGTAATTATGCCCAATACAATTCTGCCATCTTAAAAGTATCCCAATTTAAATTCGGACATATAAACATTAGGCCAAAAAACAATTATACTAAACATTTTTTATACCATAACAATGTTCGTTTAAAAAAGTTTCTGCCAAGTGAGTTCTACCAAATAGGTTTCGGAGCAACAAGTTTCTGCCAGATAGAGGGCACCCGTTTAAAATACGACCAAAAGTGATGCGACTTACGACGTTATTTCCGTTAAACGACACGCGAGCGTCATCACTAAACTTATCTATTTATTCGCAGTCGCTGTAAAAACCGATGGATGGATGATAAAAGCTCTTGCAAATAGTTTGCAAGAGCTTTTATCTTGTCTTATTGACAAAATAGCGTACATTGTTTTACCGGATACTTACAGAACTTTATTGATTAGTTTTTTCATTCCGCTTGACAGTTTAGATTTTGTTTATTTTATTGCTTCCACCATTAATTAACCCGAGAATGTACTATACAAGGATAGATGTTAAAATTCACCATAATGCCTCGTTCATGACCTCGATCAATGCAACTCGCGACGCTTCACGTCAGTACAGTTTGCAGTCAAATGACTCTTGCCGTTCTGCAAACAATTTTAGCAATTAGTTTTCTCTGTAGTCGCTATCACGACTCACGTATGACAAACTCATAAAACCCCAATCTCTTCAAAGTGAACAGTTTTCTTCTGGGCACCCTTTGCTCGCTCTATTGTAGACTTAGTCTTTATGGAGTCAAGAAACATCCATTTTTTTCCGGGCACCTTTGCTCGCTCTATTGTAGACTTAGTCTTTATGGAGTCAAGAGACATCCATTTTTTTCCATAATCTTGCGATCGGCTTTATAAGTTCTTTAAAGATTTATTTGAAAAAATAGAAACTTGATGGTGTAACCTAACGGTAAGAATCATTACAAGCCACTTTTCTCCATCAAAATGCTTTCGCTACACTTATATACGTCTGCGAGTTTCTGAATTTTGCCGAGAAGGCGTGCCGATACATACATTAGCAGCTCGGCGCGAGACATCGCTAATTTCTCCACGACCATCACGTCAACGTTCATGATAAACGACTATTCGAATTGTCAAGAAAATTGATTTTACATTGAAGACGGTACCAAAAAGCTTTGGACATTATTTCAAGCAGTTTTGCTGGCAATATGCATAGTAAGTCTTTTAAATAAGTAAATTGATTTCAGCTCATTTTTAACTATTGTATTTCTTCTTAAAATACTCTATTGCAAAATATTAGAAGAATAAATACCATAAAATATTTGGCACTCCCTTACTGGGAGCATTCGCGTGTAATGTAACATTATAGATTCGACTTTGAGGATTACATTATAATACTACCTCCCTGAATGACGAGCATTCGCGTGCATAATATTTGATACACGGTGTGCATTGTGATGCTCGATTGTCATCCCTCACTTATGAAATGTTCGAATCTGTAACGTTACATTACAACTGAATGCTCGCGGTGAAGGAAAACCTGAATATTAAATTGGTCCATATTGTACCTGTAAACCACAAAACAATCTTCAAATTCTAAGTTCAGTAGTCAAAACAATGTTGGACAATCAGTCTCGGTATTACATTTAGATCATAATAATAACCCGACATAAAATTCAAAGAATCGAACAGTTCTTGTTGATCGTTTAAACTAACTTTGTGTCACATTAGGTTCAACGTGAGCATTTGAAAACCAGATTAAGCTGACCTTTCAATAGTCTAAAACTCCCTACAACGCTAGGCCAGCTGAAGGTTAAAGTCTTACTACCGACGTACTGTTGCTTATACCACGGTAATAATATCTACAGTACTTGATCTTCATACAAACGGACGAAACGCGAGCTATACCTACGTGGCTCGATGTCGGGGCGCGCTCGGGGCGCTGACAGTCACGGCCGTACCGTAGTGATGAACGGACGGTGTGTTGTTTTTTTAACAAAATCAGTTCATGGACATAATTTAATATGACGAGTAGGAAATATTGTGCTGTTTTTGGGTGTATGAATTCGTCAATAACGTATCCAGTCATAAGTTTTTTTTTAAATACCTGGAAACTCTGAAAAGTACTGACTATAAAATAATTTTACTTAAGTACTAGTAGCTGGTAGGTAGATACATAAACTTTTTAATGGATAAATATTTTCTATTATCTCACGAAACAAAGGGTATTTGGATTAATAAATACAGTGAATAGAGTAAAGGAAAGTTACTGAGACGAGTGAAATAGGTAAGTTATAGGCAGTTCTGAATGAATCATGATACGTTAGGTACTTACGCTTGTGTTGAAATCCTTCCTATTCAATATACAAAGTATTTTATTTGTTTACTGATATAAGAAAAGTATATTTACAATCACAAAACTAAATAGATACAGAAAGTAGGCAAATGTAATTAAAATGCTGGAGACGGGCGTCGGATCGAACAGCCCTAGCGCATGTTTATGTACCGTGCGGCTGTAGGTATTTATTATTATCATGCGGCCGAGTTCCACTACTGTAGATATTTATACTGTGCTTATACGGTTGTGTCGTTGCGAATACGCGACAGATATGAACGGGTTGTTGTAAGTTTGCCACAAAGTTAATTCGCCACGAAAAAAAGCATGTGTAAATTGGCCACGATTCTATTTTGTTTAGAATATTTTCAAAATAATAATTTTTCTTATTGTAAATTCGCCACGACGCTTTTTTACGTACGGATAGCATAAAAATCAAACTATAACCGCTTGGTTCACCTAGGTGTACCACGGGAAATTATTTTTGCCCGTGGTTGACCTGAATGTCTATGAATGTACTGAATGTTTTTATCGTAGTACCTATTACAATAGAAAAATAGTGATATTAAATTGTAAAGTCAGTATGAAAATGTTGCAATCTTTTTTTTTTGAAGGTAATAGGCACTGGTTCCAGGATAATAATGGAGGACTATTACAATAAGACATACCTACATAAATATTAAAAGTACTAGGCTGGCATGAGTTCAAGGTGGTATTTTTTATATGGTAATTGTTTTAATCATTTTGAAAATTTTGCCAAATGTACAAGACCGGTCAGGTGAAGTTGTCATAAAACATGCCAGCTTGAACTTAATGTAAGCCTTGTACTTTTCTGGTTAGTAGCATTCTTTCAGTTTCTAAACTTGTAGCTAGAATTTTGTGCGGACGGCAATCTACCCATTACTCCCATGGCCCAGTTGCCCCCTAATAAAACATAAGGTGCAAGTGGTTCCTATGAAAATACGGAATATGACATGAAAAATGCGGACATTAAACGAATAAGTGGAATAACAACGTTATTCATTTCTCATTAATAAAAAAAAAAGTATTTTCTGATAAAAGCCATAAGCAATGTTAAGTCTACACGACTGTTAAGTCTCACATCTTCGTAATGCAAGTTTTTTGAAAAATAATTGACTAGAATGTTCGCTAGAAAAGATCCTGAAAATGCTCGTAGCGATGTTTGGCTTGGTTTTCGAAATTTTTTATATGCATGCTTGCTTTTCTATTAAAAGTGAATACTTAGGTCTCCTTTATGCAATGTGTTCAGGAGTGAAGATACTTAAATTCGAGCTTTAAAACCAATAACTTTGCTTGCTATCGTTATTTTTAGCAGAAATCATGTCAAATGTGGATTTGTGGCCAATTTACAATAACCATGACCTACCTATGACGACTTTACATATGATTTTTATGCATGTGGCATTTACTTTCAATGTATGGACTTTACAAAACCGTGGCAAACTAACTTTGTGGCCAACTTACAACAACCCATATGAACTAGGACGAGATAGATTTATGTACTTCTTTACATAATGTGTTTGTGGAAGTGAATAGTGTAACAACTTTGTCTAGCTGTGCGCAAACATTGAAAGCCAATGTATAAATTTTATGTAAGTATTTCTTGAACGAGGCGTTTATTGTTAGAAAAATAATCCTATTAGAATGTTAAATGTTTTTTCTTTCTTTCTTTCTTTCTTACTGTTGTGATGAAAATATCCTATATCAGCTCTCTTCCGCAGTGGTACTCACGGTCACGCCCACGGTGACGGACGTGGCCAGTCGATCTACGGCCACCGTAGCCGTGGGCATGCGGGCGGCGAGTAATGGGTGACTCGTTGTCCGACCATGGACCGTGCCAGGGATGGCGGTGCGTTGTGTTCCACTCGCTCCTCAAAGACTGTCAGCCCTAAGATGGGCACCCCCTTTAGAGGGCCAAAGCCTGCCGGGGTCGCGGGACTCACGAATTATCGAGACCCCGTAACGTAAAGGGCTTTAGAAGGACACCGTGGATTTTAGTCATACGAATCTGACAGTCCCTCCTACTCTGCCCTAGGTGGGAAGACTCATTAGATTATTTGACCACGTGTCCCAGCAGTGGGAACATTATAGGCTGATGATGATGAAGTAAAAAAAATAAAGAAGAATATTCCATCAAAATAAATTATTGACAAAATGACATGTCAGCTAGCAATATTATGTCTAGCAATAAAATAAATCCTAAATCGAAATATTCGTTGGATTCTCAATTCGAATAACTCAGTGACTGTGATTGAACTATCAACACTCTGTGGATTGATAAGCTGATCAGCTTTCCACACTTCCACTCTCGAAATCCTATTTACGATTGACACTTGTACCAGAAAAAAATAAGGATAAGAAAAGAAAATAATTTACCCCAATAAAGTTACAATTGACAAGTTTCACTGTTTATCGGGAAACTTTTTTATAGGAGGTAGTTGAAGAGCCATGTCCGATCATGCCGATAAAACTTTTAAGGTTGTTTTCGATAAAAGAACGATAGTTTCGTGCGTAAAACTGATTTGAAACGATTCACTTGACGTCGGATGTTTATTTTTGTTATGTTTTACGTTGCAACGACATCTTTTTTTAATTTACTTTCTTAATTCACCAAATGAATTCTCCAAACCTCGGTGGATTAGAAAAGACTGTCAGTCCTAATTAAATATCTACCCTTTTATCAACCCGGTTCTTTTGATTTTGTCTTTGCGTTCCAGGTTCACAGTTACGTTTACAGACTGACCTGCGACAAACGACACCTTTATACTGTAAAGAACGCTCATCAGTACCCTTAGCACGAATTTTCACTCTTTTACTTTACAGCGTCTTTCCAGTATTTACAGCGTTTTTGTATGAAAAAATGGAACAGCGCCTCTGGTGTGCGGAGAAAGAACTAATTTGAAATTGTCAAAGTTCCAGTTTATTTTACGTCTCAAATACTGAAAATTCACACACAACTACAGCTACAGCTAAGGAGTGGAATTCCCTGCCGCCGCGGCCGTCTGTATTTCCCGACAGCTATAACCTTGGGGTCTTCAAGTTCTAGTCAAGCGTGCTTCACCGTCGACCACATCTTCGCTTACCATCAGGCGAGATAGTGGTCAAACGCGAACATATACGCGTGCTAAGGGTCGTGTAAGGAGCAGATCATTCCAATTTTAAATCGAAGTATGTATTTATAAAAACTTGCCTCATTCATGCTAGTGTTTCTGTCCGTCAATCGATATAAGTACTGGTAGCACTTCCTACAAATAATTTCAATAGAATCTATGTAAATGAAATACCGAGTTCATCATTCAAATACCCTAATCCAATAATAAACCTATTATATTCAGTGTAACAGCTAATGTTATGAGTCGAACAGCAATATGATTGCCATTAACCATTAAACGGTACTTTGGAATGGAGTCTAAATCAGTACATATTGGCATAATAATTAGTTCGCAAATGTTCACAAATTGATTATTATTAGTATTTGCATTGAACGGGTTATTAGTCGATTATTATTATTTACTAACATACTGTATTACTAAATTAATGATATTTTGGTATGCAAATTGATACGATGACAATATTGACGTCGATTCCGTACTGTACCCTTAGCACGAATTTTCACTCTTTTACTTTACAGCGTCTTTCCAGTATTTACAGCGTTTTTGTATGAAAAAATGGAACAGCGCCTCTGGTGTGTGAAGAAAGAGCTAATTTTTTTCTTGAAAATTGACATTGAAATTGTCAAAGTTCCAGTTTACTTTACGTCTCAAATACTGGAAATTCATGTTAAGGGTACTAGTATTTTTTTCAGGGTGACACTTACTTTCACTGTAAACAGTATGAAGACTACATATATTTTTTTTAATTTTGACCCACACTAGGATTTTTCCCAGACCCGGAAAAAACTACATACTGGTAGATCATACAACTTCTTTAACGGCGTATGGTCAAGCGAAAGCATCGTTTGATGAGTCGGAAAAGTTGCCACGCACCGCCACCAGCAGGCGCCTGTATCGCAAAATTAACGCAATCCAAAGTTTTATGAATTTCATTTCGTCAACTTCGACATTTCATAAAGTGTTCCCCTTACGCAAAATACATGTATTACTCTAGAAGAAATATTTTGATATAAGGATATCGAAACATTTACTAAAACAAAATGATAGAAATCTTTATTGATGTGGATTAATATTTTGTGAATATTTTTATCATTCACAGTCTTAAAGGACAATCGGCAAAAATGTATGGAAGCTGGTCTAGAACTCAATAACAACCATATGTATGTCATTAGATAGCTCTTCAAATGTACAACAATAATTATTATGACGGGTCATTTCAAATCTCTGTGAGAAAAAAGTTATGGTGATGTATCGCAAATAATATTGGTATCTGGAAAATGGTGTTGTTTAGTAATAAAAACAAATGAATTAAGTAATAATATAAGTATAATATTATGTCGTTTATTCCATTTCATTATCAGCAGGTTTAAGGGTCCAAGTTACCGGTGGTTAGAGCTCCAGAGACAGGAACCTTCTCACGATGAGATTGGAGAAGAGGACTTTTAGTCTGAGATTACAGCTCACACTAAAGTGGTCTGAACAATATTATGCAGTCTAGACGTGAACAAGGCTAGATAGCCTTACGATATTTTAGCGAGAGTATTGTGCCAGTGTGCTCCTGAACTGTATTCTGTAGACACGTTTGTTCCGCCTCTTAAAAAAATGGTACCAAAATCCGATCCAGTGTCTAAAAGTGGCGATCGTACAGACCTACTCATTACCATCCAATCGCCATTACCTTCTGTATAACGTCATGGAAAGGGTAGTTAACAAAATATAAGTTGTTGACTTTAATTTGAAGACTGATCTTCTCAGTGACCGTCAATATTGCTTTCGCTAGAGACGGTTCACTGGTAATCTTCTTGTGTGTTCTACCCGCTACTGGTTAGAAAGACAGTAAAACACTAGCGGTATCGCTTGACGTCCCGAAGGTTTTTGACAGAGTCTAGCACACTGGTTCACTCAACAAGCACCAGACACCGCTAGTGCGTGATCGATCAGAGTAGTTGTTGATGGCTGCTTCTTTGAGCTTATGGCAACAGATCCTGTTCTCTCTAGTTTTCTGCTGCACTTCAGTGACTTTCTTCAGCCGAGTATTAAAGCTACGCAGATGAAAACACTGTTTCAGAGAGATAGTTGTACAGCACAAAAAGTAGCAAAGATGAAGTTCGTTCCCTGAGAGACGCCATCCAGATAGAGTTGACAGATTTAACCTTATGCCTTGTCTCTCAGTGGTGTGATGACATTCTTATCTCTTTTTTCATTCTCTTTATTCCCGTAACCGATCTACTCTTTGGCATGGAGTTGAAATCGAATCTTAACTTAGGCGCGACCATAGAGCATAAAGTCAATTTAGGATGCCCACTTTTTCAAGATAGTTGAAAAAGTGGGCATCCTAAATTGAGTGAAGGCTTTCACCTTTGAGATGACTCAGTTGTATATAAACTGGCCCAGCTTGACTCAGTGGAACGCAGATCCAAGAGCCTTATTGGCGTCGTAAAACTGGTGGAGGGCCAAGCTTCAAACCTTCAATCATCGATTGCCTACTTGTCGGTCTTCTATAGACTGTACTTCGAAGAGTGTCTGCATGATCTCTACGACATTAGACCACCAGCTCCTTCTACTATCGGAATTCTGGACTAACTGCTTTTTTATATTAATATATAAATAATATATATTTTTATATTCATTATCATGTGAACTTAGTTGCCATTCCATCAATTCGCACATTAACTGCTCCCAAGGATTCTACATAATATGCACAGCAAGAGTGGAACTCGCTACCTGCGTCGCGTTATACAAAAAAAAAAATAGGTACCCGCTGGTTGGAACGGAAAAGACTGCTTTTGAATTTCTTCCTGTATCGTGGGTGCGTTTACAAACATAGAAACACACATTCAGAAACACTCAGACCCGGAACAACTATATACTTGCAGATTATACAAATATTTGTTCGGTGCGGGAATCAAACCCGCGACACGCTGCGCAGCAGTCGATCACTCAGCCACTGTGCTAACCGTGTCGTCAAACTAATCGGCTACTAGACTCGTGCTGACCAAAAAAATATCCTTTTTCTTCGGTTGCCCTTTGCGTTACAGGGCCGCGATATCCAGTGTAGACAGTCCCGCGACCCATTAACCCTTTCGTTTTTCTTTTCCCGCAGGCATATGACAATGCTTTTGAATTAAGAATAGGATGACCTTGGCGCAACTTCGTGCAAAAAAAAAAGTGCAACTAATAATTATAATGTTTGTCTCCCTTTAGCAGCGAGTTGAAGCGAAACAACTAAGCGGACAAGCCTTTTAAACTCCCAAGACATTGGTTGCTAGTACTTAATAACAGTCGCATTAAAATGGCTATAACTTTTTTCTCACAGCGATTTGAAATGAACCGCCATAGTAACTATTGTAGTACATGAAAATAGCTTTCCAATGATATATGTAAGATCGTTATTGAGCTGTAGACCATTTTGCCGATGATCCTTTATTTTATAACATTTTGATGTCCCGAGATTACGAACAAAACTACTATTTTGGTAGAAAATGAATGATAATTGGCATACCTTACGAAAGTGACAATACCCATTATCGTTAAGCCCCAAACACACGCGCGCACGGGCAAGGGCATGTGTTTTGTGTTCCACGCGCGCCTGAAAGAGTGTCAGCACAATGGCAATGACGGGGCTCTCTTTTAGAGGGCCTACCTGGGTCGTGGGCTAGCGAATACCATGACCCCAGAACGTAAAGGGCTATTGAAAGACATCGATTTTAGTAAGTATTCCGAGTCTGACAGTCCCTCCCGCCGTGCCCTGGGTAGGAGGACTCATTCGATTATTTTAGCACTCTAAAAAAAGCCCCAAACACACGCTCCTTTTATTAACGTGCGGTCACAAAGCTGGTTGCGTGATATCTTTATATGTTCGAGAGTGGAAAGTTAAGGGTGCTTGACACCCTGTCCTCCACCATCTGGTGGACTAATTTTTGATGCATTTTGATGTAATGACAAACACTAGAACAATTTGATGTCACCTCTTTATAATTAAATCTTCATTCTATACTATCTTATCTACAGTATTTTTTTGGGACAATGTTGTAATAATCACTTTTCTGATAAATCGACGCTGTCCTTCAATAGCCCTTTCTGTTCCGGGGTCACGGTAAGGAAATAATCCCGCGACCCCGGCAGGATTTGGCCCTCTGAGAGGGGGGCCCCGTCATTATGCTGACGTTCTTGGAGGCGCGCGTGGGACACAACGCGCCGTCGACCGGGGCATGGTCCATGGTCGGGCAGCGAGTTGCCCTTTACTCGCTGCCCGCATACCCGCGCCTACGGTGGCCGGAGATCGTCTAGCGACGTCCGTCGCCGTGGGCTTCACCACCGCGGGTGGGCCGGAGGGAGGACACTGTCCTCTCTGGCTCGCGGCCCGCCTCCTCCTTCGCGAGCATTACTGCTTCGCAGAAGGAGGCCTGCTTCCTTCTTCTGTGCGCGAGAGGTCTTCGCCTATCGCAACCGTGAGGACACGTCGGTGCTCTGCCCAAGCTGGACAGTCTTGCACCGTATGCTCCACCGTGTCCTCCGGGCGATCTTCGCAGTGGTGACACCCAGGCGTTTCCTCCTTTCGCATCAGACATAGGTACCTCCCGAAACTTCCGTGTCCGGTGAGTACCTGCGTCAAGCGGTGAGCGGAGGTCAGGACGCCATGACTTCTCTCCAGCCACTCCTCAAAGAGGGGTCTTACCGCCGCAATTGCGGCGTGCCCGGATAAATGAAACCCTTAGAGATATTATCTATCGACTCCAAAAGCATGAACCCAGTACTGATCTTTTTTTACTCCAAAGCAATAAATAGAGCGAGAAGCAACTTGTACCGAACACGCGGTGAGACAGCAATGACCACCGATTTTTCATCATAGGCGATATTTAACAGGGTGGTGGGTGCTATGCCTTATTTGTAGTTGACAAGTAATTTTGAAGTATTCAAAATGACAACAGCAGTTTTCATTTAATTTATTTTAATCCTGTTTCTTAGAAATTGTTATAAATCTGTGACGAAACTAAATAAATAATAATAAAAGTGAAGTGCTTCTTATCCTATATCGCAATTTGATACGATTAGAAGTTATTTTCAGTTACATATTATCTCAAAATGTTGACTGCAAATCAATGCATTTATCATTAGTTCATGTGAAATGGTATTTAGATGCATAAAGATTAGGTGGGAGGAGGATGGACACAGAGGAACCATCCGACAACAATAGTACGATATCACGATAGCATTGATATAATATCACTGTGAGTAATTTATTATATTGATAGGAACAATTTGTAATTTATAGAATCATACGTATTCTAACATTTCCCTTGTTTGCTCAGTAGGGGTCGTCAGGAATTTCCTGCGTTGATTTTCAGTAAGTTTGGTTTATTTTATTCTTTATTTATTCATCAAAATAATGTGTTATTTAAAATAGAAAGTTTACGTGACTTATTTACAGTCATGTCCGTTTAATCACGTCCCATTGAACACAGCGGAACATAGTTTTGAATAATCTTTAAGCCTACGTATCATTCGTCTTTATTTTCTCGATCTTTTTATCCGTGCCAATTTTATTATTACGAAAATCTGACAGCCGCGATCTGAAAAAAAGTGTCGCAGGTCTAGCCTGTAAGAGCCACGCTGGCTGACTGATTCGTCAAGGAACGAAAGTGATGACACTACTTATAAAAGGCAAAAGATGAGAGGACGATAGTGGATGTGTGCTCAGAATAAAACGGCGTATGTGCCCAAACATATTGGCGTCTTTTTATGAATTAAAATTGTTATTAATTGAAAAAATGTCTTTACAGAATGTAGACACTAGTATTTTATACAATTTAAAACAACATCCTTTCAATAACTCATATTAGTTATTCCATAAAGTCCAAAAAATAAATTAGATAGACCGAACTTTGCATTTTTTTTGTATCGAGAAAATTTAATTGAATCGTGTTTTCAACTTTGTGAGAATTTAGATCATATAGTCAATAACTATATTCCAAGTTGTAAGATCTGTAGTCCAGATATGTACGAAGAAAAGTAAAAAATAAAAACCGTATTTTTACTGACCTATCCCCTTAACATAACAAGCAAAGCAAGTCGTCGATCTAAACATTCGAAGATAATGATTGTGACGGCTGCTGACTGGATCCATACTGCGTGGTGGTAGATTAAAATAAAAATATCTTAAACATTATACGCATTAACGCATGCGTTACAATTTTCAAAGAAATAGACGCTAGTAGATAAAAACCTCATTGGCTAGTAGGTATAAGAGTATTTACTGAATTTGGAGGACGCAGGCACAAATCCCGCTTGCAGTTCGAGTTTTTCCTTCCATAGAAAATCTATAAAGGTATGAGGTGCACACATAAAAAAAAAACATCTTACATTCATGTACTCCGTACGTGAGTTCTGGAACGAATACCATTTTTAAAAAAGCCAAAGACTAACCCAAAAACCTGCTCTATTCAAATCCAACTCACATTTTCGTGTCCCAAATCTTCATCGTATAACATGGCGACAATATATCGGGTGCTGCCTTTAACAACGTCGTTGGGAACCGTATCTCGACATTTGGGCCATCACAGTTACTCGTTTAAGGTGCCTCTTTGTGCGAACACGAACTCACTGACAGGCGGGGCCATAAAGCATGTTGTCTCACCTGTCATCGTGCCCGAAAGAGATAGTATCAGTGATGAGCAGTTAGACGCTAGTCCTCACGCACGTCTGCTTTGCACCCACACATATAGCGCTCCGATCCGTTCCGAATAAAAACGAAGTTACACGAACTACACACCGTCCGCCTCGCCGTCACCACATGACATTGTGACATGTGACACATGTGTGTCATGAAATGTTTTTTTAACATGTTTATGAAACTTAGAGCGAGTAATGCAGATTGCTACAAGGTTGTACCTAAGTTGATTACTGAAAGTTCCTTGCATTACTTATTTTTATTTATAGAAACAGAAGAAAATTAGTATGGATCGCTATTACCGGATACGGCTAAGATAACTATATTTATTGAATAAAACAAATAAAATAAACTGTTTCGTAAATATTTGTTGATTATTTATTAAACTGAAAATAAAAAGTATGAACACATTTTTGGGCTTTGAATTATATTTTATTCTTTAAATTTTTAAACAGTTTTATTAAACTATGTATAAAAACAAAGAAAAATAACTAGCCCATCAACATCGGAGACAGACAAACCTTCTAACAATACGCGCTGTGACCAGGAGAACTGCCTTCTGAATCTATGGCTTGATTCAGCTGACTACAGACTTCCTTCAGCTTTCGTGAAATTAAACTGTTCTTCGTTTACATTAACATGTCAATCATCAATCGATGTCAATGCGTTTCGTGTTGATCTAAACATGGATTCAGGGTTAAATTATCAAGCAAAACTACGCACCAACAAAATATTTTTTTTTAATATAAACTCAAAATAATCCTTACGGTGGAGACGTATCCAATAAAGGAGCAATATTTTCTTTATTCATGACCCATGCACTCAATGCTCTCTTATTTTTTTTTTTTTGCGTGGGTCACTTCGATCTAGGCGCCCTTTTATATCGCCTTGGTGTTCCTACAGCCGAACTCGGCTTCGCTGCCCCGCCCCCGCGGGACAGTCTTATTAGGTAACAGTGACCCCGGAACGTAAAGTGCTATTGAAGGACATCGTGGATTTTGTTTTTTTTTTTTTTTTTAGCGTAGTAAAATCATCAAATGAGTCCTCCAACCCCGGGCAGGGCGGGAGGGACTGTCAGACTTCTACTGACTAAAATCCACGGTGTCCTTCATAGCCTGTTATGTTCCGGGGTTACGGTAAGGGAATAATCCCGCGACCCCGGCAGGCTTTGGCCCTCTGAGAGGGGGGCCCCGTCATTATGCTGACGCTCTTTGAGGCGCGCGTGGGACACAACGCGCCGTCGACCCGGGCATGGTCCTTGGTCGGGCAGCGAGTTGCCCTTTACTCGCTGCTCGCATGCCCGCGCCTACGGTGGCCGGAGATCATCGAGCGACGTTCGTCGCCGTGGGCGCCTTCCACTGCGGCTGGGGCGGAGGGAGGACGCTGTCCTCTCTCGCTCGCGGCCTGCCTCCTCCTTTACGAGCATTACTGCCTCGCAGAAGGAGCTGACCGCTTCCCACTCCGTCTCGCCCCGCAGCATGGCCGCAACCAATGCCGGGCGCGAGAGGTCTCCGCCTATCGCAGCCGTGAGGACACGTCGGTGCTCCGCCCAAGCTGGGCAGTCTTGCACCGTATGCTCCACCGTGTCCTCCGGGCGATCTTCGCAGTATCGTGGATTTTGATTAGTAAAAGACTGTCAGTCCCTGCCCGGGGTGGTAGATCTCATTTGATGATTTTACCCATTGAACTATATTACTAGATTTTACCACGTCATAAAAGATCATCAAATACGATTATGTAAGTACCTAGAGATTAGTTGTAACAAATTATATGACTTACCCAATGTTGATTTTAATTTGTTTACAAGTGTTCTACAATGAACCAACACAATCTTACTGGCACTAAAATCCATTCAAAGCTATTCCAATATTTCCAATTTATAATAATTCAGAGTCCAAACAATTTCAAGTCAAACAGATAAAGTAAGTCTAAAGGCGATATTACACGGTTCAATTAAATTGACAGCAATTCCGTTGAAAAGCATTGAACATTGCACATATTTCCTATTTACAAACAAAACAGTCAACAAGACATTCAATGTTCATTTGCCTAGCGATGTCGCGTCGTCAAGTCGTGCGTGCAGGTGTTTCCCTTATTTGTATTTAATGAATGAGCTAAATAAAAAAAATCTCGGCGTTGGTGGGTACGTCCGTGGATTTAGCGAAGAGCGACCATAGGAGCGTCACAAGTATTATAGTTGGATTTTGTATTCCACAAACACTCATATTTTTGAAAAAGTTCCAGAAAATGAGGAACATGATTGTCACGCCACTCAAAAACCATTTTTAAAACTATAAACATTAGCGCACGCTAGAAACTACACAATCCTATACATCCGATTCCTTCGCTGCCGTTCGCGGATTGGTCATTGTTCAATGTTCGTGTTTACATGTTTTAACCGACATTTCGATTGATCAATATTGGTTCCATTCCATTGAAAGGCAATTAAAAATCTAAACTTTCAATGATATTAGACAATCAAATCGAAATGTGTTTAGATGCGTCAATGCCATTGAAGCAATGGAATGGAAAGCAATATTGAACCGAAATTGACCTGTGTAATATCGGCTTAATCAAAATCCAAAATTCAAGCCAGGTTCAAAAGAGTATTATCGTAAGCCATAGATATTATAGGTTGTCAACGTACACGTCATACGGAGACAGCCGGGCGGGGCGCCCGCCGTGTCTATTCATAGTATGCATGTGTGCGTGCGCGTCACCCTCCCGCACCGCACTGAAGGCAACTATTCAGTGAGATGCACGATATTTCACGAGTAAAAGGCGCACGTGATAAAATACAAAAAGGCCTTTGGAATTTGGGGTTTTATGAAACAACCACTGCATCAATCAATTTCAAGAAACATTTACTAAATTCTTCGATAAATTTGCTGTGTCGGTACAGGCTTCGTTTTGGAAATTGATGCTTCTTTTATTTCAAATTTACGCCCAAAGTTGTGTTAAAATTAGCAAAAAATAATGAATCTTTAGAAGCTCGTAACTTTTTAATGGTTTCATATTTTACAATTCTGCTTCCGTACCGACAAAATTTATAAGGAGACAAAACGATACCATGTTTAACTTTGGATATACTTTGTCAAATAGTGGAGTAAAACCCCAACGAAGTTTCTATGGAAAAAATGTTGACTTGTTTGCTCTTAACAGCGGCTATTACATGTTCGAACTCACGTGAACATAATTTGCTTGTTGCTTTAAAGGATTTTTTTCATATTTGGTGTGTAGAGGTTAAAAAAAAATCTGCATAGTTACTAACAAAATTTTCTACATTTGCCTGTTGCGATTCCAAATAAATAGAAACAATATAACACAACATTAATTTATTCTGACTGAATTAACAAAATAATTCGGAAAATTGTTAAAAAAAACCGGCCAAGTGCGTGTCGGGCCACGCACAGTGTAGGGTTCCGTAGTTGCCCATCAAAATACTTATGCGAACTAGCTAAACTGATTCGCTGAATTTAATTTTAAAAAGAAGAATTTTCAAAATCGGTCCAGGAGTCTTTGAGAAATCGGGGAAAATGCATAAGAAAAAAGATTACGACGAATTTAGAACCTCCTCCTTTTTTTGAATTTAGTTAAAAATATTTGACGATAAAAACCTACATATCCCCAAAATACATAACTATAAAAGCTGTAAAATAAAGTTGACAAACTTACATTTGCAGTTCTCTCCGATACATTTTGTTTAAGAAAATATGAATCCAAGTACATTTTATAAGTTGGTCGACTATTACTCGTAAAGTTGTAAAGCCTTCTTAGTCATGATAATTTTCTTTTAAACTTCGTTATATATACTACTATTGTGAATTTTTTCACACCCCCAAACATAACCGTTTAGCTGGTAGAGGGGGGGGACACTCGAATCGAGCAAAATTTAGCACTTTAAAGCTTAATATTTCACAAACGAATTTTTTTATCAAAAAATTGTCAATGGAAACTATCATTATTTTTTAAAGGCCTATTTAATGATACCCCACACTAAGGGGTACGCGAGAAAAAAAAAAATCCTCACTTTACGTGTAAGTACAGGAGGTACCCTAAAAAAAATTATTTTACGAGATTTTATTTTACCACTTTTTCGGCACAACAAATCCGTATATTTACACCAAATTACAGCTCTCTAGTACTGTGCGTCTCTGAGCTAAACTGCGGACAGACGGACGGACGGACATGGCGAAACTATAAGGGTTCCTTGTTGACTACGGAACCCTAAAAATTATGTTTACATAAATTTTTTGACAAAATGTTTTTTTGCAACAATGCTGGTATTTTTTCTTCATCAATTATCTACTCTATTGTTTGAGCAATAACAATTAACGGTGAAGGAAAACATCGTGAGGAAACCGGCATGTCCTAGAACCAAAAATTCGAAGATATGTGACATCTACCAACCCGCACTGTGCCCGCGTGGTGGATTATGGGCCACTCCCTCTCACAGGGTGGAGGCCTGTGTCCCAGCAGTGGGAACATTATAGGCTGATAATGATGATTTGAGCAATAGAATAGAACATTCCATCTTACGAATATAATCACAATGTCGTTAGCAACATTGTTAAAGTGGCCGATTTAGACCCGCTGGCATAAGCAGACTAATAGAGTAACGCTTGCATAAAAGTGAATTTAAAAAACCGTTTGTTATTATAAATCAATGAAATCTGAACCTTTTCAGAAAAAAAAACTTAAAAGAAAAACAACTTAAAATATCCAATTTTCCGTAAGAACCAAGATTTGCAACCACAGTTTTCACAACTGCCGAATTCCTCTCACTGAAAGCCCAAATGCTAGCAGATGACTTTTATTGCGTCATTGATCGTCAAGTCTATAGCTGTCTGCTGGCCCGACAGAAATGTGAAGGATCTTACGTTGGGTACAGGAAGGTTACAAGATATCGATTTTTATTTTGTAGGTCGCGTACCAGTCGAATGCACCAGACGGTCAAACACGGCTACTTTACGCAATACTCCTAAAGATTCACTTTGCATCGTCATTGGCTATTTCTCCTATTATTCATTCACGAAGTGTTTCATCAGGAACATTGCAAAATGGCCGTTTTAGACCCAGGACAGTCAAAAAAAATAATAACCTACTAGCTCTTGCCAGCGGCTTCTATTGCTTAGTTAGAATTTTAGAATCAATTCGGGTTGTACTCTGCTTGTAATAATATAATTCGAAATACACGGGGTACCTTCTACTTATCATCTTGTTATTATTGTACCATAATTGCGATGACAGGTAACTCTATGTCCGTTTCTCTACAGCTGGAAACATATTTTCGAACAAGATAATCATTTCGGCAGTTTCGTCGTGAAAAGGTACAACAGAAAGCTAGGAAGATAAAACAAAAAAAAAAAACAAAAACTTGGTTATCATTCCTTTTTTTTAATAATTTGGTGTTATAGGATGGTAAATAACAGTTAGGCAATGTTATTGGATTCTTAATTAATGAACTTCTCAACTGCAGCCCCGATTAAGATGTGTGCCCTTTGCATTCCAGATAGATACCGTAAAGATTCACACACATCTGCGAAACGTACGACGCAGACACTTCTGCGACTGAATTATCGGTCGTAGTAGGTATTCGGTTGCCATGACAGACGCGTCGGATAGTCGGAAAGTCGGAAACGCAACGACGGCATTTAGTTCAGCGCGTTTCGAGACGGAAAATGTCGAAGATAGCAATAGAATACAACGACGTACGCCGAACTTACAGTCGCAACGAATTGACGAACTTTCGGTCGCGACGAGTTGCGTGATAATTTGGCTGAAGTGTCAAAGGGAACTAGAAAAAATACTCCGAGAATATTCAACCAAATGTTCGGTGGCGTACGTTCCGCAGATGTGTCACGACCCTAAGCTATCTCTATTCGCAATCTATTTCACCAGTCAAGCATACTGTCCTCTTTGAACAAAGCTTCTATGTGGATTGTAAACAGTAATCCATTAAGGTGCAATAGGTACCTACACATATATTAGAGCCTATGTAACCCACCCTTGTGTGTTGAAATCTGATTGTACTGTGACAAAGGCAAGATCGGCAGATGGAGCAACAGTAGATATATTAATGTTGATTGTTACGATTGGTTCGGTATCATTAGGTTCAGTTCACACCAAGACGCGACGCGACGAGACGTGGCGCGATGATACTAGAAATGTGTGTTTATTCGTGTAGTAAGTAAAGTTAGATTTTCTAATGAAATGTGCGCGAAACGTCGCACGTCGTCGTCGTCTCGGTGTAAATTGACCCTTACTGTTACAATAAATAATACCTTAGCAATATTATATATATTTCAAGGAAAGCTCATAGAAGATTCCCAAAAAGCCCTATAGGATCCGTTAAAGCAAGAGGCTTATTGTAATTATTCTAGTACATTTTTATTTTATTTTTGTTGCTGGTTAAATATTTGTTGATGAATTCACGCACAATAACGAAACAAAAAAACCGGCCAAGTGCATGTCGGGCCACGCACAGTGTAGGGTTCCGTAGTTGCCCATCAAAATACTTATGCGAACTAACTAAACTGATTCACTAAATTTAATTTTAAAAAGAAGAATTTTGAAAATCGGTCCAGGAGTCTTTGAGAAATCAGGCAAAATACATAAGAAAAAGATTACGACGAATTTAAAACCTCCTCCTTTTTTTGATGTTCTGTAAAAATGAAGTTGACAAACTTACATTTGCAGTTGAAGAGCATGTTCTCCGATACATTTTGTTTAAGAAAACATATTATCCAAGTACATTTTATAAGTTGGTCGACTATTACTCGTAAAGTTGTAAAGCCTACTTAGTCATGATAATTTTCTTTTAAACTTCGTTATATTATTTTAGACTACTATTGTGAATTTTTTCACACCCCCAAACATAACCGTTTAGCTAGTAGAGGGGTGGGGACACTCGAATCGAGCAAAATTTAGCACTTTAAAGCTTAATATTTCACAAACGTTTTTTTTTATCAAAAAACTGTTAATGGAAACTATCATTATTTTTAAAGGCCTATTTAATGATAACCCACACTAAGGGGTACGCGAGAAAAAAAAACCTCACTTTACGTGTAAGTACAGGAGGTACCCTAAAAAAAATATTTTGCGAGATTTTATTTTACAACTTTTTCGGCACAACAAATCCGTATATTTACACCAAAATATTACAGCTCTCTAGTACTGTGCGTCTCTGAGCTAAACTGCGGACAGACGGACGGACGGACGGTCGGACGGACGGACATGGCGAAACTATAAGGGTTCTTTGTTGACTAAGGAACCCTAAAAATTCAATCGAACGCCTTACTATTTGTGATATTATGTTTAATTAATGTGTAATTAAGTTCAACAGAAAACCTGTAAAATATGAACTATGGAACACTTAATTTAAGTTTTTCTCTGCTCTGATAGGATTTTCTAGCCATAGGCACCTTATAAAAATACTTCTCAGATAACTGCAAGGTTTCCAAATAATTGGAAACCTCGCAGAAATGGAATCTTCTAGCTAGAGCCAACTTTTTAGTCAGTGTCTCGATTTAGTTATAGATGTAGCAGAAAACCATATTCGATAATTACAAATTCTCTTTGAAGTCACAATGAAAAATTACAATAACTTAAAATTGATGATCTTATTGTGACTTCTTATGAAAATAACATGTGATTGTGTACATCAGTTATTTTCGATGGATGTTATAAAAAATAATAATGTTATAAGGAGGCGACAAACACGATAGATAATAATATGTTATAATTATATTTTCTTTTTCTCGATATGTAATAAAATTTATCGACGAGTAAAGCGGGAAAAATATTGTAGGCGCACGTTGAATTATGAGCGATAACAAGTCAGTGCCAGCCCAATGAATTATTCAACGATTCGGCGATCGATATGTCGCCGGATTCTTGCCTAATCTTTGTCTTTTCGTAATAATTCCAAGAATATTCGGAATTTTGATATTTTTCGTCGGGATTCGTTAACTTATTTTCTTAGAAAAAGTAACAAATATTAAATTTAATGTTTCTTTTTACAGAAAAGAGACCAAAATCACAATAAATTAGTTAGGGCTGCGGGAATATTTTATTGAAATAAACTCGAAAACAGTGATAAAAAGGACTTCAGAGACAAATAATAATATTGAAAAAAAAAAACAACATTTGAACTGTTCCACAAGAAAAGTTTCAGGTATTTAAGTTTGCATTCAAAGAAATGACTCGTCATCTATCTTAATAGTAGGAAGTGGTGCATAACAACATTTATAGATGTCAACCCGCCTTTGTGGTCTAGAAAAGTCCTATGCAGTTGTTCATGTTATAAATGTTGGTAGATTTTATTTTCGTTCCTTTTAATAGAAGTTAAGAAAGTTATTATATTGCAGTTACAGCTTTTTTGAAGTGAAGTAGGTAGTCTGAACTAAAATTTTTCGAAACTTTTTAAGGAGTCTCTTGAGACTGTTGTTGAGTTGAGGCTTTTGATAGCATTGTATTTTCGAAAATTATAAATTTTGATCATGAATAAATTGAACAAGTACCAGACTTCAGCAAAGCAAAATCCACGTGAAAATTGTTAAAAAGGCGATGCTAAGAGCATAGTACAAAGACTACCACACATTGAAACATTTCTTGTTATTTTATGTCAGAAGACAAATAAATATCGGTAGCAGAATAATAGTACGTCGTACAGATACCTGTACCTATCTAAAGATTATTTAATGGATTTTCTTTTGACCTTAATCTAGCCCAGAATCAAAGATGAGACCTGGGGGGGTATTTACAACGTCTTAATACCAGGCTTATTCCGGTGAGTGAAAGTGACAGAGCTACACAAGTCGTCTAGCGCCATCTCGTTCACTCACTGGAATAAGCCTAGTTTTAAGACGTTGTAAATACCCCCCTTGAGGCCTTACCACGAGCTCTTAACACGATTGAGTTTAGGCTGTGAGAAAGAGATGACGCTAGACGACTTGTATAGCTCTGTCTCTTTCCCACAACCTAACCTTCAACTCTGTTTGAACATTTTAATACATTTATGGAAACAGCCACACTTCTGCACATCAAGCTGTGGGTCATAGAAATATTTGTTCCGTACGGGAATCGAAACCGTGACACGCATTGCAGTAGCCCACAGTTTAGCCAGGCGAGTTAGGTACTTTTTGTTATTTCATAAAGACTACTCTCAAAACAGTGGAAGAAAACATCGTGAGGAAACCGGAATGTTTTATAACCAAAAACTTCACAGACATTCATGTGAATTTGTGAAATCTATCAATTCCTGGGCTCAAAAAACAGTCATTGTGAAATCTACTAAAATCTGGGCCCGCGTGGTAGGTCTTTGTAAGAAGAGCCCTGTTTCCCATCAGTGGGAAGATTATAGGCTCATGATGATATTTTACACTTGTAGGGTTTAAACCCACTACAACTCGTAATTCGGGGCCGATACCGCTTGGTCACCACTGCTCTCAATCTCTTCAAAGACCTGAAATTAAAAAAAAACCTAAATCTACACTTACCGGTAACATCCATAGAAATCCAGCAATAACACGATCATAGGCTCATGACGAAAATAAATTTCAATTCGGACGCCTCTTATGCGTAGTTCCTCTACGAAGCTGTCAATATAGGTATACATAATAAGTACATTACAATACATAATATACACTGGAAAGGAGCAGTGTCTACGAAGGAGAAAATCGAATTCCTTAGCAATTTCCTTTTGGAGTTCGTCTTAGGTTCTTGGTTCTTTTGATAGAAGATGAAGGTATTATTTTTCTATAGTATGCCTATGCTCAGGGACCAAAAACCTTTATAAATTACGGTACCGGTATTGAAGAATTTTGATTATTTTTCAGATTTAGGTAACCGCTATCTGGGTAACCAGACCGAAGAAAAATGTAACTTCTATTCAGGTTACCGTTTTAATACCGGTTAACTAAAGATAACGACTCTTTGTCACACACACATGCGATGCGCGCCCTGTGACTATTGCCGACGGCACGTGTGAAGTGTGCAAGATAGGGGTAATTTTTATTTCGGTAACCGGTATTAATACTGGTTATGTATTCACTTTTAATAATAAAGGTAATCTTTAAAATTACCTGTAAAAGAAGAAAAGGTTGTTACCGAAAAAAATACCCGTATTGATCATACCGGTTTCGGTCCCTGCCTATGCTGTTACAATCACAATTTTAGCTATTCTGTAAATGCTCATCGGAAGTATACACCTGTAATGTAACATTATTATGTAAGATACCTTATAATGATACAATGTCATGATTTGGTGCAACTTGTTACTTCAACGCGCTCCACATGTAATCAAATGTGTCCGGAGGGCCGGTTACGTTGCATCTCAGGCCAATGCTCATCAGCGAGGGAGGTAAAATTGTAATGTAATGATAAAAGTCGAATCTGTAATGTAACATTACAAAGACTCTTTAGGGTTATTAATCACGGGAATATTCTTATTAGTTATAAACTTAGAGAATTTATGAAATTGTAATTGATATGCATTTGTTGCCTATTTAAACTTTTGAAACCTAATCGGTTAAAATTGCACCCTATGTTGGTTTGTGACGTCTAACGGAAGTCTTACCAAACAAAGAATGGAGGTAAGTCTGATTGTTAAACTTTCAGGATTTAGGCAATTCAAAGGTTTTAAAATATAATAAAAACACTGTAGAGGCTTAAATTAAGCTTTTATTAATCATTCACATTGTACGACCATGTAGGTACATAAAATATTTTAAATTTTAAAATGGCCAGAGGACTAAAGAAAATTATTAATGCTGACAATCGCTTCTAAAAAAAAAAACAATTTAACAATAATTTGTTGGCTTTTGGTAAAAATGGGAATTTGTTTTTTTTTAATTGTTTAAACTTGTTTTTATTTTACAAAATCCATTCGTACAGATATTTGCTTGGCAACAGTTTATAAATATTAATGAAATTACGATGGCAAATTACAATTAACAAAAATACTGTACCAATATTTAATTCCACAATTCATTTTAAAACTGAATTGCGAAATTTTTTGTGAAGAACACACGATAGTACAAGTACGTAACTCATTTATAATGTTCAAATAAAATAATGACCTTGTTTATGTTCGCATGCAAAAACATTCATTTGGTATTAAACTAATAAAAATATATTTGCATAACAAAACACAGGTTGACACTTCATCTACTTTGTAGTTTTTTGTTCTTCCTGAATTTAATCTTCGGTCGAGCAGTATTATAGCAGTTATTTATTTAGGGATAACTTAAAAAAATACACACTTTGAATTCGTAACGTAACAAGTTACAAAATTATGGCGAAATGTTACATTACACCCTTTTTTGCCAGTTCATGAACACGGGCATGATTAATGTAGGTACTGTAACAGTTACATTACAAGTTGCGTTCATTCAGTTCTAAATTTTCTCTAGAAATACCCAACTGTATTGCTATTCTCTAAGAACTCAGCGACGTGGCAGCGCTGAAACTAATGGATAGTCTTGAGTTAATTTTCAATTTTGTCTTTTAGAACATAAAGTTGAAAATCTAGCAAAGGCAAACTTTTTCGGTCCTAGGGAGTTTGCGTTTAGCTATACATGTAGCGGATTTCAAAATAAAATTTTCCTGAAAACGCAAATAGAAATAGGTACTAGGTTAAAATCGTTTTGAAAGTTGCTCCATTTGTAAATATTTCATTGCTTGACATTGCACGAGGTAACATTGATCGTTTATTGACTGTGATACTTTCAGTTGCACAAACTTTTACTATGTAATCAGTTAAGCAAGCTTCGTTTATTCACTCTTGTATTGCATACAATGTTGTGACATTTTTTATTGGGCGAATTGTTGTATGCACAGATTTTTATTTGCTTTACGTTTTGTGTTTACAAAAACAGTTTTTGTTAGTGAGAAGTATCGTATTGGCAGCCCTAAATGCTATCATAGCAATTTGAAGGAATTTTCTTATTGTGTAAGAAAAATAAAAGTGGTTTCAAAAACATAAACTAAGAAATGAATTATGTTATGGGCATTTCTACGAAGAGGGCATTATTTTTGTCCTTTTAAAAAAAACATGGTTAGAAGTTACATACACATCCCAAAATTTTTAAGCATACGTCGCAATCTATATTCTAACTGGAGAGCATAACATAAATTCCGTACCACTTCTTAATTTTCCTAAAAAAAAATCTGAAGTGAAAAAACGGGGGTAATTTCACTGATTTTGACCTGTCCCTTTTCCGAAATCGAGTGTAAAATATTTTATATTTTTTAATGGAGCTGAATTTCAAGCAAACTTTTGATATTCTTGGGTATATGGATAGCTAACCAAGAGACATTGACAATAAATAAACCTGTAATTGCTTATTTTGTTATATCTGTGGATGCGTAAAGATTTGTCCCAGTCTATTGAGTAATTTCCGTGTCATACAAAAAACACTTGATTACGATACTAAATACCCGCGAACTGGACATCACCATCCGATTCTTGTATACTGTCAGGTGCTACCGAGAAGGCCATGTGAGTGCATCTGTGGTGTGCTGCTGTTTTTTTCTATTTTCGAAGGTGAGAACCTGTTTCCGTGTCTTTAGTTCGGGGTCTTTTCTCAATACCGTGTCAAAGATGTCTTCTGAATGTTTTATTTTTAAACATGTTTTGTTTCCCTAGACTGAAGTTTAACTAGACGCCAACATAGTTGTTTCATTTAATTTGTTTGAAGTCGTAACAGTAATAAGTTATTTTGATTAGTACGATATTTTTTTAATTCCGTGGCCCTCAATTTTGTGTCCTGGTGTCCACGGAATTGAGAACGATGGTTTACCCATGTAACTAATCTCGGTTTTTATGAGGTTTAAAGTTATTTGCTTCACAATTTGTCATGGTAAAGTAGTTAACGCCATATAATTATTATGTGTCTATAATGTTGTATAAAAGGTTTAAAGTATCTAGAGTTGACGTTGCAATTGCAAGATCTGATTTTAGCTAATACTACCGCGACTAGCTACTCGAGCCTCGGAAGATCGAATTATGATAGCCTATATTTTATTGTGATGCTATATTGCTACAAAGTTTCGTTAAATGCATTCAGTGATTTTTGAGTAAAAAATTGACCTGACTAATATACACCCGAAAACTTCGATTATGTCTATTACTTTCTGCGAAACTGACTTGACGAGTTGACGTCTATACTTCATGTCTCTTGTTTGTAATTTAAAGGTTTAATGAAAACGCTTAATAGAAATCATTTTACGATATTATATGAGTTTAATAAAAATGCTCATTTAAATGATTTGACTAAAAGTTAGTTAACTAAGCATGATAACTCAAGGAATCTCTCTCAAGGCAGACTCAATATAAACTTATATAACTTATATACCAAAAACTGCTATAATATGTTCTTGAATGTTTTTTTTAAATTGAATTTGTCTTTCCCGGCTACGTAGAATATGTGTAATTCTAAATTCTGTGGTCACATTTCTCAATTCCATGGCACTCAAAATTTATTTCATAAATTACTGGAGCAATTACTGGCAAATTAGCACCACTTCGTTTAAAAAAATATGCATTTTATTTTGGTGATATTCAATTAGTCATAATGTGAAAAAAAAATTTGCCCACGGAATTGAGCAAAAATCACCGTGTCCGTAGAAATGCCCTTATCTTAAATGACAGATAATTAAAAAAACAAGTTGTAGGTAAATCGAATTCGAATTCGAAATGAATCCATCATCATCATCATCAGCCTATAATGATTCCACTGCTGGGACACATGCCTCCTCTCTGTGAGAGGGAGTGGGCCGTAATCCACCACGCGGGCCCAGTGCGGGTTGGTAGATGTCACATGTCTTCGAATTTTTGGTTCTAGGACATGCCGGTTTCCTCACGATGTTTTCCTTCATCGTTATGAGCAGTGGTGATGAAATAATTTACACAAAGCAATGCACCTGGCGGGGTTCGAACCCACGAACTACAATTCGTAAGTCGGGACCGATACCACTGGGCCACCACTGCTCTCATCCACGAACGAATCTATACTTTCTTTTAAAATGTTTATTTTTGGTAATAATTTCTGTATCATGTTTATTAGTTTAATTTGTGCATTATATAATAGAATATTTTTCCGTCATACTTGTGACCAATTCAAATAATAAATTGGCACAATATTTTTTATTTATAACGTAAAATTGATTTATAAGTAAATGTGCCAATTTATTGCTTGATCGCATCTGGAGGTATGAAAATTACATAAGATACAAGGTGTTTCGAGTGGTACTAAAAATAAAAACGGCACATTCAAGATCGTAAATATTTTCTCTCATAAAGGGAAACATATGAATAAATAATCTTAAGGGTATTTGTTACGAGTATCTCGCGGGCATGCGGGCAGCGAGTAAAAGGCAACTCGCTGCCCGACCAAGGACCATGCCCGGGTCGACGGCGCGTTGTGTCCCACGCGCGCCTCAAAGAGCGTCAGCATAATGACGGGGCCCCCCTCTCAGAGGGCCAAAGCCTGCCGGGGTCGCGGGATTATTCCCTTACCGTAACCCCGGAACATAACAGGCTATGAAGGACACCGTGGATTTTAGTCAGTAGAAGTCTAACAGTCCCTCCCGCCCTGCCCAGGGTTGGAGGACTCATATGATGATTTTACCAGGCTAAAAAAAAAAAGGGTATTTGTTATCTACTTACAACTGAAGCGATTGTCAGTTACGCCTAAATGTATCTATTTTACAATTATTCATATAATTTCATCTATACAATAGCACATAAATAATTATTCTATTTTTAAAATATATTTCGCTTCAATATACACATTTTTCTTAACTTATCACATCTTTTAGCCTAACAAATAAACTTTCTACAATAGTCAGTGTAAAGAGCTGCAGGAAGACTTTCAACACCAATTTGGGAGACGGGACTTAGTCACGGAAACCTTAATTCAATTTGCCCCAAACAGGTTTTCTTATCGGGTTAACAAAATCATGCAATAATATCGAGTTAATTCCTCCCTGATGTGTAATTCCATTTGCCCCGAGCTCACCCGAAAGGCTAATCGAATCGTTCCGAAAACAAGTCGTCTCCCGCATGGCAATTACGATTAAATACCATAACCTCTGCTTTACAGCGTAACACTAATCATATCGAAAATATTCTGCTGAAATATATTAGACAATAATTTTAATTCTCAAAATACGTTCTCACTTTGAAAATCACCTACCAACATGAAATATTCTGATTACGATCGAGGAAAACAAATGAATGTCGTTTACAATTCTTCTATTATGCTATAATCTTAGATCTAGAATGAGTGACAACAAAGAATAATAATTTAAATGATAGAGGTAGAGATGAAAGAAGAATTACGTAGAAACAGGATAATTTCGGAGAACTTAGTTCTGAATATTTCATGATTTCCTTTAATCTAAGGGTACGACAACACTGAAAGCAGCAGCGAGAAAGATTATTCCACAATGTTCTTTAATACAACTGTTCTTTGTCATTTACTCTGATAGTGCATATCAAATGGAACATTGGATAAACAGTTACATGAAGTACCAATTCAATATCTACCTTATTTTAATTATTGTTTTTTTTATTTTATGATTTATTATTATGTCACCTATTCCAATGCAGTTAGATAGATAATTATCCAGAAATAGCTTTTATATGCGATACCGTAATAAAAATAGCGATAGTTTGGTTAATCCATGGAACCCTGTAGTAACTAGATCAGATAGGTATAATTGACATACAAAAGCTCAGGAAGAAAAAGGACACATTCAAAGGTGATTAAAATATGCAATAATAACACCATCTTAAAATTAATATACACTGTTACAATAAACTCTAGTTACGTTTTAACATTACATGAACACAGTAAAATTAATTTATATTTCATTTTTATTTAAAATGTTTGAGATCTCAAGCAAGAGGCTTTTAAGAATGATATCAGAATAAATGTATAATAAATATAATAAGGGTGTAAAAATGTAAAATATTTATTTAGCAAAACAAAGTTAGGACAACCTTATTCCTTGAAAGTGAGACGAGGAAAAGCTTAAAGGTACACAAAATTGTATAAGTATTAGGTATAAATAAAGGTAAGTCTCTAAGAAATATTGAAACTACAATCTATAAGCCGTTTCGCAGGTAAAATATTTGATCAAGGATAGGCGAAATTCATAGGGTCATTCAATGTAATTGAAGTGTAAATTCGCGGAGTATAAGACCGCAGCCAAGGAGCCATAGTGGGTATTTCTGGGGGCAGCTCGATGTGCCGTTGGCGTGGCTGGTGTCAGAATGTGGCTTCTTCAAACTTAGTTCGTTGACCGCCACTGCAAAGATTTGTAAACATAAATTACAATTGAAGAGATGTTTAAGCCGTGTTCAAACCATACGTCCCCATTAAAGCCAGAAATCAAAACGTATTATGGCTTAATCTAAATTCTGATCCATGTTTTGAGACGGCTGCTTTTGATTTGACATCTGAAAGACTCGTATCGGTAAATTAAGTCCTTGTTTGATTGTAATCAAAATCAGGATGAAAAATGAACCGAGATACCAATTTCCGGCATTGGAGGATCTATTTCAACAATTTTTAAAAGAACGTCACTTTCATCATTAAGGTTTTACGTCAAGAGTGAACACTGCACAGATTATTTATAGACAAGCGTGTTGACCACAAATCATCGCTTACAACATTTCCAAAAATCAGACCGTGGCAGTAATTTTACATACGTATGGTGTGAACCCGAGTCGTATTCTGGTGAGGTCATTTCGAATGTATTGCAAAAAAAAAAACGGACATGCTAAATTAATTTATTATTTCTGCAACTATAGAGCATAGATATATTGTTGTCTACCGTACGAGTACTTTTAGTAATTTAAAAATGCCTCTGTTCTGGATAAGTTCCTGTTTCAATGAAAATTGTTGCACATTGTTGGTGGCAACTAGACTAGAAAATTGTTTTTCTCGCAACATTCCTTCGGAAAAATCTCATCGGTATTGATACAGATAATGTTTAAGAAGTGTACTGTTTATTTTACCATCCAAGATTCTCGCAAGTACTGCTTAAAGGGGTGCTATGACAGGAAACCTCCACGTGCGCCCGTGGACTGGAGTTCCCTCTCGGATACGTCCGGGGGGAAGACCAGTTTTTCGGGCCGGTGCACCCTAGGATGCGGGCAAAAACTCTTCCTTAGGCACTGTGTGCCTAAGTGGTCTCTTTGCCCGCATGCGAATAGCTTGTCGTGTGGATGCTCCAACGCGTGTCCCTCTGATCAGCAGAGGGCACAGCGGCGGAGCGGGCTTGCGGACGGTGAGTGATGGGTAGCTCGCCGTCCGACCAAGGACCAAGCCCGGGTCGGTGGCGCGTCGTGTTTCGCGCCAAATGCCTGCTGGGTTCGCGGGTTTTTTCTTAACCCAGGTTACCGTGGCCCCGGAACGTAAAGGGCATAGGAAGGAACACGGGTGGATTTTAGTCAGTAAGAGTCTGACAGTCCCTTCCGCCCCACCCAGGGCGGGAGGACTCATTTGATGATTTACCACCTAAAAAAAAAAAAAGTACTGCTTAAAAAATAAATGGTATCTGTCTTACAAGATACAGTTCATTAGCCATGATTCTGTGAACCACGCTAAGATCAGACTTTGCTTATTTTGAGCTAAAACTTAACTCACTGAAGTTCTTTGAGGTTTCGCATTAATGTAAATGAAAGTTTGTTTCGCAGTTCCTTTTTAAGTATTGCGAAGTTCTTTCAAACAGAATAATAGACAACGTTTAAGTTTTTTAGGGAAACTGAAAAAGTAGCGTCCTGTGAAGCTGTAAAAAGTAAGCAACAACTTTGTATAATTAAGTTTACTTGAGAAAAGTAAATGAATAAAACAACTCATGAAATCATTATGTTTCATTTGTTATTATAGGTAACGTCTTTGTGTCTGATGAATTACTTAGTATTAAATACTCTCTGTAGCGTAATTATCACATGTCGTCTGCGTAAATGTCACGTATATCTTTGGTATATAGAGTCACGTTTTCGATGCGTCATCATTCGATAAAATACCAGGCGAAGTGAGAATGGACCAGCTTAAGTTATATTGCCAAAAGGCTTCGACCAAAAAGACAAAAATTTTGTAGACATAGAGAAAGGACTAGGATACCTGCAGGAAGTGAACACTTTTTAGAAAGGGAGAAAGCAATTCGGTTAGTACTTCTTTCATGTAAGACAGAAAAAGACGCCACGATCGTTCCTCTCTCAGACTTTTCGTACGATATCTTAGTAAAACTTACTCCATTCTCAATGTCTATGCCAGATAACTCACCAGTAACAGTCTGCTTTTTAATATCAGCGAACTTTTCTCCAGGACCTACTTCGTCAGGTATGGTCGCTGTACACGTCAGTTGAAGCCTGCCGTGCGCAGGCGCCTTAAGTTCAGCTATAGAAACCCACAAAGATATGGGTATCACTGGCGGTACTCGTGGCCTTTCTTGAATCTGTTGGGAACAATGTGAGGTTAGTGGAGATAACGGTGAAAATTTCTTTAAGATGAATGAATGAATTAGTAACTATATCAGATCATTGTACGTCATATCCACATCATATCAACCGCAAGACGTCCACTTCTGAATATAGAGATCCCCCTATAGATTTCCAACAGACTAGCAGGAGGCGGCTTATGTCTAGCTAGATTCTGTTGTCTTCGTCAGATTATTTTTCCATGGTATATAGTAACATGGCTGTGAATGAATGAACTCCCGGTCATACTGCACATTATAAACTGTAAACACTGGAAATGTTTGTAAGGTATACCTACTTTATTTTATAAATAAAAATTATTAAAGTTATTAATTTGATCGGAGCTTCTGTCAAAATTTCCAATCATCATCATCATCATCAACAGCCGGAGGACGTCCACTGCTGAACATAGGCCTCCCCCTTAGACCGCCACGCCGAACGACAACTCGCCACCTGCATCCATCGGCTGCCCGCGACCCTCACGATGTCGTCGGTCCACCTAGTGGGAGGCCTGCCGACGCTGCGTTTTCCGGTCCGTGGTCGCCACTCGAGAACTTTTCTTCCCCATCGGTTGTCAGTTCTACGAGCGATGTGGCCTGCCCATTGCCACTTCAACTTGCAAATTTTATGAGCTATGTCGGTGACTCTGGTTCTTCGCCGAATATCCATGTTCCGGATTTTATCCCGCAAAGAAACTCCGAGCATAGCTCTCTCCATTGCTCGTTGAGTGACTCTTAGTCTCTCTAAGAGGCCAGCAGTCAAGGACCACGTTTCGGAGCCATATATCATCACTGGCAACACACACTGGTCAAACACCCTTGTCTTGAGACACTGTGGGATTCTCGATGAGAAGATATCACGTAGCTTCCCAAACGCTGCCCATCCGAGTTGGATTCTTCGGGCGACCTCTTTCTCGAAGTTGGACCTACCTAACTGAACAATCTGTCCAAGGTAAGTATAATGGTCTACAACTTCGAGAGTATCGCTCCCAACAACAACCGGTACGGGTGCCACATGGACATTCGACATGACTTTCGTCTTGTCCATGTTCATTTTAAGGCCGACCCGTTGGGAAACGATACTGAGGTCGCTGAGCATAGCATTGAGGTGCTCCAACGATTCTGCCATGATGACTATATCATCGGCAAAACGAAGGTGAGTGATGTATTCGCCATTGATGTTGATGCCGAATCCGTTCCATTCTAAGAGTTTGAAAACGTCCTCCAACGCGTTCGTGAACAGTTTCGGAGAAATAACGTCTCCCTGTCTCACGCCTTTCTGCAATTGGATTGGTTTCGTGCTCTCTTCCTGAAGTCGGATGGACATGGTGGCGTTTCTATACAAACACTTCAACACTTCGATATACCTATAGTCGATATGACATCGTTGGAGGGACTGCAATACTGCCCAGGTTTCGATTGAATCGAAGGCTTTTTCATAGTCCACAAACGCTAAACACAATGGCCGATTATACTCCTCTGTCTTCTGTATAATCTGGCGGAGCGTGTGTATGTGGTCTATACTAAAACCTTTTCGGAAACCGGCTTGTTCGGGAGGCTGGAAGTCATCAAACCTGCGTTCGAGACGGTTCGTAATGACTCTTGAGAACAGCTTGTATACATGGCTCAGAAGTGAGATTGGCCTGTAGTTCTTCAACAAGGTGTTGTCACCCTTTTTGAAGAAAAGAACAACCACACTCCTGTGCCATGCTTCTGGCGTAGAACCTTCGAGTATGACGGAATTAAATAACTTCTGGAGGACTAGAAGTACCGGTTTTCCACCCGCTCTCAGAAGTTCTGTTGTGATTCCGTCCTCACCCGGCGCCTTGTTATTCTTGAGCTGTTTAAGAGCCATTCTAATCTCGTACAGGCTGATGTCCGGGATATCCTCAGTGTAGTGTCGAGTCAGTTTAGCTCTTGCGTCTCGAGCTGTACCGACACTGGGTTGTCGTCTTGATGTGTATAACTGTCCGTAAAACCTCTCAAGCTCCCTTAGGATCTCCGGTTTCGTCGAAATGATGCTGCCATCGTTAATCTTCAGCTTTGTCATTTGGCTCTGCCCAATAGACGAAATCTTTGCGAAGACTTTTGAGCCCTGGTTCCGCTCGATTGCCTCTTTGATCCGTGCCGCACTAAAGGAGCGCAGGTCACGTCGCATTGATTTAGAGATTCGTCTATTGAGTTTGCCATATTCCGACATATCAGCTGAAGATTGCAGCCCCATCTCGGTCCGGTCCTGCATCAACCTGATGGTTCCGTTCGAGAGCTTTTGAGGTTTATTGCGGCGCGGGGTCTTAAATAACTTGGACCCCACAGCTTGGACAGTTTCCACCAACCCATTGTTAATCTCGTCCACAGTTTCGCATTCGGTTAGGCACTGGAAGCGATTGTGCAGTTCAAGTTGGAAGTCTTCGGGGTTCCGGATGTGGTTCCGGATGTGGGCAGGACCAGGTCGGAGCGTGGACTTCACCAGACGAGACCTTTCAAGCTTGACATTGATATTCAGTGTGCCTCTGACAATTCGGTGATCGCTACCGGTTTTTACCTTGGCGATCACAGAGACATCACTGAATATTCGCTTCTTGGTCGTCATGATGAAGTCGATCTCATTTCTGGTAGTACCATCGGGGCTCATCCACGTCCACTTCCTGGATGGCCGCTTCTGGAAATAGGAGTTCATCAAATGGAGTTCTTCCTTTTCCATGAAGTCGACCAGTAGCTGGCCCCTATGGTTTCGCTGCCCATACCCAAATGGCCCCACTCTCAACTCATCGCCATTCCGTGCGCCCACCTTTGCGTTGAAGTCCCCCATAACAACGGTGAAGTATGTTTCGGAGGTATGTATGGCCTCGGATATCTCCTCATACAATGCCTCTACTTCATCATCAGAATGTGTCGAGGTCGGCGCATATACCTGTATGACCTTCAACGAATACCGGTTGGTTATTCTTAGTATAAGGTATGCTACCCTACTCGACACACTGTCGACTTTCACAACGTTGTTGATGAGGGACCTGCGGACGAGAAATCCAACACCACCCTGGGATTTACGGTCTCCTTCCCGGTAGAAGAGCATGTTGCCGGAATCTAGAACTATCGTATCCTGACCCTCTCTTCGGATTTCAGATAATCCCAAGATATACCATCGCATTTTGCTCAATTCTTCCTCCAGCTCGATAATCTTCTCATCGGTCCTCAGTGTGCGGATGTTGTGTGTTGCCAGGGCCAAAGTCCGTTGGGGGTGGTAGCGGGGCATCTGCCGGGGATTCTTAGCACCCCCTGCTCCGCCGTTACCCGATCCGCTACCGAGACCAGGAATAGCGGAGCTGCCGGGGACTGGGGGCCGTGTGCTTCTATTGTCAATCATAATGGGGGGGGGGGGGTTGCCATAATCCCCACGCTTGGCAGGCGGCTTGGGGATCGCAGTAGGGTCACCGTAAGTTTGCAGAGGACGCTGCTGCCCGTCCTTCGGTGGCTGGACGTAGTTTAAGGACGTACCCGGGTCCAGTAAATTGTAAATTTGCAATAGCAGGATATAATCAAATTAACATAACGTTATAATTAAAGAATCCTAAGAAATTAACATGAGAAATCCAATCATTGCTTTGTAACCAAACTCCTTAGGTAAAACATTTCATAAGAAGGTTGTAAAACAATTAAATATTTATAAAGTGTAACTCAAGTCTTAACTTGGGTGAAATTATTAACGTAATCCTGGCCCTGCCGAACTTGGCTAATTTGCCGTTCTAACAAGTACCTACGTCACGGTTGTCAAATAATGAGAAATAGGAAATATATGAACTCGGGGGAAAAAATAATCCAACAACTGACGAGGTTAGAGATTTTAATTCATAATCAGCTTATAATTTTCCTGCTGACGGAACACAGTTCTTTTTTTCTGTGAGAGAGGGTGGACTATTATGAGAACAGTGCTGATGAATTAAATTATACAAAGTAATACTCATGGCCGGGTTCCAGCCTACGACCTACAATTACTTGTAAGTTGGGGTCGTTACCACTGGGCCACCACTCCTCGGGGATTTGAATTACGATAAAAGTATTAGAGGAACAGGAAAATGGAACCAGCTTCTTGAGAAATTAAATTTCACCGAAAGAAATGCTTAGTTTGGTATTATTTGGATTGTAAGAGTAAATATTGTTGAAAATCAACGGAACAAAGAAAAATAATGGAATAAAAATAGCTAACTAAATGTTTTTATATAAAAAATAAATGGTAATATCTTTTCATTTGGAACTTAAAAATAAATGACGTAACAACTAGTCATTATACATATAGAAACAAATAGGTCATAGTAAAGAAATCACTACTAAATAAAATAAACGGACCAAAACATTAAAGCAGTAATAAGTAAAAATGTCCGCAACACATCTCATACGACAAAACATTGTAACAATAATGTAACCGGACATAACACAGATAGATTTGAAAATGTAGCCACCACAAATAAAAATGTTCTATGTGAAAGCGTTTGTGCTTGGAACATCCGTGGCCCAACCGTTTTCATTTCGATTGAAGACTCTTGTCAATTTAAAGAGAATGGATGAAAAGAGTAATATTGAGATACAAAATCACATGTACTTGAGCCCAATCGACTTTGGATTGAGATTGTCTTTTGTTATTTATTGTAAGACCCCCGCTTTGATTTGTTCTTTATCTGGTACATTCATTGCGATCTTTCAACTTGTTCTTTTCAATTGCGAGATTAAAAGATGTTCGTTCATTCTATAAATAGTTACAGGAAGGGTTCCATTTTCCTTGAAGACAATCAGATAACCGTTGTCTTTAATCAATTTGTCTTATCTATTTATGTTGGAGAGCTCTTGAAACACAGGACTCAATTAAAGAATGGATCGCCAGAATTTGTACCTCGATTTATTCAAATTTTGGCTTTATATTGCTGGGTGGTTCATTAATGCGGTACGAATGGAATCCTCGTAAATGAATGTTAACAACGAATACATAGTTTGACTGACCGACGCGCGACCCTTACAATTTGATGAGTGGGCTTATCATAATTTTGCTGGACCGATATGAAATACAAATTCTTCTTTTGTTTTATATTGTAGTGAGATGAAAAATGTTTAGCTATTCAAATACACACCTTATCGAAGAACAAATAAGTATGGTTTTATTAAAGCTGCTCAATGCAGACATTATGATATTGATTTCTTCTCGTCATCTAATTTATAGAATTTTAAAAGTGTTTATTCTTGGCCAGGGACTAAGCGCTACCACACGACGTGGCAACGCCGAGGAGTTTTTTATGGTACTTATTTTTGTATTTTTTATCGTTCTTGTTAAGCAATGTGTGTAATTCGACTTTAAACAGAAAACTCGATATAATAAATTATACTTAGGTGCCCTTACAATCCAAACTGTTTTTTCATATTAAAGAGAAAGAAAAAACCTTTCCCATAATTCATGTTATAAAGGAGTTGATAAACTTGAGCATCACTGTAATGAGTATTAGAGCATTCTTACGAGAGGTACATTAAAAAAAAACAACCGATAGCGTCATAGCGAGCTTTCTAAAGAACGTTATTTCGAGCTTTTCACGGGATTTTTAGCGAGTGTTATATCTTTTTGAAGAAATAAATTATGACAATCATCGTCTATTAGCGTTCTAGGAATGATTGTGAAAATTTTCATTGAGTTTGGCTCTAAGCTAAAAATGGCGAACGCTCGATGTTTAGCTACAAGTGAATGTTAAGGTCTATCAGCTGTAGCTATCAGCACCTTAAAACTTAAATAATATACCTATAAAGCTATTATCAAACAGACAGGCGTAGCGAACGCGAAGTGAAGAGTTTTTGTTTGTAATGTATGAAATTCTTTGAAGCCAGTCACATAGACCAACGGATCGCTTTCGCTTTTCTATGTGACTGGATTCAAACATTACCTACAAATAAAAACCGGCCAAGTGCGTGTCGGGCCACGCACAGTGTAGGGTTCCGTAGTTGCCCATCAAAATACATATGCGAACTAACTAAACTGATTCGCTGAATTTAATTTTAAAAAGAAGAATTTTCAAGATCGGTCCAGGAGTCTTTAAGAAATCGGGGAAATACATTAAAAAAAGATTACGACGAATTTAGAACCTCCTCCTTTTTTTGAAGTTAGTTAAAAATAGTTGACGATAAAAACCTACCTATCCCCAAAAAACATACCTATAAAAGCTGTAAAAATAAAGTTGACAAACTTACATTTGCAGTTGTCTCCGATACATTTTGTTTAAGAAAATATATATCCAAGTACATTTTATAAGTTGGTCGACTATTACTCGTAAAGTTGTAAAGCCTACTTAGTCATGATAATTTTCTTTTAAAACTTCGTTATATATACTACTATTGTGAATTTTTTACACCCCCAAACATAACCGTTTAGCTGGTAGAGGGGGGGGGACACTCGATTCGAGCAAAATTTAGCACTTTAAAGCTTAATATTTCACAAACGAATTTTTTTATCAAAAAATGGTTAATGAAAACTATCGTTATTTTTTAAAGACCTATTTAATGATACCCCACACTAAGGGGTACGCGAGAAAAAAAAATCCTCACTTTACGTGTAAGTACTGGAGGTACCCTAAAAAAAAATATTTTACGAGATTTTATTTTACCACTTTTTCGGCACAACAAATCCGTATATTTACACCAAATTACAGCTCTCTAGTACTGTGCGTCTCTGAGCTAAACTGCGGACAGACGGACGGACGGACATGGCGAAACTATAAGGGTTCCTTGTTGACTACGGAACCCTAAAAACGCTTCGGATGGCATTCGTTTCGCCTGTCTGTTTAACAATAGCTTAAATTATTACATAATACAAACCTTAGCCATTTCCTCGCTCTGCTGATCTTTCAAAGTGCACTTGTGATGCTTAGTGGTATTCACAGTGGGTGCCACAGTGGTTTCGCTGACAAGTGCCCAATACTTGGCGGTGTAGTTGAATTCAGGAGCTATGTAGCGATGCTGGTGTTTCCTACTACGGTACCCCCCTCCCCCCTTCGTGCGGGTCGAACTCGACACGCGGTAAGAGAAGTATTTCACTGATTCTTCGTCGACCTGGATAGATAATGTAATGTTATTTTATTTGCTACTAATTTGATTATTTACTTTTGATGGGGAAATGATACAGATAGCTAGTAGTAGCTGACCCCGCATATGTTGTTTTGCCATATAAATTATTTCTAGTGCCACATTATAAAAAAAATAACATATTTGACCAAACAAATTTTAGGGTTGGGTAACTCTTATTACATATAGGTAAACAATAGATAGTAGCCGATTCTTATAATTATCTACTGAATATGAGTAAAAAAATTCATAAAAATCGGTCAAGCCGTTTCCAAGGAGTATGGTAACTAACACTGTGAGCGCTCATGTACACGACGCCGCCGCCGCGCCGCCGCCGCGCCGCTACCGCGCCTCTAGGCTGTGTATACGGTCGCTACCGCGCCGCCGCCGCTCCGCTGCCGCTCCGCCGCCGCGCCGCCACCGCGATGCCATTCGCTAGTGTTTTATTTATCTAACAAAGGAGATGTCTCATTGCGGCCGTATAATGTTTAGTTTTTTGATAATTCAAGGATAACTTCTTCGTTTATGAATCGGTTTTGATGATTCTTTTTTTGTTGGAAAGAAGGTATTTCAAAGGCGGTCCCATGATATGGAGATTAGGGTTTGATGATGGAAGACCAGAGAAATCGAGTGGAGCTAAATAGTAAGAAATATCTTCTTTCCAACAAAAAAAGAATCATCAAAACCGGTTCATGAACAAAGAAGTTATCCGCGAATAAACATTAAGGGTCTGTAGTACCTCAGCATAATCTTACTCGCTCGCACTTGCACGTACCACGCACTATTGCTTGCTCTTTCTTTTAGCTGTCTACACGCAAATCTATTTATTTTACGGCGAAAAAAAAGGAAATTCAAAAAAGTAAATAACATAAGACCTGCTTTATAGTTAGTTCAGTTGGTATAAAAAGTTTCATGATCTAATTTTAAGTATTATCTGATTGCCAGCGTTTTATTGTTCAATTTAGAGGTAACTTTGGGATTTTTTTCTATCGATAAAATTTTATGGAATCATGTTTTCGCCAAACATAAGACCTAACATTAATCCTCAACTTTACCATATATTTATTTCAAAATTAATGCTGTAGTATTTTCGACGTATCACAGGTTTCTGCTAAGCCATTTGAGGTAGTATAGGCTCTTAAAAAAACAATATGGCCGAAATGAGAAACCTCCTTTTTCAGATAAATAAAACACTAGCGAATTGGATTCGCGGTGCCAGCGCGGCGGCGGCGCGGCGGCGGCTCGGCGGCGGCGCGGCGGCGGCGCGGCGGCGGAGCGGCGGCGGCACGGTAGCGACTGCGTACACAGCGTAGAGGCGCGGTGGCGGAGCGGCTGCGGCGCGGCGGCGGCGTCGTGTACATGAGCCCTGACACGAGAATTGCATAATATTAGAAGATTTACAATCCTTATCCTTAATAACTTGAATTGAAACGAATAACCCACTAACCTTTTCATTGTCAATGTACCACGTGAGCCGCGGCGCAGGCGCAGCGGGAGCACTCGTGCAGTTTGCGCGAAGTAGTCCGCCAACCACCACGTCTGGTTTACCAAACGTTATGATTGGCGGGTGTTTTTGAGAATCTGGGGACAAAATCGATTTTTAAAAACGTGGAAAAAGCCTTGTTCCGCTTATGTCGGTCGCGTACGGTCGGTCGCGAATTTTAGTAAGAATAAGGGTGCATGTACACGGCGCATGAACCCGCTCAAGTAAAGGTGCGGGTTTGCGGTTATCCTCGCGAGTAACATGCGCAAGCTACTTGATCAAGCTACCCGCGGGGTGCTTGTACACGGCGCATGTAGCTTGAGCATGTCGAGGCACTTGCGCGGGTTACATGCGCCGTGTACAAGCACCCTAAGCAACGGCGATGATAAACTAATATGTTGCTACATTGAACACAACGTAGTACATAATATTGGTACGCGCGAGCGACGTCATCGACTGACATCAGCATATTATCAGTACCTAATTCAAGAAGAACAAGAACATAGATTTTTTTATACAAAAATGAGCCTTTTTCTCCCGTATACTAGGTTTCTTTTTCCGTACGGATAGTAGGACAGTTAAATCATAAAAACCAGCACAAAACTACCGAAAATGAGGACACAATATGAAACTGAACAGAAATTACTAGGAGAACAGAATCATTACTTATGGGGATATAACAAGTGAATAACAACCCGTTTCAACTGATGTTCCAAAGCAGCAGGTCGACTCACTCATCCTCTCCTTTCTGCACCAAAATCCATCAAATCGGTTATCCCGTTTTGACGTGTTAATGGAACACACATACAAACAAACACACTTTAATGTATCAGTAATCACAATGACAATATCGTAATGATTGGCAGTAAGCAATAAGTCCAATAAAGGCGTACTTAAAATAATATCAACCTAAATAATAATTTCAGACACTGGTTTATTTTATGTTTACCATACAATCCCACAATATTGTATTAATTGGCGATTCATTTGATTCAATTGCTGTTAGGGTTTCTAAATTATTTATTCCTAGAATCCACTAGTAAATTTATTCATAGTAATAATATAAATGTCACATTGCGATGAACCGTATTTTAGTAGTTTTGCAAATAAATAAATTAGAGGAATAGTTTTAGCTTTTAATAGCTATTTAGTGTTTTGATGAGTACTTAAGTAAGCTATTAGTTAAAATTTTGTAAATATTTTACGTATCTGGTATTAAAATGCTTAATACTATGCATTTTAACTAATATTTTTTTAAATTTTGTAAGCATCCGTTCCATAAAATAGACTATAAATATCTACTAATCATAAACTGCCAAAAAACACTATGCTTGTTAGTAACAATCAAAATAATAACGACAACCGCCGAAATAATTATTAAAAGACCTAATTTCGCTACAAAAATAACCAACAATTTGTCTACAAATATAATAAAATACAACGATTAGTTATTACTAATCGACCTAATATCACTATCATAAGAAATGACATAGGGCTTAATATCTCACACAAAGGTTGTATACAACATGTACCGTAATTAACGCACACCCTCAGACACCCCAATAAGAATATTATGTTATAATCATAATACATAAATTATGTATTAAGATTAAAAATAAAAAAATTAATATAGGTAATAATTATGTTATAATCTTAATACATAATATATGTAATGTAATTAACGCACACCCTCAGACACCCCAATAAGAATATTATGTTATAATCATAATACATAAATTATGTATTAAGATTAAAAATTAAAAATTTAATATAGGTAATAATTATGTTATAATCTTAATACATAATTTATGTATTATGATTATAACATAATTATTACCTATATTAAATTTTTAATTTGACATGTAAATGCATTGTTATTAACTAAATTAGTTATTTTGCAGTAAGGTTTATTTTTCTTTATTTTGTATTGAATGACGGAATTTGTTTTAATACAAATAAAATTGCACTTAAAGTCTTGTTGCCTTGATTTACGGTCTATCTTAGTTTGTTTTGATTGTACAGGGGTAATGTGAGTATAATTTCCGTAGCTTTAATTTTATTATTTTTGATAAAAAATTACCTATATTAATTATGATAGAAATCGATTCAGTAAACGATTCTGAACAAACTAATTTCAGGATGTGCGTTAATTGTGTTACATGTTGTATTATGTAATACTAGCTACATCCCGTTTAATTGTGGGTTATTTACACGCATCTATTTTTACACGCATAACCTGCTTTCGGATATTGAAAGTTGACACAACAAATTCAACGCTAAAAATCCTTTAAGCAGGGTTTGTTGTGTTAAAGTATAGCAAAGACCGACCTAATGTTAGCATGCCAATAATATTAATACGGTACAATGAGAACGTGTCCATAACAATGCATGGATCGCGATATTGTTGTGCTATTCGAGCTATATACTATTATATTATAGCGTAGTCTAAAATCAGTTTTTAATTTGCTTCTTCACGTACACAACACAAGTCTTCCATATATCCCTTACAACTTTTGTAACCATTGACACGCGCCTGTGAACGAACCTCTATAGATTCGTTCTTCGATAGACGCTTGGGTACCAAAGTCGTAAGGTATCGGAGACTTGCATCGCGTTGCAAAGGGGTTACTTAGAGATCTTACCACAGAATACTTAATAGTACCTATGTACAGAAGTGTCACTTCCCAAAGACAAACAAATGGAAAATCTTTGCTCGAGAGAATAAAGTCAAAATATTTACGGAGCGCGTGCGAAACGGGCGGCAGCCGACTGTGAAACCAGTCCACGGTGCGCCGCGTGTGCTTTCAGTTTCATACTACAAGCACACGTGAGCGCACCTTGGATGGTGCCGGGCCTACACAAAGTTCAAAAGTGTAACCTAAAAGACTAGCAGATCATATTTTATTCTTCCAAATGTTGAGATCCTTTAACATCGAAACCTATATCTACTTATCTATCTATCTATTAATACTTCTATCGTCAACAACCATTATGAGAACATCAATTCTAATAATAGAGTTAACATTTTCAGGAAGGCCCTTTGTGATAATGGCGCTGGGTGGCGAAATGTGAAAACAGACAATGAAGAGGATATGGCAAGTATTTTTAAATGCAAAGTAGGTGGTTCCTACCCTCTATTGTTAGCTCTCTATATCTTTCAAAGGTTTCTGTTGGAAAATTCAACTTGGGAATTAAGTTGGCTTTTGTACGTAGACTTCATTTATCAATTTGTAAAACTTTATTAAATTGGTGTACATATAATAATTGTTATTTTTAATATTTTTATTTTGTGTGTGTTTGTTTGTTACTCTTTGATGCAAAAACTACTACCCGCGAATTCGCGAGTCTCCCGAACCCCTCATTTCACCCCCTCAAAATTTTAACAATGAAAATAGAATTTTAGCACATTGAACATGGGGTTTGCTTGTTGGCAAATTTGCATCGTTATCGTCTACTGCAGCATAGAAAGACGCGGTAGCTACATGAGCGAAACTAAACGAACTTAGCTTCGTTTTGCCTTGTAAGTCAAAATGAATTGCTACAGTGTGCAGACAAAATAAACGATCTTCGAGTTTTTGCTGCCTCTGGTTCCCTTCGTACCGATTTCCGTTTGTTCTTTTTTTACACTGTTCACAAAGCATTCACTCTAAAAAACATATTTTCCAGTTCCAGTTGAAATGTGTAGAAATGATATTGATTTTTGCAAGTAGGTTAAAAAAGCAATTTCACCGACGCCTTTTTACAAACTAGATGAGGCGGTGTTTCGTACCTGACTACTCTGAGAAGAAACAACCGAAACAAACTCAGAGGTCATCGTCTCTTTTATAGTACAAACATTATTTTGGATAATTCATATGAGCAACATACAGGTTGATGTCTGAGAGGGTTTTTTGAAGAAAGAATCACACAGATTTGAGTGGACCTATCCAGTTTGTGCAAGCATTGTGTTATCAGCTATCTTGTAGCTCGAATTATAGTGTTATATAATTATAGTGTTATACAACAATATTAATTACTGGTCATCAGTTATTATTTCAAAATGCACCAAAAAACTTTTATCATTCTGTTGCATTAAGTAAATAACACCACACTTAACTTGGTTCTCAAAACAAAGTACCTACCCGAACTTTCCTGTGCAAATATACCAGTGAAAATATTTATTCATGCATAATTACCACACGTACTTACAAATAATAATAACAGTTAATTAACAATTACGGCACAAGTGTTCAGAAATAACACACAATTATTTCGATGAATAATTCATCAAAATTTCGATAATGCCCTTGTGGTCTTGCAACAACTCCCAACCGCATAATATTTACAGTAATAATTAAGCCATTTTCACATTAACAGACTACAAGTACTTTGACGCGACTTACACCTTCACATTTTGCTTTTTTTCATATAGTTGCTCTGGGCATCAATCAATGTAGTAAACACGAAACCAGTTTAAATCGAGTCACCCCCTTATCGTCAATTGACGGCAGACGATCTCCGGCCACCATAGACGCGGGTATGCGGTTGGCGAATAAAGGCAACTCGCTGTCCGACCATGAACCATGCCCGTCAGCATAATGACGGGGCCCCCTCTATAGAGGGCCACAGCCCTGCCGGGGTTGTGGGACATACGTATACCGGGACTCCGGTACACAAGGGGCTACCGAAGGACACCGTGGATTTTAGTCAGTACAAGTCTGACAGTCCCTCCCGCGAAAAAAAAAAAAGTGACTGTAATATAAATAGGTACAGTTATGTACTGTACTCAAACTTTACTGTACTGTGAAGGTTTTATTGTGTGAACAAAACATTAAATAGATTCTAGCTGCTTTTGTACTACTTATAATTTTAATAATACTGGCCGAATCAAGTCGCTCAGACGAGTTTGATACTCGTATAAAAAAAGGAGTAGATTATCTAGAATTTTCTGTGAAAAAAAACAGTTGTGATTATTATCTCATCATAATTATCGCTTGAATGTTACACAATGTTATAATTTTATGTAGCTGTATTTTGTTGTATGTACCTAATGTTTAACTATCTTGTTTTTTTTTTCTCTTTGTTATTTTATTTGTTTATATTGTGTGTACCACCGCGGTTACTCAAAAAACGTTTTTATTTCTTTCTTTTTTCTTTGAATATATTATTATGTTTTACTATAACTTCTTTTTAATAATACACACGATCCATAGTACTTCAGAGATATATTTTAATTACTTATGTTTTCATCAAAGTACGAAGTGATTCACCAGCAAAGTTTATTATGTATATAATTACGTATATTGCTCCAGGGGTCACTAGTGTAATAATGACATAAACGAATAACCTAGCCGATAATATAGTTATACTTTCAATAAACTTATAGTCAAGAGCCTTGACCAACTTTCGAAGAAGCTCTCGTTAGAGCGGCTGGGTCAAGAACTTGATAGTTATGGTACAAAATGAGGCACTTCTGGACGAAACAATTCGTATTTTGCTTAGGATTTCCTCCAAGCTCACGGAAAGTTTTGTGAACTGATTACATAACGTGACAATGTAATCACGATAATGGACCATTTTCACGGGTTGATTTAATGGGTCAATTATACCGTGTGCCGAAAATCAACCGTTTAAAAATGATAATGTGACTAATTTTTATTATAATTTTTTATATCTATAAAATATAATTATATAAAAGAACAGGGGTTTTTATTTTGACTCGACTACACCCGAAACTGCTAAATGCAAAAACTTGAATTTTGGACAGCATTTGCAGTCTACCATGTAGAGTGGCAATAAGACGGGATTTTGCGAAAATCCTCCTCTAAGGGGGTGAAAACCTTTGTATGTAAAATCTAATTCCTTGGGTTGATAAACTTGAAACTTAGTACGAATATGAGTTTAAGTAAATAAAAAAGATGAGCATTAATAGTTTCTTAAAACTATTCTCCATTGGTAATCTCCCCTAGATTACCAATGGAGAATAGTTTGTTAAAGTTTGTATGGGAAAATCATAACGCGTGAGTTGATTAATGTGAAAATCAGTATTTATATAGAAGTTCAGAAATAATTAAACACGTCATGTTTTTGGATTTTTAGAAAATCACCCCCCAAGTTGGTGAAAAGGGGTTTTCAAGTTATAAGGGAAAAAAACTACTGCTTGCTTCTATAAACACAAAATTGGGCATAAATTATCACTCAATCGAATAAAGGATGCGTATTAATTTCAAAAATCAACCCCTAGCAAGGTGAACATCGGAAAATCAGTTTGTCTACACTAATATTTGAAAAAGAGGAAAGATTTGATTGTTTGTTTGTATTGAATAGGTTATTTTTTGATTTTCTTAAAGTATCCTATAAGGAGAGTGACCGGACATTAAATTCACTGAGTTCGAAGTTAAAAACACGCGCAGACGAAGTCGCGGGCAAAGTGCTAGTATAATTATAAATTATTTACAAACGATGCGAAGGGTGGCTAACCGCACGTAACGGAAGTCTTCAGCTAAATCGACGCCATGGATACTAATGGAATGATCTAAATCATTGAGACGTACAAAATATTGTAATGAGTGAATTATTAAAAGTGACACCGAAGTGACGGAGTGTCAAAGAGCTGAAATTATAAAAGACTAGAGCTGTTGCCAGCGGCTTCACCCTCTACAACTCGAAAATTATCCCACGGGAACATAAAATCGGAATAAAAACCATACTATGTGTTAATCCAGATTATAAACTATCTGTGTAGCAAATTTCAGTCAAATCCGTTCAGTAGTTTTTGCGTGAAAGTGTAACAAACATAACTACATACACATACACACATCTTCACAAACTTTTGCATTTAAAATATTAATACGATTGATCGTGTAAAAGGTTTTATTTCAAAATCAGCGTATCACTTTAGCTAACAAACATCATAATAAGTCCACGACACACAATTTCATTACTGAAATCCCTAACTCATTCTCACCGTTCTTAAAGCTAAAACAATTGAGTTAGACGGCTATCTCGGCTAACGCTCAAACATAAAAGAGTTTCACCATCCTCCGAAATGACTTATTCATTGTAATGTATATTCCGTATTCAGGACACGTGTACGTGCGATTAGTGTGACCACATGTAGGGAGCTTGTGGAGATCTCGATTTTCTAGAAATTTCTCGGAAATTGCAGATTGCTTGTTTCATATGTCGTTGCTGTACCACCCCCCCACACTTAGCTCGTTACAGTCAAAGCATTAGGCTTAATCTATTTTACTACAAATAAAAACTAAAAGAAATACGATGGTGTCATCTAAATTTTTAATCTGACATGGTCTGTCTTTAGAATTTAGAAAGGGATATTGAAAGACCACGCTACCGCGTTAGGATTATTGATTGTTATGATAATTGTTTGTGATAAATATAGAAATAACTGTGTTCATTTACTATTTGTTTTGAGTTTCCGAATCGTTGCAAGTCATCCGTGATCATTGATAGTCTAGAACATTCTAGACTTTTTAGCTAATGTTCCAGAATTTTTTACCATCCCGTATGGTAAAGACGAGACGCCGTGTGAACCGAAATCAGATACTACTTAGTGAAATGACCAAGAAAATTATGGATCAATAAAAAATTGTCAGTCACTTGGTGTACATCAATTTATCCCAGAGCCTACCACCCAGCGTGCAAAAAAAACTAATACCTACACAAAACTTAAGCAAGAACAAGAATCGTATGGTCACACTATGATTCTAATCATACTTGTAGCATCATCATTTATCATTAATCTGTGTTAAGATATTCGATTCAATGCAAGGAGTTTCTTTTTTTTCAAAATATTTTTTTTTTTAGCTTGGTAATATCATCAAATGAGTCCTTCCCACCCCGAGCAGAGCAGGGGGTCTGTCAGACTCGTACTGCCTAAAATCTACGGTGTCCTTCAATAGCCGTTTATGTTCCAAGGTCACGGTAATAAGATAAGTCCCGCGACCCCGGTAGGCTCCAAAATAAGCTTAGGTTCACTATATTTTAAGAAAAATGATCACGTACGTGACAGGCCTTGATATACGACCGCAATTTCCTAAACTTCAAGATTGAAATATTTACTTGTAAATATACCCTTCACTGTTGTAGGTAGCTATATTTATTAAATATAAGTCGCTCGAGGTAATATTATTATTAATATGTTTGTGATATTTCATTAATGGATTCTACATTATAAATAGCTATCGACTCCGGGGTCTCATCATCTATTCTTTGTAACTCGTCAAAAAGATTTTTCAAACCAGATTCAGCTGAATATCGGTATTTTACATGAAGCGACTGCTTAACCGACTTCCACAACCCAGTAACTGGGTAATACCGATACCCTATAGTAAGACTGACTAATAGTAACGACTGTCAAAGATCTACAAATGACAGCCGGGACCAACGGCTTTACGGGTTTTCCGAGACACGGAGGAAACTCGCTATGACAGATGGTGACCCATCCACAGACCAACCTCGGCAAGCTCGGCTTAACCCAGAAGTTCGACCTGTGCGGCTGTAATTATTTAGCCACGCGCTACTCCACGAATTATATATGAAAGATGAATTTATACATATTACCTGCTATCTATTGCCCGCGGCTTACAAACATTATTACACACTTTCGCATTTACAGGATAATCCTAGCATAACGACTGAAAGACGAGAATAGATGAATAAAACGTGTTGTGTGAGGATTCCAGTTTCAGCAACTATTTTTAGAGCACCTTTCTTCAGAGCAACTATTTATTCCCGTTTCAGCAGCTACCAATGTTTAGACGAGTTGTTTAGTTGGTATAAGCGCAGATTTTTTTCCATTCCATGGAGTTTTTTTGCCCATTCTTCTCCATAGAGATCTACTTCTTGGAATGGGCATCTACAGTTCTTTCACAGTAATTTATGCCTTGCGATTGGGACTTTAGCACCATAATTTTGTAGTGTAGAATTACTTTTTTTTGTCTTTGACTATTCAAAAGTGCATGTAACTGGCCTACTTGAAATACATGCTTTGCTTTTGATGATAAAGGTTTACTTACATACAACAGTCAGCTGTCTAGGATTGGAGGCGGCTGTGAAGATGGGTGTCTCCAAAGACACTTCGCACCAGTACAGTCCTGAAGCTGATGGGTCCAAGTTATCGATTGTTATTGAATTTTCTGTTGATAGCGTCATCTGTAACAAAGGAATGACAAATTAAAATAATTTATTTGGCAAGGAAAAGGAATACATGACAATTATACATCGTTTTACATATATCACAATCTATATATATAAAAGAACAGGGGTTTTTCTTTTGACTCGACTACAGCCGAAACCGCTAAACGCAGAAACTTGAATTTTGGACAGCATTTGCAGTCTACCATGTAGAGTGGCAATAAGACGGGATTTTGCGAAAATCCTCCTCCAAGGGGGTGAAAAGGGGTGAAAACGTTTGTATGAAAAATCTTATTCCTTGGATTTATAAACTTGAAACTTAGTACGAATATGAGTATAAGTAAATAAAAAAGATGAGCATTATTAGTTTCTTCAAACTACCCTCCATTGGTAATCTAGGGGTTGTTAAAGTTTGTATGGGAAAATCATAACGCGTGAGTTGATTAATGTGAAAATCAGTATTTATAAACAAGTTTAGATATAATTAAACACGTGTTTTTGGATTTTTCGAAAATCACCCCCCAAGTTGGTGAAAAGGGGTATTCAAGTTTTTAAGGGGGGGATATTAAACCACTAAACGTAGAAACATGAATTTTGGATGATAGCTGCAGTTTATAATGTAAGTAAGCATTAAGAAAGGATTTTGCGAAAATCTACCTCTAAGGGGGTGAAAAGGGGTGAAAACCTTTGTATGTAAAATCTTATTCCTTGGGTTGATAAACTTGAAACTTGGTACGTATATGAGTATAAGTAAATAAAAAAGATGGGCATGATTACTTCGTTTTAAACTACCCTCTATTTTTAGGTTTTCCAAAAATCTCTCCCTAAATTGGCGAGAAGGGGTGATAAAGTTTTAAGGGAAGGATTTTACTGCTTGCTTCGATAAACTCAAAACTTGACATAAATTATCTCTCAGTCGAATTAAGGATTCTTATTTTAATTTATATTTCATAAATCAACCCCACCACACACCCCTTAACGGGGTGAAAATCGGAAAATCAGTTTGTCTACTACGATTGATTGTTTGTTTGCATTGAGTTTTTAGATTTTCTATAAGGAATGAGCGGGAATTAAATTCACTAAGTTCGAAGTTAGAAACACGCGCAGACGAAGTCGCGGGCAAAGTGCTAGTTTGATCATATTTTTGACATGATAACGTCTTATAATTCTATGTCCGGCTGCACGCACGAAAAAAGATGACGTCATGCGGCGTTACCTCGCTCTGTAGCGTTCCATAGCAACGGCGGCATGTCAATAATATTGTTTTTTTTTATAGCAACGTAAGTGCAGTATTTTCTTATGACGTTGTCACGTTCAACTATCGTCAGTTAACCGACTTTACAGTCAACTAATTTTTTTATAATGGCCCCTATGCTAGGAAATCTGTGTCCTGGGGCCAAAATACTAAAGAAATGGATTCAGAGATGTGTCTATAGTTTAACTTTTGCAAACAATTATCTAATTAATGTGACTACCGCGTTGGTCTAGCGTAATTGTTGAGATGAGTTCCAGGATTCGAATCCATGGTCGCCTGGTCGGATAAAGTATATGATTTTTCCTGTTTGTGCCCGGTTGATGGGAATGAGCTCGCCCGCCCCTTATAAAATGGGACTTAAATTTAAGTGTATAATGTGTATGTACTCGTACTTATTATGTACACCTCCCTATACCTCACCGGGAAGTTTCATATCTGACGGAACATCCGTCGAGTGTATCATCGAATATTCTTTGACGCACTACCTAACGTATCATAGGTTGAGTGTGAACGGTCAAATGTTTTTCTATAATACGCGACTGATGTTCCGTCAGCTATGAACTTCCTGGGATTACAATAGCATGTGATGAGATGACAGGCAATAGGCTATATTACTGTATAAACAAATTTAAAATATGTTCAGTCCATCAGTTAGAATATTGAAAAATTATGGACACTTTTTTATATTTTGATTCAATAAATATTGACGAAGATAAAACGCTTCCGAATTCAGTACTCGGCTTGTGACGTCATAACGCTTGTAAAATTGTACGGACCGAGTGAAATTTTGTGATTTTTAAAAGCGATGCATTTTCGTCAATTTTAGTTTACTTATCAAAAGAAAAAATACGTAACTAATATTTTTTTGATTTATATTTTGGAATAATAAAATGTTTTCAGTAAAATAAAATTAAATCCACACTTTAAGCGAATAAAAATAATAGAAAATTTGATCTGGGCCGGCCGTCAAACCCATATTATGCTCAAGAGTTGAGTCGACAAGACATTTAAAATCAATAAAATTGTTCATCAATCTTCGTGTAGGGTCCTTAACCATAACAAAATAACACCCACAATTTATTATCTCATCTGTTCTTAAGCTCACAAAAAGATAAGAAAATCCCAAACACATAATTTTCCTGTCACCTGCTCCTGAAACCTCATAAATCCAGCACAATATACATTTCAGTCTGTCATAGCAGGACATAAAATACGACGAACAACCTTTGTAAATGTATAGGTAATGTTTATGAAAGAACGAATAAAAAGGTCCTTCAGAATCTATTTTGTACAAACTAGTTCCATTGTGATGGAAATTATGGCCGTAATCAACTGGGATGTGTTTGTCTTGTTTGTGTATAGATAGCTGAATTATGTATGAATTTGCAGACGGATCACTTCGGTTTTAGTCTGCGGCTCGACTGAGGCGGAGCGGAGCAGAGAGGAGACGAGCTGTGCCGCTATTCAAAGATCACATGGCTCGAATGCACGTGTCACGTGGCCAGCCATGTGCATCAGCCATGTGATTGGTGAATCGCGGCACAGCACATCTCCGCTCCGCCTCAGTGGAAACGCAGCCTAATACCTTTTTTTTTCAGCACGGTTAGCGCAGTGGGTGAAAGATTGGACTGCAACGCAGAGAGGGTGACGTCACGGATGTCAAATCTGCCATAAGCTCTTTGTGTTCCTCTTATAAATAAAAATAAAAAAACCAGTATAATACGTACAAGTTTATTATAAAAATACATCTGTTAGTACAACTTACAAGTGAGGATATTGTGCAGTGTTTATATGTTGTGCAAATATACAAAAACTATAAAATAGTAATTCCAGTGATCTCCTAAAAGCACACGCTACCCGAAACTCAAAAATAAATAAAAAGTATTTTACTAAACTAAGGAAAATAAACTGTGATTTAACAACGGTGTGTGCGCTTGTGTTACTCAAAACTGTGCTCTGTTTATGGTGTCTAACTGTGCCCTAAGCACCGTAAATTTAACCTTAAAGGCGTTCTGCAAATAGCGCCATCTGTTGCTTAACGAGTGTACTTCGTGGTCTAATCGATCGAGTTTGCGTTTAACATAAACAACACCAATTTCTTCAAACCATGGCCAAGTGCAGTGCCTGTGGCAAGTTTCTGTCATCAGCTGAGGCAGTAAACTGCAACAAATGTAGGCACTGGTATCATCGTGTTTGCGTAGGCATCTCGACTGGAGTTCCTGTAGCGAACCCCTGGCACTGCAAGGGGTGTGAAACGCACCAGATTAGGGATAACCGGGATGAAACGCCAGTAAGGTCGCCGGCACCTACACCATCACACGAGGACAGCCTGGTCAATCTCATGGAAACCAGCCCCATTAATAGTACAGCTTTAGATGCCACACAGGAGCTCAATCTTGATATTTTCAGGGCAGAATTGAGCACCTTCAAAGAAGATTTTTTAAAGATGGTCCGGAACGAATTTCAGCTTCTGCGTGATGACTTATCGCAGCTGAGGTCCTCTCTTAATTCTACCAACGATAAAATGAGCAACCTAGAGGAAAGAGTGACTGTCATCGAGACCAAACTGGCTCAGCCCCAAGTTTCGCGGCCGCTGGAAGTAGACGACCTTGTTACACAGCTGAGAAACGACATAAATGACCGGGACCAGGAGCTACTCGCCAATGATCTCCAGATTTCAAATATACCGGAGATCAGTGGAGAAAATGCTGTCCACACGGCCATGCTGGTGGCGGCTAAGATTGGCGTGAAATTAAAGTCTCGCGACATAGTGAGCGCCGAGCGAGTCGGAGGAAGGCGCATAAACGCCACGCAGGCGACGGCGCCGGTGGAGACACGCCCGCGCTTCCTCGTCATTCGCCTGGCGCGGCGAGACCTTCGCGACGAGCTGCTGGAGGGTGCACGCGTGCGGCGTGGGATCACGACTGCTGACCTCGACATTCCAGGCCCTGCAACGCGCTTTTATGTTAACGAGCGGCTCACGAAAATTAATCGTGAGTTATTTCGGAAGGCGCGCGAGGCAGGCAGCCGCCTTGGTTGGCAGTTCGTATGGTCAAAGCGCGGCCGCATACTTGCCCGATACAAGCCAGGCGACGCCGCTTGTCTTATCCGCTCTGACGCTGACTTACAGCGCATTTTTGGTCCGGCACCGGCGGCGGGCAACATTGATATTAGCTCAAATTAGATTCCGATTATTTCTTCTCTCATATTTTATATCCCGTTTTATATCTTTAATTTTAGTCATCATACATTTTAAATTCAGTCTTAAAATATTATATAACTTTGCTATTAAAATCTTGCAAGTAATTTTGGTAATTAAGTATGTTACAGTTAATCTAATAATCCTTTTAAGTATAACTCGTATTATTTCAAAGAAAATGTCATATTTGTCTATCTGCCACTTTGTTATTCCTTTATTATGTACGTGTCTCACGGCGCACCTCAGTAAATTATTGTACACTGTAAACCAGTTTGTCATCAACAATATACTCGTAAATATCTATCTTTACATATCTATCACAAATACACTACTACGCCTGTTCTTAAATTTATTGTTCACACTATTAAATACACTATATACAACACTATTTTACACATACCGCAGTTTACTTCGTTTGTACATTGTATTGATGTTCTTTAATAATACTCGTAACTATTCTGTATTACATAAACACACTTTTCCCATACTTTTAATTGCAATATTTCTAACAATACATGACATTATTTTAATTATTGAAGATGCATTATCGCTAATTATACTGATTCGTTGTTTCGCTATTTCATTCAATAATGATGACTAAAGGAGATAAGTTTCTCAAGGTTGGATTTCTAAATGCGGGCTCGTTGGGCACAGGGCATGATGACCTGATCGGTGTGATCGATAGGCATGGTTTTGACATTATGGCCATCAATGAAACCTGGCTCCGACCGGGCGAGGAGGGGCGCGCTCCGGTTGTGCCGGGCTACCGTCTACGTCACACGCCGCGGCCAGCAAGTGTTTGCGCGGGCCGTGGTGGGGGCGTCGGATTTTACCTGCGCAGTGGTCTGAGCGCGCGTACTTGGACCCGCTCGGTCGATCCCAGGTTCGAATCAGTCGAACAAATGTGGCTAACACTCACAATAAATAGTAAAAAAATTGCTATAGGTACCGCGTACCGGCCACCATGGTTAGACCTTACAATTTTCCTCGATGCCATAACCGATTCCCTTAGCTCACTCGGACACTGTGACCATTACATATTATTGGGTGATTTTAATGTAAACATGTTGGATATTAGCGGAACAAAAACAAAGAAAATTAACGAGTTCCTGGACAGTCTCAGTCTTACTCAAATGGTCACAACTCCTACACACTTTACAGCTTCCAGCGAAACACTGATAGACGTCGTGTGCACCGACCTGAGACCAAGACACACGACTGTGGAATGTTATAGTACATTAAACGGTCATTCTGTTATAATTACGGAATTTCATCTAAAACGGGATCATTTTAAACCGTACATAGTTAAATTTAGGCCTCTTAAAAATGTGTGCATCGATAGTTTTAATATAGATTTGTCGCTGTTATGCCTTTGTGATATCTCTTCATTGGAAAATGTAAATGATATGGTGCACATGTTTAACTCTCACGTTATTTCTCTATTCGATGTTCACGCACCAATCAAAACTAGTACAATTAAGGAGAAGTCTTATCCGTGGATAACCGACACGATTAAGCTCATGATGCGCTTACGCGATAAGGCTTTGGCTTGTTATAGGAAAACTAAATCAAATTCCAAACATATATACTACAAAGAGCTAAAGTCCCTTGTTTTAAGTTCTATAGACAGTGAAAAAGTTGCGTACTTCAAACATCATATCAATAATAATATAAATAATCCTAAAAAATTATGGAAAAATCTTAAATATACTATATCACCTTTTAAACCAAGACAAGACATTCCATCGCATTTTAATGACCCGGATCTTATTAATGACACTTTTATGTTGGTTCCCGGTAATCCTTTGGCAAGCGATTCACTTAAAACCTACTTTGAAGACCACAGATATGGCGAAGCCATTTTCAAGCTCAATCCAGTGGAACAAAAGGACATTGCTCGTATTATTTCTCAACTAAAAAGCAACGCCGAAGGTTATGATCACATCACCCTTGACATGCTTAATATGATTTTACCGTACGCTCTAAATACTGTTACAGACATTATAAACCGTTCTATAACAACTTCAACGTTCCCCGACATATGGAAAATAGCGTCTGTCAGGCCCTTACCAAAACACGCCAATCCTACTGAAGTAAAAGACCTACGTCCTATCAGTATATTACCTTGCCTCTCGAAAGTACTGGAGAAGGCTGTCAGTCTCCAGTTAACGCATTTCCTGGAACACAACAACATATTACCAGACTTACAGTCCGGTTTCAGGAAACAGCGTAGTACTGCCACTGCCTTACTGGATGTAACCGACAATCTCCTATCAGCCCAAGACAAGGGAATGTGTTCAGTGTTGGTTTTGTTAGATTTTTCCCGAGCTTTTGACGCTATTAATATTTCGCTGTTACTGTCTAAACTAATTTTTTATGGATTTGACCCCAGCACCATTCAATGGTTCCGTAGCTATCTCACAAACAGACAACAGTGTGTAGATCTACTATTGGGTGACGGAACTACTCTAAAATCAATGTTTGCTCGGATTGTAAGAGGCGTTCCACAAGGGTCTATATTGGGTCCAATCCTTTTTATTTTATACTGTGCAGATATTATCAACTGTTTAAAAAAATGTATATATCATATTTATGCTGATGACGTGCAACTGTACTTGTCTTTTAAGCCGGAAGAGTATGATAGTGCCATTAAAGACCTAAATGAAGACCTTCATAGAATTGCCGCCTGGTCTGAGGAAAATTGTTTGTCGTTAAATCCAACCAAGACTAAATACATGGTATTTGGCACAAGACATCAATTATCTAAATTACCCGCAAAGTTTGGCTTGGAACTGATGGGTGAACCTATTGACAGAGTATATGAGGCACGGAATCTTGGTCTAATTATGGACACGGACCTTCGGTTCGAAAAACATGTGGCTGACTCGGTGCGAAACTGTTTTTATCGACTGAAGGTTTTATACAAGATGAGGCCTTATTTGTCTGTAACTCTACGGGAACAGCTTGTTGAGACTCTGGTGTTGTCTAGGCTAAACTATGTGGATACAGTTTACGGCCCCCGCCTGTTGGCCCGCACAGACCGGCTCATCCAAAGGGTACAGAACGCCTGCGCCCGATTCTGTTACAAGATTCCTGCCAGGAGTCATGTGACCCCAGTCTTAAACAAGCACTACACACTTAAAATGAAATCGAGACGCAAGTTGCACTTTGCTTGCCTTCTGTTCGGGATCATAAAATATCAAAAACCGGACTATCTGTACAATAAGCTGAGTTGGATAGGTAGCACACGTGAATGCGACAGAAGGAAATGCTCGCAGCAGCTTGCGTCTCGGTCTCATCGTACGGCGGCTTTCAGAGGCAGTTTTCGTTATGCGGCATCTAAGATATGGAATAATCTGCCACCTCCCATTCGCTCATCCAACTCGATTAATATTTTCAAAAAACGCTTGAGGGAATACTTGATTGACGCACAACGAAAACTGGATATGGTCAACATGAATCTATCGCTAATATAATTTAATTTATCAAGTTGAGTAGAATGTGGTGTATGGTTTGTGTAGTATGTACAATTATGTAAAAACATTTAACAACAATATAAGATATACATAGCTTTAACTTATGGGCTGCACTCTCTTTCTGCCATTCCCCGTGCCAGCAGTTTTCCCACCTCCTCCCGTGTTTCACGTCCTGGGGACTGAGTTGTGGCTGTTACGTCTTCCGTATCACGCTCCTTGATGCTGGTGGACTGTGGGAAACCAGGAAGGAACCATTACTTTATGTTCTGACCACTATTTTGTACATCACAACAAGTCGCTGCATGACATGTAGCTTAAACTCACCCAATGTTGCTGTCCAACAGGCGTCGGAATGCGCCGTTCAACCCGTCTTTTTTTATTTTTTCTCATCCGGAACATATAAGTTTATGCGAATTTTAACAATCACTCCCACGTACAACTAAAAAAAAAATACATTATTTTTAAACTTAGTCAGTCTGACCAAACATACAATTTAACTAGAATAAATGATATTTGGCCACTTACCCTCTTCCACGCTTTCTTTCGCTTATTCTTTTCATTATTATTTCTTCACATCCGCCGTTTTAAAAGTAAACTATTTAGGAAATTGTTTTATCTATCATCAATACCCTTAATTAAAATCAATTATTGTATTTCATTTAATTTAACTATTATAATACCCGCAGCTACAAGCAATCTTCTATTTTTAAATCTGTACCCTTAGTGAAAAGTGATACAACTCGAGTTGTAGCGGTTTTTAAATCTTAAAAGAATCTTGAAGTTTGAATTTTTTCCTATTTTTCTATCTAATAAGCGTTTCTCTATCTATAATAGAACGGGAAATAAGTTTGGTGTGCAATGATACAAGTCGCGTTTGTGGACGATTTTGATGATTTTTTTTGTGTATATTGATATTTCTTTAGTTATATTAAATTGAACTAAAGCTTAAACTTATTACAATTACGTGTAAACTGAGCTATCTCGATTTATAATACTTGACACATTTAATAATAGTAACATGAACTTTGTGCTTGTTGATACAATTCGATTTATATTAAGTGACACAAAAAATATCATAGAATTATCAATTGTGAAAAATAATATAAATCGAATTATATCGCTTGAGAATAAGCAGCACTACATAACACCAACGTGTCAAATGATACAACTGAACATGTATCAAATGATACTTAAGTATTCTTAGTAATGCGTTTGGTTCATAATAATATAAATGAATTTAAATCGTATTAGTATGGGATTTTTAGGAAGCAATCAATCCAGTGATCTTTGTGAAAAGCAATACATGTCATGTTTCGTCATGCCACTTCTATCTCTTTCTGTGACGGCAGTCGCCGCAATGAGCAAGTGAGATAGGCAGTGGTAATAACGCTCATACACCAAACGGCCCATAAAAAACGTACTAAATTAAGATATCATTCGGATATTCTAATTAGTTTTAAAGTTAGACATTTTAATTGAATTTTATCTAAGCATTTGTTGCCAATATGGAGACGAAAAGGGGTCATAACTTTTGAACCGTAAGCATAGAATACCTAACCGTAAGTCTCAAAGGTACAAAAGTACAGCGCGGTGGCAATGGCGAATCATCCTGCGACTCGAAAAAAATCAAAGTGCAAATGTCTATATATTATAAAATAATGAATGTTTATGTAGTACATTTTCTATAAATACACATCTGTATAAAGGCAAGACGACTTGCCGTATTTGCCGAATTTCCGCTGCAGAGAGTTGGTCAAGCATTTTGATGGAGTTTTAAAAGAATACCTATAAGTAACACTAAATTATGTTTCAAATTGTACGTTACTTTTAGACGAATTTTATTATGTGATTGTGTAGAAGCTCTTGTGTTTTTTGGTATTTCAAGTCTGTGCTAGTTTTAACTTGACCAAAGTCTGATTCGCAAGAATATCAAGTAGGTCTTTAAATAACTCTAATTATAAGAATAAGCAATACATCACTCCAATTTCGATTTGCGCAATGAAAAAATCTGCATAACCTAATTATTTTCTATCAATTTAATGTATTTTTTTTTTTGGTTGCCACATTTATGAATTTTAAATGTGATCTGAACTAAAAATAATCAACGACTAATGTCTATAGTTACAGTAGATTTTAATGTAACTTTCTTTTATTGATTCATTAGTCTACAGTCGTGAAAAAGATTCTGTACAGTTTTAACTAATTTTTACATGTTTACAGGCTACGCTAAATACGAATTGATAAGTAAAAGCCATTAATAAGATTTAGTTTTTAAGATTTTTGTAACGTTCCAAATTAACAATTCTGCCCTCATTGAACACAATATTAAAGGCACTTGTTTAGTTTTTTTTTTTTTTCATTTGTAAAGCCGGCATTCTTACTGCTTTAACGTTTTGTGCTGAGATTCGTGTACTAAATGTGCTGAATAACTGGTAAAAATACGTAATTTCTTTTGTACGAGTCTGACAGTCCCTCTAGCCCTGCCCCGGGTGGGAGGACTCATTTGAATATTTTACCAGGATAATTAAAAAAAAGTAGTGCCAATGAAGTAGCAAAAATCGAAAAATCAAGTAACTGATTATTACTTTTGCTTGACAACTCACAATGTTTAGAAAATTTCATGGTGTTTCTGAAAAAATTAAGAACGAAATCAAAATTTAAATAAAGCAATAGTATCGTCGTATGGTAAATTCTTATAACAACAAATAGTAACGCAAAAAGTATAAGCTGAATTAAACGAACTTGTACAGGACACAAAAATATTTTCTTGGAAAATGAGTGAAAATTATGGTAAACTTATCGGATATAAATTTTCGGATATAAATTTAATTAGAATAGAATTATAATTTCACAAGCTGAGTTGTCTTGTCCTTAGAAAACCACTGTTTACGTTTCCCTTTGGACTCTTTCTAGGCAGTTTTAGCAATGAACATCACGGGAGAGTTTCTATCAGTACATCGTTAACATGGAAAATGATTTCAGAGCAACTTGAAGTTCTCAATGTCTATGACTTATTGCAGGACTGCTTGTAGAGATGTTACAGAAGCCGAATATAAGAGGAAATCGAAATTACACATGATATTTTCGTACTTAGTGTGTCAAAATAAATTCTAAAAGCTAAATTATCAAAAGAATAATAAAATGTTCGAAATACAAAGACATTTGTGGACTAGTGTTATTATTCTAGACCCGACTCGTTGTTTTTGTTTATGTAAAGTCTTTCGTAAACTGGGACCGTGCGCTTCTGGTCCTGCGGGTTCATTTGACCACATAATTTAATTTCTGTATTTTTTGCGGTTATATAAAATTTGAAAGAAATCTATTATTTGAAAGTACCAACGGTTGGTATACATATAATCAAGTGCTATTCAACACGGTTTACTATAAAGAACTGTGATTATTGTGATCATAAAACTAAAAGATTGTGTTCTACTCCTTGACTATACTTAAATTGGGCAGTGGGTGGGTCCATTTCATCAAGGAGTCTTGTATTGGTTAAGAAAGTAATAATAAATAGATTGTTTTCATTGAGACTATTATTGACTTCATTAAAATACTGTTAAATATAAAAATAAAATTTATCATTCATTTACACATTCATTCACCCACTTTTTAAATTAAACTAGACCCTGATTGAACAAGTATATGTGACTAATGCCCTACTATAGAAATAGAATTCAACTTATATCACTTTACACCAAGAAAGTTTTACATTTTGTCTGGTATAATTAAAGTTACATCATTATACACCACTACTTTAGTTGTATTCAATAAGTGCAAAGTAATACAAGTGATGATTTTATCATTGCACATAATAAAGACATAGTAACGATAAAACCTCAATGTTTTCTACACAAAATTAGTTCTAGTGTTTTTACTATTTGTAGCTCAATTCTGTACCTTTAGTGAAAAGTGGTACAAGTCAAAAAACCTAGTTTTGAGAAAAATCGATTTAAAGTTTTGCATTTTTTAAATGGCCATAACTTTTTTATTAATTGGTTTATTTCTGAACTTTTAACTGTTTTCGGTTGGAAATTGTTAGTATCACGTCGTATATGCTTTGGTTGTATTAAAAAGTAATTAGAATCTGAGATAATTAAAAAAAATAGACTTGTATCATTAGTCACATTTTTATTTCTAAGTGTAAAATGATATAACTCAAATAGTATCATTTAACACATTATAAAACTCATCAATATTGAATGATACAAGTATTTTTAAAACATCTTTTTGGTATCAATTGAGCTACAAATAGTAAAAACACTAGAACTAATTTTGTGTAGAAAACATTGAGGTTTTATCGTTACTATGTCTTTATTATGTGCAATGATAAAATCATCACTTGTATTACTTTGCACTTATTGAATACAACTAAAGTAGTGGTGTATAATGATGTAACTTTAATTATACCAGACAAAATGTAAAACTTTCTTGGTGTAAAGTGATATAAGTTGAATTCTATTTCTATAGTAGGGCATTAGTCACATATACTTGTTCAATCAGGGTCTAGTTTAATTTAAAAAGTGGGTGAATGAATGTGTAAATGAATGATAAATTTTATTTTTATATTTAATAGTATCTTAATGAAGTCAATAATAGTCTTAATGAAAACAATCTATTTATTATTACTTTCTTAACCAATACAAGACTCCTTGATGAAATGGACCCACCCACTGCCCAATTTAAGTATAGTCAAGGAGTAGAACACAATCTTTTAGTTTTATGATCACAATAATCACAGTTCTTTATAGTAAACCGTGTTGAATAGCACTTGATTATATTTATACCAACCGTTGGTACTTTCAAATAATAGATTTCTTTCAAATTTTAATTAACCGCAAAAAATACAGAAATTAAATTATGTGGTCAAATGAACCCGCAGGACCAGAAGCGCACGGTCCCAGTTTACGAAAGACTTTACATAAACAAAAACAACGAGTCGGGTCTAGAATAATAACACTAGTCCACAAAGGTCTTTGCATTTCGAAAATTTTATTATTCTTTTGATAATTTAGCTTTTAGAATTTATTTTGACACACTAAGTACGAACATATCATGTGTAATTTCGATTTCCTCTTATATTCGGCTTCTGTAACATCTCTACAAGCAGTCCTGCAATAAGTCATAGACATTGAGAACTTCAAGTTGCTCTGAAATCATTTTCCATGTTAACGATGTACTGATAGAAACTCTCCCGTGATGTTCATTGCTAAAACTGCCTAGAAAGAGTCCAAAGGGAAACGTAAACAGTGGTTTTCTAAGGACAAGACAACTCAGCTTGTGAAATTATAATTCTATTCTAATTTAATTTATATCCGAAAATTTATATCCGATAAGTTTACCATAATTTTCACTCATTTTCCAAGAAAATATTTTTGTGTCCTGTACAAGTTCGTTTAATTCAGCTTATGTTACTATTTGTTGTTATAAGATACCATACGACGATACTATTGCTTTATTTAAATTTTGATTTCGTTCTTAATTTTTTCAGAAACACCATGAAATTTTCTAAACATTGTGAGTTGTCAAGCAAAAGTAATAATCAGTTACTTGATTTGTTGATTCTTGCTACTTCATTGGCACTACTTTTTTTTTAATTATCCTGGTAAAATATTCAAATGAGTCCTCCCACCCAGGGCAGGGCTAGAGGGACTGTCAGACTCGTACAAAAGAAATCACGTATTTTTACCAGTTATTCAGCACATTTAGTACACGAATCTCAGCACAAAACGTTAAAGCAGTAAGAATGCCGGCTTCACAAATGAAAAAAAAAAACTAAAAAAGTGTCTTTAATATTGTGTTCAATGAGGGCAGAATTGTTAATTTGGAACGTTACAAAAATCTTAAAAACTAAATCTTATTAATGGCTTTTACTTATCAATTCGTATTTAGCGTAGGTAAACATGTAAAAATTAGTTAAAACTGTACAGAATCTTTTTTCACGACTGTAGACTAATGAATCAATGAAAGTAAAACTATAGACATTACTCGTTGATTATTTTTAGTTCAGATCACATTTAAAATTCATAAATGTGGCAACCAAAAAAAAATACATTAAATTGATAGAAAATAATTAGGTTATGCAGATTTTTTCATTGCGCAAATCGAAATTGGAGTGATGTATTGCTTATTCTTATAATTAGAATTATTTAAAGACCTACTTGATATTCTTGCTAATCAGACTTTGGTCAAGTTAAAACTAGCACAGACTTGAAATACCAAAAAACACAAGAGCTTCTACACAATCACGTAATAAAATTAGTCTAAAAGTAACGTACAATTTGAAACATAATTTAGTGTTACTTATAGGTATTCTTTTAAAACTCCATCAAAATGCTTGACCAACTCTCTGCAGCGGAAATTCGGCAAATACGGCAAATCGTCTTGCCTTTATACAGATGTATATTTATAGAAAATGTACTACATAAACATTCATTATTTTATAATATATAGACATTTGCACTTTGATTTTTAAATTTTTTTCGAGTCGCAGGATGATTCGCCATTGCCACCGCGCTGTACTTTTGTACCTTTGAGACTTACGGTTAAGTATTCTATGCTTACGGTTCAAAAGTTATGACCACTTTTCGTCTCCATATTGGCAACAAATGCTTAGATAAAATTCAATTAAAGTGTCTAACTTTAAAACTAATTAGAATATCCGAATGATATCTTAATTTAGTACGTTTTTTATGGGCCGCTTGGTGTATGAGCGCTATTACCACTGCCTATCTCACTTGCTCATTGCGGCGACTGCCGTCACAGAAAGAGATAGAAGTGGCATGACGAAACATGACATGTATTGCTTTTCACAACGATCACTGGATTGATTGCTTCCTAAAAATCCCATACTAATACGATTTAAATTCATTTATATTATTATGAACCAAACGCATTACTAAGAATACTTAAGTATCATTTGATACATGTTCAGTTGTATCATTTGACACGTTGGTGTTATGTAGTGCTGCTTATTCTCAAGCGATATAATTCGATTTATATTATTTTTCACAATTGACAATTCTATGATATTTTTTGTGTCACTTAATATAAATCGAATTGTATCAACAAGCACAAAGTTCATGTTACTATTATTAAATGTGTCAAGTATTATAAATCGAGATAGCCCAGTTTACACGTAATTGTAATAAGTTTAAGCTTTAGTTCAATTTAATATAACTAAAGAAATATCAATATACACAAAAAAAATCATCAAAATCGTCCACAAACGCGACTTGTATCATTGCACACGAAACTTATTTCCCGTTCTATAATAGATAGAGAAACGCTGATTAGATAGAAAAATAGGAAAAAATTCAAACTTAAAGATTCTTTTAAGATTTAAAAACCGCTACAACTCGAGTTGTATCACTTTTCACTAAGGGTACAGAATTGATACCAAAAAGATGTTTTAAAAATACTTGTATCATTCAATATTGATGAGTTGTTAAATGATACTATTTGAGTTATATCATTTTACACTTAGAAATAAAAATGTGACTAATGATACAAGTCTATTTTTTTTAATTATCTCAGATTCTAATTACTTTTTAATACAACCAAAGCATATACGACGTGATACTAACAATTTCCAACCGAAAACAGTTAAAAGATCAGAAATAAACCAATTAATAAAAAAGTTATGGCCATTTAAAAAATGCAAAACTTTAAATCGATTTTTCTCAAAACTAGGTTTTTTGACTTGTACCACTTTTCACTAAAGGTACAGAAATATATTAGGCCGCCGCGCCGCCGCGCCGCGCGCCGGTGACTCGTGCGTCACACCCGGCTGCGAGCGATGCAGTGTCACCGAGATGCCACGGACAAAGATATTATTTCAAATGGGTATTTTAAACACCGTTGTCAAGATAACGGTTTTTCGAATGCCTAGTTTTGCTTTTATGATTGTATCTGTAGTTTCGGTGATAACATTACTTATTTATTTATTTTTATTATACATACTCCATTATAAACATCGTACACAATATTTATGTACGTAGATATATATATTTATTTCATTTTTCAAGCTGATTTTCATCCGTACACTCACCACGTAGGCTCAGTTGAAAATCAGCGTCGGGCACTCGTTGTCCGGCATTTGCTGAACTGGGTCTATTTGGCGCAGCCGTGAGTCACACAATATTTAAGGTTTAGTTGTAAGTTTCTTGTATATATTTGTTTTTTTTTTTTTATGTTGTGTGTACTTATGGCATGTGTCAATAAACGTTTTTTTCTTTCTTTTCTTTCTTTCTGTTTCGGGTTCGAGCCCCGCACGGAACAAATATTTGTATGACCTACAAGTAGGTAGTTTTTCCGGGTATGGGTAAATACCCATACCCGGAAAAACTACCTACTTGTAAATATGTATATGAGTTTCTATGTTAGTAAATGCACCAACCACACAGGAAATGTAGGTACCTAGTGTGAGACACTGTTTTTAAAAAAAAACGTCTAGTGAGTCCGCGCCGTAGGTGTTCTTTGCATTTCAGGGCCACGGTGTCCTTTTAAGGGCGTCAGGTGACCCAGGCAGGCGTTTGGCCCTATATCTAGTATAGTTTACTGATAGCTCCATAAGGTGCGCGTGGAACACTACCTGCCCTGGGCCTGGGTCCTTGATTAGAGAGCGAGCTTCCCATCACTAGGAAATAAGCGCGCGTTGGTGTGATGGTGTGGTGTCCGAAGCACTGGGTGACTCCCTCAGTGGCTTGGTAGTGAGGTGGAGGATGTTCTCTCCATGATATATTTCGCCGTCTCCTCTGTTTACTGAGTCCACTTTGTTATTGACCCACCTTTTGTACCAAAACTAACCAACCTAAAAAAAATGGATTTGTCTCCACGGATCCCGGTATCAGATTGAATTCGCCTCGGATCACGGCGAGTTGTTTCCACCGATACCGCGATCCGTTTCCAATCATAAACATTATAGGACTTATTTTAAATGCACCTTCTTTTGATTTGGGAAATTAAATTAATAAAATCTAATTAGAAAAATGTTTTGCTCTATTTCTTGTTCTTGTCTCTGCACACTGAGATCAGTGTTTCCAAAAATAATATAATTTTTATCTTGTAGCCACGGATACCGTGATCGATGGCTACAAACTTTTTTTTGTTTTGTTGGAAACGGATCACAGTATCGGTGGAAACAACTCGCCGTGATCCGTGGCGAATTCAAAATTTACTTAAAAAGAAAAAGTTGAAATGTAATACTAAATTACTCACATTAACCCGTCCCCCTGGGAAGGTGTAGCTGGTAAAAGGTGGAACTCTCTCCCGGACATACTGGAGTAGCTTCTGACCAGTCCTCAAGAACTCGACCTTGTAGAGCAACTGTGGTGGCACCTGATGCAGGCACCGGAGCGTGGCTGACCCGCCGCGAGCCACCCACGCTGGTGACACCAACCGGACATCCACGTCCGTGGCCTGACCGCTTCCTGGAATATTTTTTTTATTTTTAACTGTGTTTTATTATTTTTGGGAGCACGACCTAATTTTGGACTGAGAATGTTTCAACATTTTTTTTTTATCGTGGTAAAATCATCGGTTTATGGTAACATTTGTCCGAGTGTTAAATTGTCCACATGTCATAAGAACCTGATATTATATTTCTATAAATGAGTCCCACCCCGGACAGGGTGGGAGGGACTGTCAGACTCGTGCTGACTCAAATCCACGATGTCCTTCAATAGGTCACGGTTATGACATAAGTCCCGCGACCCCGGCAGGCTATGTATCTAATGTTTCATTTGAAAGAAAGTTATCTTATAATGGAAATATAATTTTATTAATGGATTATGAGATTACTTAGTTACACGAATTGGAGACCCGATTGTCTGTCATTTGTGTCAAAATGTGGAGATGTTTTTGATGAGTTGGCTGAGCGCTCAACTACTGCGCAGCGGAATCGAACCCACACGGAATAAAATTTGTATGATCTGTATGTAGTACCTAGTTGTTCCGGGTCTGGGTGTTTGTGAGTTTCTATGTTTGTAAATAGACCTACAACACAAGAGAAAATTTTCATTTTTACTGAAATCCATTTACTAATATTACGAGTACATGTCTTTATCCTACTACTATTATAAAGGCGAAAGTTTGTAAGTATGGATGTATGGATGTTTGTTACTCTTTCACGCAAAAACCACTGAACGGATTTGGCTAAAATTTGGTACACACATAGTTTATAATCTGGATTAACACATAGGATAGTTTTTATCGATTTTATGTTCCCGTGGGATAATTTTCGAGTAGTAGCGGGTGAAGCCGCTGGCAACAGCTAGTTCAGAAATAAGATACTATTACTAGGTACTCAATTCGAATTTAAAAATTAACCGCCCGATCCCCGATAAGCCCTAATGGCACAATTTTGAGCCACCAAACCCCGACCGATTTTAAACTGTATTTTTGGAAAAATAAGTTTTAAAATCGGTCAGGGTTTGGTGGCAAAAAAATTTTCTCGGGGCTCGACAGGTAGTTCGAATGTGAAGTCCTCGGGTAAAAAATAGCTTGGCCTAACATCAACAGGTTAATAACAAACAGGGTACCGTAAAACAGGTACTCCGAAAGCAGTGTAATGGTTAAAGCCATCAAAACGATTAGGTTCTGCAGGTGGGTACTTTGTACTTTAATATCCTTGTTGACAGGTTTATAACCAGTCTTTTTGGAGAACTTTTTATATAAATTGTTCACTTCAAGTGACTTTTATGGTGTGTCTAGCATGAAAAGTTGCTGAAAGAAACGATATTTCAGTAATCTTGGAAATGGAAAAGAATTCATTCATTTTTCCTTTTTTTTACGTTATGCTTGCGTTTTCCAGCATGTTACCTGATGATGAGTGATGGTCTATGGTCGACGTCACCTATTTACTCTTGACATAAAGATGGAAATCTTTATTTATTGAAAAAAAAGTAACTGTCTGTGTGGGTTTGACTTACTACTATAACTGTTCTTTTGGAAGCCGGTTGATTTTTTTAGATCATTGACTTTGTTGCCACTGACTTCCGAAAGTTTGGAACCCGTAATAATATCGTCCACATACCGAATATGTGAAGAAATGCTCATAAAATAAAAACTATTGAGCCATTTCGAATAAATTTGCTATGGGATTAAATGGAAAATACTACAACGTTATGTAAACCGGAGAAGAAGAAAAAAAGCGATCGAATTGCGAAACTCTTCCTTTTTGAAATCGGTTATAAATCATACGACACATGGAAATAAATAGGCCATAATCAGATGGATTTACAATGCATGATAATTGATTAACATCGTTCAAGAAATTGGTTGATAATTTATTATCCTTTCGTTGGGCATAATGAACTAAAGTAATGTAAAACGAATTTCAGTAACATTGCAAGAGATTAATTTCAAAATTTACTTTATAATTTACCGAATAAGCATAAGAAAACCTAAACCATTCGAAATTTATTAAGGGTCGTAATAGACATGATTCGCAAAATAAAAAGTGATAAAAAATTCTAACTGAAAGGCAATTTGATTCGTACCTGACCCTAACTTTTCAACTCCGAATAAATATACTGTCTAAAATATATTATGTACAAAGAGAATAACTAAATAAAAGGGGCTTTGTGCAGGTTCTTTAATAACGACACATTTTATTTGAAACAAGAGAAATGTCCAAGAGAACAAAACAGCGCTTGAAGCTAGTGCGCATTGTCATCAGGTCAATTAAGTCTATAGTCCCCAAAGGTAAGAACTAAAAGAATTGTTTGCTGCAAGACAACGCTTAGTTGTTTGCCTATTTAACTCAAGACCTTTTCGTTTTCCTCATTCCTTGTAGATTTAGGTGGAAATTCAATTCCCTTGGAATATACAAGGTGTGTGTACATAATAAGGGGGAGCCTCTCCTAATGTTATTAACATACGACTCAAACGTGTCTCGGGCTGTTTGCTCGGGCAAACTAAAGAATAAGGGATTCTTTAACAAACTTCATTCCGAGATTTCCTTTTGAGGAGAAAATGTGCGGGAAATATTTCATATTATTTTCCTGCTTTCATGGTCATGATTAATCGGAAGAAAATTGTTTAAGTACTTATTTTAAACAAACCGCGGAAGGAAATGTTTGCCTAAGTCTGAGCTCGACGTTCATTGATTAATGGCTCTATTTGTTCCACACAAATAAAACATAAAACTGTTTACTGTACCAATCGGATACTTTTGAGTTCTTTTACGAAAACAAGAGCGCAGGTGAGTCTACTAATGAAAACATTACTCTTGTCATTACTGCGAAATTCGCAAACGGTGTTTATTTTTCAGAGCAACAATTTAGGTCTTTGTACTACAGGCATTTGGGTAAAATATAGCTCAGCGTTATTCGCGCAAGGTTCAAAATTGTTTGTCGAGATTCATTTTCGCGGATTTCCAGTATCATTTCCATGCAAACTCACTGGGAACGTCCGTGACGTCACGACTTGTTGCGATACTGTGAACACTGCGATGTACGGGGGTTAGATAGTGGAAAATGTCTTGAGGGTTGGTAAGACGTATATAGAGCACACAGCCTTCCCGTGAGGGGTGACATCCGGGAACGTGCATCCGGTGTACGCATCACCGACACTGGACAATGAACGTGTCACACGGGGTGGCCAGATTGTGCAAATTTGATTACGGGGCCACTTGGAAGTAGGACACTAGGTCGTTGGGGTCTGAACTTTGGAACACTTCTGTTGTTTTGATCGGGCGTCTTTTGTTTTAGAGACAACCTCGTTATTTCTGGTGTTAGCATTGAAAATTGCGACTGATAGTAGCCATACACCATCCTGCCTATCGACGATCGATTTGACGCTTGCAATTGTTTTGTTGTATTTGATGGCATGACATGCCAATTTGATAGGTCATCAAATCGATTTGACACAACGTCAAATCGGCAGCAGTGATGCATTTTGCTATTATTTGGTGACGACAGCTACAATTTTATAAATTTGTAGCTATCGGTCACCGAATAATAGCTAGATCTAGCTATAAAGTTGCTAAGTTGGCATCGCTGCTGCAGATTTGAAGTTGTGTCAAATCGATCGTACGATAGACAGTATGGTGTATGGTGTATATGGACGAACTGCCAATTTGAAACAATTGCAAGCGTCATACGATAGGCAGAATGGTGTATGGCTACCAACGAGTTTCATTTGTATTATTGCAATTTGAAATCGAGTGTAAATTTTGATGAACACAATTCCTCATAACTATCAAATCAGTGTAGTGCATCTTGTGACAGTATAATCAGAATCAGGTAGAGCACTTTCTGTAGGTAAATAGTTAACAAAAGATTTATTTCTATACCTACAGGTATTTGCTATCAAGAAATCGAACAATTCCAAACCTCACATAACAATGGAACATGATCAGAATACCTTTATTTCTTACCTTTTCCCTGATCTAAGAACTTGTGAAACGCAAGCCTTCACACAAAATACCCGTAAATTAAATAAAAGAAGCATCCAGTTGCTAAGGGTGACCATCCACCCGGATTTTTGGCCTATTGTCCCACTTGTCTGGACTTTTCATCCGTTCAAAGTCTTTGAAATATGAAATAAAATAATGTTGATTAGAAAATTAAAAGAAAATAAAATCATCATCAACTTCTTACTGAACAATAACCAAGTCACTGAATAATAAAATACCCCTTGATAGGATTGTTTTTCAAATTATTCATTTCCTGTTTTGACTGACTTAAGTTTTGTATGACCAATATCGAAAAAATCTATAAATTTTAAATGTCAAATATTAATAATTGCAAACCTGTACCAATGGTTTCAAAATCATCAGTAATAAATTTGTATCTGGTTATCTAATATTCTAGCTTTGGCTTCAACCTTAAAATCCTATAACCATTTAAAACTTCAATTTATCTCTGCAGGTTCTTAAAAACTCTCTTTCAGTATTAAAATATTTTATCTGAGACTTTTTTTTCTCAGGATTTTTTGAATTTCAAAATGGTCACCCTATGTTGGCCGGGTGAAAAACCCCGGTCTCACGTGCGTGAGGTCCGGTGTAAGACCCACAACTCCAACGTAATTGGATTTTTAAGTGTTTCAAAGGATTTTATGACACCACAGCTCGTTTTTACGTTATTCACCTTTAACCCTCGACCCGTCGCGTGGGGTCTTTCAAAGCCCAGGGTTTAGAAAATTGGAAAATAAAAAGACTTAGAATACCTTTTCGGATCTCTAACTTCAGGTACCCTCCTAAAAAGGATTACACTTCACCCTCCCACCATCAAAATTAATCATGCGCGTGCGCCCTTCGAGGTATGGACGTGTATTTCTACACAAGGCTCTCAGGGACCCCACGCGACGACTGGCGTAAGTAAATTTTTACTAGTGACTTAATAGTTTTTTTTTGTGATAATTTTTATTTTGATATATTTTGGTTCCAGGATGTTTGTTATATGAGTAAAAATGGATAATAGACAAAGTCATCGTATTTTAAGATGGTTGGAAGAAGATTTTGAGGTTGTTGGTGGTGAACAGTGTGATGAAGAAAATGTTGATTATCTGGATGAAGTTAGTGAAAAAGGCACGGAGTCAAAACTGGAATACAAAGAAGATGATCATTGTAAATAAATTACTCCATCAGTAACGTCCATAACATCCCATGAAACTCATACCAGAGCTATATGCACTGATTGTGTCCAAAGAAATGGTTAGGGTTACTTAGACATGAAAAGTATATATATTTTTTCATGTTTTTTAGCTGAAATATGTTTGATTATCATCTTTAGTTCATTGATCACAAATAATTATATAAAAGGAAGAAGCTGTCCCCTGTTTTTTATTTTTAAGTTAAATTTAAGATGACTCAGTAAAAATATAAGAAAAAAATGTTATTTCTAATACTTTTTTGTTTTTTTAATAGAAATAAATGTCTGATTTGCGATATATTTTGTTTTTTGTTTCAATGAAGTCCTATCCAAATACGAGACGGCAAAATAATGTCAATAATTAATGTTACAATACTAATTGATTGATATTTATTTTTGGGGTCTCTGAAGACCCCACGCGACGGATCACGTAATAAAAAAGGCGCGACGGGTGGAGGGTTAAGTGTTTATTCATGTTTCATGTGATGGCGTTCGGTTTGTAAGTGATGGTTTGCTGAAGATAAATTTTGAGTGGTGTATTTTTAAGGTAAAAACTGCGAGTATATTTTGTTTGTTGGCTGTGACTGATTTTGATGCGGTGTTTCATCTGTTGGAGAATTTGTTCCAGTATTTTATATGTACAAAACATTTTTTAATTACGTATACTTTTGGCAAGATAAATTCGACTGCTTTATGGATATTTTGAATCTGCGACATTCTGATTCAGTAGCAGCAACAGACGCCAACCATGCTTTTGCGGCCATGTTCATTATGTCATAATATTCAAATGAAACTTAGGTACAGCTCAAGAAATTGTAAAGTTTTAATGCTTGTGTTTCACTGGTTGGAAGTAACAAGAATATAGTCCAAAAGCAATCAAAATCATACCAAACTTAGTTATCTTTTCATTTCCTTTGTACTTAAAAAAGATCTCACAAAAGAAAAAATGAAACGTTTTTCAAAAACAATCATCCGTTTCAGTTTCTCTGAATAGAGTGATCTTTTTTCGGAAGTGAAACCTACCCACTTAAAATTTATGAAGAGACCCTTTTTTGAGCTAGCTCAGATATTTTTGCAAATAAACCCTGAATGCGTAATCTCGGAAACCGGTGAAAGTCCCATTTGAACATTCACATAAATAGATGTCCGCTGAGAACGGACATCACTAAAATACCGGTCAAATGGAATGGAACCGGACGAGCTCACTGAGGGTTCTGAACTAAAATCCATATAGATTACCTACCCAATTTTTATTATTTTCCATGATAGCGGTCACAGAAAACTCAGTCTATTATAATATTATATTATTATAAAGAATCTAAGTTTGTGAGTTTGTTTATAGGGAGTAATCTCTAGAACAACAGAATCGATAATGAAAATTCTTTCAGCCAATAAAGAGCTACATTATTCTGCTTTATTTCTCAAATTTCTTTCCTGAAAAGTTTTCAATAAATTGGTCTTATGACCGACAGAAATATATTCTATCCTTTTACTACATGAGAATCATCACACAAAACTGATGAAATGAGTCTATTATGTGTACACTGGTCGACAGCATTTTTGCGCACGGGTTCTACCTAAGTTATTTTTATTTCTTGTATATCTAGAAATAAGAAAATGAACAAAAAAATGTTTTGAATTTACTTTTATGAGAAAAAAATTAAAATCAATGAAAATACCTAGAAATTGACACAGAGATGAGTTATTACACAGGAAACCGTACATCCATTCATGTTTAATTTTTACAAATTAAGTTCTAAAATAAAGTTAAACTATTAGGTATAGTTTATTAATAGTTTTAGTTTTCCTGCTATTTTCAGTAGAAGTTTCTCTTATAACCCCCAAATATAGTCTCTCATCATTTCCCTTTCAGTACTGGCCTTGCCAACGTCTCTCAAATGATTGTCAAATCTCAAATTGTCTTAATGGAAGCGTTCCTCTTGTTCTTCCGTACAAGCTTCCATGTTATCTTTAAAATCCAAATGAGAATGTAGCATCTGCATCTTTAGTGTATCTTTATAGACATTCCACTTGCGATGATGAAAAAATTTGGTAGTTGTGTCAGTGATCAGCTTGTCATAACTTTCAGGTCTAGGGTTTACAATAAAACCATGAACTACTGCCTTAAAACTATTCCTGGCTTCTTCCTCTTCAATGCTAAGTAACTTCAGGAAAATATCACAATTAGTTTTTTTTTTTATTAAGGCGCCCACATAGACTCCAGCTTTAATTTTCGCGTCTGACAGCTTTGGAAAAAAAAAAACTCTTAAATAAAATATTTTTGATTTGTTATCACATTTTTTTAAATAAATATGCTTGAATAATCAGAATATGATAAGTAAAACCCACGCGCAAAATTTTTTTTTTCATTTGTCGACCGGTGTTATAAGTAAACTTCATTCTATTTCTATTCTATCAAGAATAAACAAATGTATTTCACGGTTATTCATTCACAATTCTACTTTTACGAAATTGTGGTATGATTCATCCTTTGGTATCCTTCGAAGAATAGAAGCATGTGTTTTTTTCAAAATCATTCGACATATCGACATAGCCCGTTTCTATCGTACAGCTGCTACGAATACTGCAGTTAAGCTATTGCTTACTTATCTACTGGTGGTCTTCGGTCGTCTAGTTTACTTACTTAACTACTGGTGGTCTTCTATGATGTCTAAAAGCCAGAGTAGATCCAGTCAGGGAGCGAGGTGAAGATTGACGATTTGGTTTCCATCATCGAACTACGAGACGTACAGCAACGCTATCGATATAAATGGTGAACATCCCCCCGGTACGTACAAGGCGTTTTACGAATACCTTTATTGTACGCACAGCTAAGGAGTGGAATTCCGCGCCGTCTTTATTTCCCGACAGCTATAACCTTGGGGTCTTCAAATTAAGAGTGAACAGATTACTTCTAGGCAAGCGTGCTTCGTGGTATATGTGGATATCTAAAGGAGAGGCCTATGTTCAGCAGTGGACGTCCTATGGCTGAAATGATGATGATGAAACGTGCTTCATCGTTGACCACATCTTTGCTTAACATCAGGCGAGATAGAGGTCAAACGCGAACCTATCTTTGAATAAATTAAAAAAATTACTCTATCTCGTTCCCTCACTGGGACTAATCTAGCTTTAAGACCTCATGATAAGCCAACAGAAGCCTTACCACTAGCACTTAATGCGATACAGTTTAGGCTATGGGAAAGAGACAGAGCTATACAAGTCGTCTAGCGCCATCTCTTTCCCACAGCCTAAACTGGATCGCGTTAAGAGTTCATGGTAGGATCAAACAACTGGCCATTACACTTATAACTTACATACATATTACATAATATGTTAGAACATCGCCAAGAAACATCAATTCATCCCTGTACACAATCTCATTACAAAGATCAAAGCCTCCACTGCAAGGCTTACAAGATTATTACATGCTCATACATTTGCTACGCGGTGTACTCTCCTGAGGATGGCCACGCACTCGACATGCTTCATGCATCAGGTGCTCTCGAGGGGGGAATAAGATTACCTGGCGATGAGGGCCGCGAGATAAGCGATTTGGTTTGAAAATATTTGCGTTTAAGTTAACAGTTCAGGGGTGCGTTTAAATCTTCCGAAAAAAATTAAACTAGCGAGAGTTCTCTGAATGGAGTCATAAGTTTCTGTCAATTTGAGCTGTCAAATTCAATTGAAAGCTCAGTTTTTTAAACAAATAATCAATTTGAAGTGTAATATTAATTAAATCCATAATCCACAAATAATAATCACTCTCTAAAATAAAAATATTCGTTTTACGGCGCGAATGTAGCAAAACAACAAAACTTTATGTCAATCTGACAGCTGGATAAAATTTTGCGAGGTAAAAAGGTCGCAAATATTTATTCTATTTAGTAAAAACTTATGCCAGCGGACGACCGTAAACGGGGCAGATTAAATTTTAGTTAGCTTCATTTTTCACCTTGCGGTGTAACATAAACGGGGTGTTTGACATTTAGTCAGTATAAATTTAAACTGTATAAAGGATTTAAACGCAGCCCAGTACCCTTAGCACGAATTTTCGGTATGTGAGACGTAAAGTAAACTGGAACTTTGACAATTTTAAATTGACAATTTTCAAGAAAAAAATTAGTTCTTTCTCCGCACACCAGAGGCGCTGTTCCATTTTTCATACAAAAACGCTGTAAATACTGAAAAGACGCTGTAAAGCAAGAGTGAAAATTCGTGATAAGGGTACAGATTATCGGACACGCCGCAATTGCGGCGGTAAGACCCCTCTTTGAGGAGTGGCTGGAGAGAAGTCATGGCGTCCTGACCTACCGCTTGACGCAGGTCCTCACCGGACACGGAAGTTTCGGGAGGTACATGCGAAAGGAGGAGACGCCTGGGTGTCACCACTGCGAAGATCGCCCGGAGGACACGGTGGAGCATACGGTACAAGACTGCCCAGCTTGGGCGGAGCACCGACGTGTCCTCACGGCTGCGATAGGCGGAGACCTCTCGCGCCCGGCATTGGTTGCGGCCATGCTGCGGGGCGAGACGGAGTGGGAAGCGGTCAGCTCCTTCTGCGAGGCAGTAATGCTCGTGAAGGAGGAGGCTGGCCGCGAGCGAGAGAGGACAGCGTCCTCCCTCCGCCCCAGCCGCAGTGGTAGGCGCCCACGGCGACGGACGTCGCTAGATGATCTCCGGCCACCGTAGGCGCGGGCATGCGGGCAGCGAGTAAAGGGCAACTCGCTGCCCGACCAAGGACCATGCCCGGGTCGACGGCGCGTTGTGTCCCACGCGCGCCTCAAAGAGCGTCAGCATAATGACGGGGCCCCCCTCTCAGAGGGCCAATGCCTGACGGGGTCGCGGGATTATTCCCGTACCCCGGAACATAACAGGCTATGAAGGACAACGTGGATTTTAGTCAGTAGAAGTCTGACAGTCCCTCCCGCCCTGCCCGGGGTTGGAGGACTCATTTGATGATTTTACCACGCTAAAAAAAAAAGGGTACAGATTATGTTATGTGAAACTGATAGCTGGGTAGTTTCAAAATATATAAGATGGTTAAGAGCGTATATTCCGAAAGCTGGCAACGTCGCAAATGGTTGTCAAATATTAACAAGTTTTAATTAATTTAGCATTTTTACTGTATGAAAATAAGAAATATGGCTCTGTGGTGCACTAAAAAATTGATAAGGGAATGCAATAATTAATATCGTAAAACCGAATCGAAAGCACTTGGAAGCTTTCCAAATGCCTTTTATACACCTGAAACGGTTACAACATCAAATTCAGTGTGTAATTGCATTCCTATATCATTTTTTAGTGCACTACAGAGCGATATTTCTTGTTTTCATACAGAAAAATTGCCAAATTCATTGAAACTTGTAAATATTTGACAGCTGTTTGCGACGTTGCCAACTTTCAGAATATGCAGCCTTAAACACATAATCAAGAGATTTTTGCTCACCACCAAGGATTTTTTTGCTAAAAAAGGTGTTTTTTTTTTGTTATTTATAACTATCTAACAATAAAAGTGTTTCTTGTAATAGCTGTGGCAGTGGCGGTTCTAATTATGTTCCAAATTCCTTCAATAAGCAACTGACGTACGTGAAAGTGAAAGATAACATACAGACTTTTGTACTTTAAAGCATGGAATACCTGCATTTCATCACTAAGCATTTATTTCAAAAGTTGTGCCACAAAATCTTCGCTACCATACGTATCAGTATCTACAGAAGTATTTAAAAAAAAACACAAAACTTAGAATATAAATAGTTTGTTTTTTTTTACATACAATTCAAAAGTTCAAGCCACCAACACTAATTTAAACACGCTGCACGCTCCCAAACGCTTGTTTCATGGCCTCAATACAAGATTTCCCAGATATAAAGCGTAATAATCGGAATAGTTCCGAAGTTAATGGAAGTAGCATGCTCAAGAACAATAAATGCCAATAAGTTTAATACAAACTTATAGTTTTACCTTCCAAACTTTCAAGTAGAACTTGCAAAGTTTGAAAGCAAATCCCTCTTTTGTTTTATAATTAAGACAAGCCTTTTCCTTCGACTTCCTCCGTATTTTCACTAGTATTTGTTGGAAGACAACAAATATTATCTGTGGTCTAGGATGTTTTATATCTGTATTGTCTACAACACTGTTCCATCCTGTGACGTCACCTCCCTATAATTAAGATACGAGTAAAGACGTGTTGCTGCTGAAATTCTGTAATTTTATTTTCTACAATAGCCTTCCACCAAAATAATTCAACAGGTTATGGGCCCAGTCATGCTCATAATCTTTGAAATTGTTTGTTGAAGGTTATTGTAAAAAATACGGTGTGGTAAAGCATCGAGTAAAAAGTCGTGGTAAAGCGACGTGTAAAAGGAGCGGCCATTATTGAAGCAAGCGCGTGGTCAGAATACTCTCATCGCGTGGTTAAGCTTGCGTGCAGTCGTGCACAGTATGGAGGTCAACAACGAGGTTAAACTTCGTAGCCCGGAGCAATGGGCGGCGTGGAAATACCGCGTAAAGGTACTTTTAAGGGCGGCGGGAGTCCTAAGTATCGTGGACGGTTCCAGTCCAAAACCAGATGAGGCTAAAGAAGAGTTCGCGGCGTGGGCGGATAACGACGCCAAGGCGCAGAACATCATTGTAGCCAGGTTAGCTGAGAAAACCATTAACCAAGTTTTAAGCTGTACCACAGGGAAACAAGTCTGGGATAAGTTACACACTATTTTTGAACAAACAGGGAACCTATCAGTTCACATCGCACAAGAAAAGTTTTATAATCTCAAGTTCATAGAGAAGGAGACCGTGGCAGACTTCTTAGGAAGATTTGAGGAGACCCTAGCAACTTTGAAGTCATTGGGTGTTGAGATTAGCACGAGTATGGCGGTCACCAAAATCACGTCATCGCTACCTTCTTCGTTTAATCATTTTGTATCGGCTTGGGAATCTGTTCCCACTGAGAGACGCACACTAGAGGAACTATCTTCGAGATTGCTGGTTGAAGAAATGCGGATGAAGACTGATACTAGTTCTTCAGAAGCGTTCCAAGCAATAAAGAAAGGGCGAAAATGTTTCAGGTGTGGTAAAGAAGGACATTTCAAGTCTCAATGTAAAGGTAATTTTCAAAGTAATAGTAATAATAAACATTGTACTATATGTAAGAAGCCAGGTCATTTAGTAAGCGAGTGTTGGTTTAAAAATAATAAATCAAAAGGTTCAAAAGGTATGTCAAGTCATAAAAACAAAACTAGTAATGTGTTTCATGTGTGTATGTCCCCAGCCTTGAATGCACAAACGTATCAAAACAATGATGTGTGGATTATGGACAGCGGTGCTTCAGAGCATATGTGCCATAATATTGAATATTTTAAAAATTATGTAAGTTTTCCTTCACCAAAGCAGATAATTATAGGAGACGGTAATGTCATTGAAGCAAAAGGTATAGGGAATATATACCTAGAGGCATACAATGGTTATAAATGGATAGAAACAACTTTAAAAGAGGTATTGTATGTTCCAAACTTAAAGCTAAACCTTTTTTCTGTCAGTTCAGTAACAGATAGGGGCCATTTTATTCATATGAATAAAGATAAATGCATTTTCAAGAAAACTGATAACAAACAGCCAAGTGCAGTAGCTAACAGGAAAGATAAGTTATATATAATGGAATTTAGGTACAAAATGAGTGATATGGCTTATGTAGGTAAAGTTAATGACAATTTGTTAGAGTGGCATAGTAAAATGGGTCATCAAGACATTGAACAGGTTAAAAATATTTTGAAGAGAAGTGATATCAATGTGTCACCTGATAGTAGTGAGTCTACATGTGAGGATTGTTTAAAGGGTAAGTTACATAAACAACCATTCCCTATAAGTGAGGTCAGAGGTCAACGACCCGGTGAAATTATACATATGGACTTATGTGGACCAATGGAAGTTGGTTCATTAGGTGGTGCATATTATTATTTGTTGATAAAGGATGATTACTCTCGTTTTAGAACAGTCTTCTTTTTATCTCATAAATCAGAAACAGTAAAGTGTGTTCAGAAGTTTTTAAATTATGTCATAAATAACTTAGGTTATAAAGTAAAAATAATTAGATCTGACAATGGTAAAGAGTTTATTAATCAACAGATGAAGTCATTATTGGATAATTTAGGTATCATACATCAAACTAGTGTAGCATACACTCCTGAACAAAATGGATGCGCTGAAAGGGAAATGCGTACTATCACCGAGTGTGCTAGAACAATGCTTTTGAGTAGTGGTTTACATAAAAGTTTATGGGCGGAAGCAGTTAACACTGCAGTCTATATCTTAAATAGGACAGGTAAAAGTAGGGTCATAAACAAAACACCATATGAGTTATGGCATAATAAAGATTTATTTGTTATTAAAAAATTACAAACCTTTGGTTCCAAAGTAGCTGTATTAGTACCAAATCAAAGAAGAATGAAGTGGGATGCTAAATCTAAAACAGGTTTCTTTGTGGGATTTGGAGAGACAACTAAGGGATACCGTATATATCTACCAGAAGAAAATGATGTCCAGATCAAAAGAGAAGTAGTTTTCTTGAAAGAAACTAAGGTTAGTACCGAGACAACAGAAAGGGAAGACATAGAATATGTTTCAGAAGAATCTGAATGGCCTGTGGAACATCTGGAAGATGAATATCATAGTTTCTATGAAGAAGAAGAGATGCATGATCAAATAATACAAGAACAGTCAGAAGAATGGGAAGAAGAACAAGAAAAGCAAGAAGAAACTATACAAAAAGAACCAGAATATCTACAAAGTAGTCAAGAGAAGAGTAAATCAGATAGTCATGACCAAGAAGAAAACAATCAGAAAGCACAAGAAAACAAACCATCAAGAAAGAAGACAAAACCACAGTGGCTTGATCAATATGAAACAGGTTTCATGGCTACAAATAATGAACCCTTGACTTATGAAGAGGCTATGACAAGAGTTGATCGAGGGAAGTGGCAAGAAGCAATCAAGAAGGAAATGGATACACTAAGTGTGAATAATACATTTACAAGGGTGAGTGAAATACCAAAAGGAACAAACATAATATCTACAAAATGGGTGTTCAAGGTAAAAGACACTGAGGAAGGAAAACTGTATAAAGCTAGGTTAGTAGCTCGAGGGTTTGAACAAAATGATGAGAACTTAGATGTGTATTCACCCGTTGCTAAACTAGGGACTTTTAGAATTTTCATGGCTGTAGCAAACAAATTAAAACAATCTGTTTATCAGATGGATGTAGTTGGTGCTTTTCTACATGGAGATATACAAGAAACAGTGTACATTAAATTACAAACAGGAGAGATATGCAAACTTAATAAATCTCTTTATGGTTTAAAGAAATCTCCTAAATACTGGAATGAGAAATTTGACAGTTTTATGATAAAACAAGGTTTTAAAAGATCTAAAAATGATTCTTGTTTATATTTCAGAAATATAAAGGGTAAATATATGTATGTGTTACTCTATGTTGATGATATTATCTATTTTGGATCAGAACAACAGGAATTACAATGCTTTAAAGCTCAGTTATCTCAAAATTTTAAAATGAAAGACTTAGGGTTGGCAAGAAATTACTTAGGTATTAATGTTAGTCAAGAAAATGGTGTAACTACCATGAACCAAGAAAAATATTTAATTTCAATATTAAAGAGATACAGAATGTTGGATTGTAACCCTGTTTCTACCCCTATAGATCAAAACTTTAATTTTCAAAGTTTACAAAGAGAAAAGTCAGAAAGTAGTGAAATAGAAACAAAGTGCAGGCAATTAATAGGTTGTTTATTATATGCAGCATGCGGTACAAGACCAGATATTTGTGTAGCAGTCAGTTTGTTGAGTAGGTTTCAGCATTGCGCCAGTCAGTTGCTATATAAATCTCTGAAAAGAATATTAAGGTATATAAAGGGCACATCACAACTTTCCTTAGTTTACAACTCTAGTAATGCGTTAGTAGAAGGATATGTTGATGCGGACTGGGCTGGTGACATACGTGACAGGAGATCTACATCAGGATATGTATTTAAACTATTTGGAAGTGTAATTTTATGGTCTAGTAAGAAACAAATGTGTGTAACTCTATCTTCAGCTGAATCTGAATATGTAGCTTTGAGTTTATGTATTGTTGAAGCAAATTGGTTAAGAAGTATTTTGTCTGATTTTAATATTAACTGTAATAACATAACCATTTTTGAGGATAATCAATCTGTAATTAAATTGGCAAGTAATTCAGAAAACAACAAAAGATTGAAACATATTGATATTAAATATAGATACATTGTTGAACAAGTAAATAAAGGATTAATTTCATTAAAGTATATAAATACTTCAGAAAACATTGCAGACATACTAACTAAACCTTTGGGTAAAACATTGTTTGATAGATTTAAGATTAATATGTTAAAATAACACTGTGTTCTGCTAATTATAAGTGAGTCAAAAAGAGGTGTCAGTATAGTTATACAATGTTCTTTGCTAATTGAAGAAAGGAGTAAGTATTTAAAGAAAATTTTGTTTCAAAAATAATAGATAAGTTTATTTTGTTTTGTGTATACTTACTTAAGAGTTAGCAAGCTTTATTGTAAGGAAGTCACAGTAGTAACTGAAAGTTTTATAGTAATTCCATAGTTTAATTAAAGAAATTACACTGAAAGTTGTAAAAGTGTAGTGCTTATTATAAGTAATTTTTTTTGTTTTGGAAACGGAATTGTAAGAGTGTAAACATGGTATTAATATATTATGTGATCATGATAAGTATAAGTGTAATGTTTAAGTTGTAAGTAATAAACTATTTTGTAAAATTCCAACTTGTAAATTAGTTGAGAAATATTTGTTGAGGGGGGGTGTTGGAAGACAACAAATATTATCTGTGGTCTAGGATGTTTTATATCTGTATTGTCTACAACACTGTTCCATCCTGTGACGTCACCTCCCTATAATTAAGATACGAGTAAAGACGTGTTGCTGCTGAAATTCTGTAATTTTATTTTCTACAATAGCCTTCCACCAAAATAATTCAACAGTATTAATATAGATTTAGCCAGTTAATTTTCAGAGACTCATTTTGATAAGGTAACAATATTAATTGTGTACTTTGAATCGGGTCACACATTAAGCTATTGTCAAACAGAGAGGCGAAGCGAATGCAATCCGAAGCGTTTTTATTTGTAATGTATGAAATTGCTTAAAATCCAGTCACATAGAAAAACGAAAGCGTTCCGATAGTCTAGTGTGTGTGTGTGTGTAGTATAGTGGGACTGGCTTCAATCAATTCCATACATTACAAACAAAAACGCCTCGCTTCGCGTTCGCCACGCCCGTCTGTTTGACAATAGCTTAAAAGTTTCAAAAAAAGTTAGACTAAGCGGTCTTGTTCATGACGCGATTTGTACGGCTTGCAATTTCTGCTAAGACAAAAAATGAAAATCTTCCTTGCTGCTACGATATACTGATGCAATTTGACTGACAAAAATTCGTTCAGTAATTAAGGTGTAAAAGAGTCACAAACAGACAGAGTCACTATTGCATAAAGGCGCTTCCTCATCGCGAGCATTCACCTGTAATGGAACATAAAAGTGCGCAATTTGATGGTCTATTGTCTTCGAATGTTCGAATCTGCAACGTTACATTACAGGTGAATGCTCGCGGTGAGGGAGCGCCCTTACACACACTACACACTGGAGTATGAGTGAGGCAGAAAGTGTCAGACCCCGTTCAGTGACTCGAATGATGTCAAGTTACACCTTGCCACGTCACTCGTTTCCGTAGCGTGAGTACCTGTCAACCCGCAAGCCGGACGGTGGTGACTTGTTAAGAATTCTTTCATTTATTTTCTCTGCATTACCTATCGCTTGACGGATGATGTGGCCAAGAGATTATAACGCATCTACTTTTTTTTTTTTTTAGCGTGGTATAATCATCAAATGAGTCCTCCGGCCCCGGGCAGGGCGGGAGGGACTGTCAGACTTCTACTGACTAAAATCCAGTCGGGGTCACGGTAAGGAAATAATCCCGCGACCAATATAACGCATCTACTTGTCATAATTATATTTTTCATTTGACAGTGTTTCATCAGGCGTGTTTACTAATCTCATTTAGCTGACACCGTGGATTTTAGTCAGTACAAGTCTGACAGTCCCTTCCGCCCTGCCCGGGGTGCGTCCTCATTTGATGGTTGTACCACGTAAACAAAAAAAAAACTGACGCTTTCTTTAAAGTAGGTATATAGTGTGCAAGTGCACAGTCACGAGCAGTAACATGTACACACTTAACAAAATTCAAACGTAAATTCCTCGTGAAATACTGATTTCCACTTTGAAATAAGACCTAGTTTGTAATAGTATGTCTTCCGAAATATAAGTCTATAAGGACAAACGTTTAATCAATATGATAGCAGAACATCGCTTTTGAATACTGCTTAGTGTATACATACTATTGCTCGTGACTGTACGATCTACATCAAAATGATTATGACGGCACGGTTGGTGCAGTGGATGAGCGATCAGACTACGCACTAGACTCACGCACGGAGCAAATATTTACATGATGTAGTAAAAGTTGTTCTGGGTCTGGGCGTTTGTGTATGTGAGTTTGTATGTTTGTAAACGCACCCACGATACAGAAGAAATACCGCGTATGAGGCAAAGTTTAATAAAAAAAAATGCGCGTCTCAGCATGCCGAAGTAGAAGTGGGCGGGCCATTTCTGTAGATGGACAGATGGTCGATGGAGACCGCGTTTGGACAAACGTAGTGTAGAACACCCTGCGGCAAGATGATCGATGATTTGAAGAATGTGGTTGGAAACGGATGGATGCGGACTGCCCAGGACCGGGAGGGTTGGCGTTCTATGGGGGAGGCTTACGTTCAGCAGTAGACGGCAATAGGCTGATAATATAAAATTTAAATATTATCTTCACGGGGGGACGAGCTTGACAAAACGGAAGACCAGTGCTCCACTTTGGCCCTGGATCGTGAAAATTGGAAGTCATGGGGAGAGGCCTTTGCCCAGCAGTGGAATGATAGTATCGGTATCTTCAAGGATATGCTGACGCCGGTCTCCTCACGATGTTTTCCTTCGTCATTTTGAAAGCACTACTATGTCTGAAGCTTTACAATGCAAAACGTGTCTTACGATAAAACGACCTAGTTTAAACTAGCATTCGCATTATTTACAACGGGGCCTAGAAGGCTAATTGGAAATATTATTTATCGCACTTGTGTAGATAAAATTGTTTGCAGGTCGTATTTTACGTAACTTTAACTGAACAAGTGGATTATGGTTAGATCTTTTAATAAATGGTCGATGTTTGTGACTTTGCAGATAATTTTATAAGGAAGAATGAAACTATTGAATACCTACCACTAAATTAGTGAACTGGTGAGGACTTTCAGAAACCCTGTGGTATTTTAGTCGTATATCTCCGACTCTGGCGTAATGGGCCCGAAAATATACATATTTTCCGAGGTTGGCGGTTAAAAGGTTAGAAACGTTTCGAAATTATACCTCTGACAAAAATTACGCTGTTTATTCCATTCAGGTGGAATTCCTGAAATCTCCCGAAAAATTCTCGACTCTAGGTGGCAAACTCCCCAAAGGTGTCCTCCTAGTGGGTCCTCCACGTATGTAAGGATCGTTACATAGACTTCTATAATTTACTGCTACGGCAAAAAAGTGAGTTTTTTGTAATGTACAAAATTAGTTAAATTCCACATGTAAAGATTATATTCACTCATTTCGAAATAAGTTTGGAAAGTTTGTTTTTGTATTTGTGGCGGAATATTTCCAGCCGAACCAAAGGTGAGGAAATAGCAATAACAAATGCTCACGCGTATTAATAATGTCAATGGAATTAGTTTTCTTTTACACTCCTAATAATGCTAAACTGGGAAGTTTGTGCAATTTTTAAAGTATCGGTCACCTGATCATTTTTAATCGGCATCAAAAGCTTTACGACAAACGTGACTTCTTCTTGGAAAAGTTGTCTTAAGATACCAAAGAAGCTTAATCTATGTTCTTAACTTTGTATCGAAATGTCACAAGATAATATTGATCTACTTTAAAATCTTCTTTAGCTGAGAGTTTTTTAAAGCTGCTCTTTACTTAGGACATTGATGAAAAATGCATTGATAATTTTTAAGTTTATCCACAGTAGGTATTTCTTTTGTAGCGTGTTTAAGTTTACAAACATTTAAACTTAAAAACACTAGCCCCTTAATAATAAAACGATAAGTAAAGTTACGTTTTAAAGTTAAGTTTAATCCTATACCACCTATTAATAAATGTGGACTAAATTTACAACCAGGATAATCCTTGGATTAACCAAACATTTTTTAAAGATTAACCTTGGCGTAACTTTAGTCCACGATCATTAATAAGGGGGTAAAAATGTATGGTTAGTCTGAAGATTATCCTGGTTGTAACTTTAGTCCACGTTTATTAATAAGGTGGTAGGATAGAAAAAGCAATTTCAAGGGTTATTTTCATGCCTAAAGCTGAAGGACAAACGGTGTAACACATTTAAAATAAAAATAATAAAATATTGCATTTTAAGTGTCGAAAGTTCCTTCCTATTTTCTTTACGCCCTTAAACGGGCGTGAATAAGTTGCAAGCTCAGCAACGCGCCAGTGATTCCTCAGGTGTTAAATAGGTCCCGTGTAGCACCAGAGGCTATGCCACAGTCACCGTTCCCCATCACGCATGTCATATGATTACATATTGTCACATTATGGTATTAAAAAAGTATTCTCACACAAAACATCAAAATCTGCACTGAGAATGTTTTAAAAATGTCCTATAAATACTCAATATAATAATAGAATCGTCGTTACTTTCTCTAGTCATAGAAACCTGGCCAGAACCAATATCTTGACCGAAATTCAATTTGTTTGAAAGCAAATCCGTGTTGCCATTTAAATAATTCATTACCTGCTACCGTTCTATGTTTGTTGGCTACAAATATTTTTGGAGAAGAATAATGATAATGAGTTTTATTCGAGGTTATTTGGGTCTGATATTGAATAATACGTTGTTTGTGTGGTAATTTTGGTAATAGCATTTGATGAGTGATGACAATGCCTTGGTTTTGAAAATATTTTATTTTGACGTTGGGTTCGTTGGATCAAATTAATTTGACTATAATACTCGTATGAGCAGATTACGAAGTTACAGAGAACACATTAATATTTTTTTTAGAAATAGCTTTTGTGTTGTAGTATAAATCATATTGACAGGCCTGTTGGTCTAGTTGGTAGTGACCCTGCCTGCTATGCCGGAGGTCGTGGGTTCGATTACCACCCAGGACAAATGTTTGTGTGATGAGCACGATCATTTGTTCTGTGTCTGGGTGTAATTTATCTATAATATGTATGTATTTAGAAATATATTAGTATGTTTATCAGTTGTCTAGTACCCATAACACAAGCTCTGCTTAGCTTGGGACTAGATGGCGTTGTGTGATAGTTGTGGAATATTGCAAATAAAGATATGAATATTATTATACTCGTATTACAATTGTTATATTTTTTATTTTGTCATGATAATGATCATTCTTTCTTTTTTTTCTTTCATCAACAAAATGGAAAATTCTGTTACGAAGGGAGATTTAAATAATTTTTTATAAGAAAATACAGTAAGTTTTAAATATTGTCCAGTTTCCAAAGTCGAGTTGGTATTGTGACTCTCAACGATACGTCTGCCATCTGACCTTTGTCACTCAATTAATCCAAAAACCCAATACGTTGGCGGTTGTTGTAACCCATCTCCATATAATTAACCTTTTCCCACACAAAAACCCAACCAATACACAAAAGTACGATAGCCAATCAATTGTCAGGATTAGACAGGGGCTCCCACAAACAAATCGTAGACATTTCGCCTTGGTAGAAGAAATAGTGTGGCGAGTATAGTCCACCTGCTTAGATCGTGCGCTTCGTCGTGTCACGAAAAATGACCGCGCATAATGTTTGATATTTGGAAGAGATATTTTTGTCTTCTAGTTAATAAAATTGTCAAAAATCATCAAGCAAAGCTAGTACAAGGAAATTAATCCGCTTGGATAGTGCAGCTCGAAATGTGAAACTATATACATGATTAGTACCGTGCGTTTGCAAGAGACATTGAAATATTTTTATAACATCATAATTTTACATCCCAATAACGTAAGGGCCACACTAACGACATTTTTACGTAAACCTTTAACCGTGGTACCACAAAACTTTTAAAAGTCTGTTGAACACTAATTGTCTAAAAAAATGTCAGATTATGACGTTGAAATAAGGTCCGTTTTGCAATCACACTTTATTATACAAATTCTCAATTCTCAATTTCTTTATTGCATTCCAAAATGTACATAATTAAGTAAGTTTACATTAGCTGGTGTGTTGTAATGTCGACGCAATTTTGGACCCTGTCGGGCACAGCATAGAATAATCATGGAAGAGAGGAGGAAGAGCACTGAGTGTTTACTTCTAATCTAATATTTAAAAATGACGTTTTTGTTTTTAATACTCATATAGGTAGAAGTTCTAGGTATTTATTTAAGTATATTAAAATAGAAAACCGGCTAAAAATGTTCAACAGATGTTTAAGTTTGTAGTAAGGCTGTTAATTTAGGATAAAATGTCTATAACGCGATAATTACCGACATTTCTAGTTAGTGTGACCCTAGTGTAAGAGCGAAGCTTCACATTTTGACTAGATATACTGTACCAATATTATCAAGTAAGCTGGCAACGTAATACATTTTTTCCATCAAGCTCGATTTGGGTCGGGTGATATGGCTCATGGTTCACTTGCTCGCTGCAACTGACACGCAACTTACTGTATTGGGAATTTGGGAACCTTCTGCTAGGTTTAGTTCGACGGCACATTAGATTCAGCGTAATGTGTGGCTAGATAAATCATTTTGGATTGCGAATGTTAGCCTGTAATGGGTATGTAGGTGTAATTTTCCAATTGAGCTAGTAGTGGTGAGTACTTTATAATGACTGCATACATGTGCGTTTATTCTCAAGACACTTCATCGATACGCGAGAAACTAGTTTAATTTTCATTTTATAAAAATACTAGCTGTGCCCGCGACTTCGTTCGCGTGGATGTCGGAACTTAACAATGTATTTTCTTTTAAATTGACAAAGTGTCATACAAACTTCCATCCCCTATTTTATCCCCTCGGGGGTAGAATGGATCAAAATCCTTTCTTAGCGGATGCCTACGTCATAACATCTACCTGCATGCCAAATGTCAGCCCGATCCGTCCAGTGAAAGCACCATCTATCGACAATCAATGAACTATTTTATTGCAATGTTATGATTTTATTGCTGTGCGGTTTAACATTCGTCTTGATTGATTCGTTCCATTAGGTACTGATAGGTTCTAACTAATACATTTACATCCTCCATCATCCCTTATTATATCGCCATGGGGGTTGAATTCATCAAAATCCTATTTAAGCGGACGTCTTCCAATCTTTGATTTCAGGTCAATCAGTCGAAAATCAAAGAAGACTTATAAACTTTCATCCCCTCTTTTATCTCCTTAGGGGTGGAATTTATCAAAATCCTTTCTTAAGGGTTGCCTACGTCATAGTAGCTTTATGCATGCAAAGTTTCAGCTCGATCGGTTTAAAATTGACGAAGTTTCATATAAACTTTCATCCCCTTAGGGGATCAAAATCCTTTCTTAAGGGTTGCCTACGTCATAGTAGCTTTATGCATGCAAAGTTTCAGCCCGATCGGTTTAAAATTGACGAAGTTTCATACAAACTTTTACCCCTATTTCATCCCCTTAGGGGTGGAATATATCAAAATCCTTTCTTAGCGGATGCCTACGTCATAGTAGCTTTATGCATGCAAAGTTTCAGCCCGATCGGTTTAAAATTGACGAAGTTTCATACAAACTTTTATCCCCTATTTCATCCCCTTAGGGGTGGAATATATCAAAATCCTTTCTTAGCGGATGCCTACGTCATAGTAGCTTTATGCATGCAAAGTTTCAGCCCGATCGGTTTAAAATTGACGAAGTTTCATACAAACTTTCATCCCTTATTTCATCCCCTTAGAGGTGGAATTTATCAAAATCCTTTCTTAAGGGTTGCCTACGTCATAGTAGCTTTATGCATGCAATGTTTCAGCCCGATCGGTTTAAAATTGACGAAGTTTCATACAAACTTTTATCCCCTATTTCATCCCCTTAAGGGTGGAATTTATCAAAATCCTTTCTTAGCGGATGCTTACGTCATAATAGCTTTATGCATGCAAAGTTTCAGCCCGATCGGTTTAAAATTGACGAAGTTTCATACAAACTTTCATCCCCTATTTCATCCCCTTAGGGGTAGAATTTATCAAAATCCTTTCTTAGCGGATGCCTACGTCATAACATCTACCCACATGCCAAATTTCAGCCCGCTCCGTCCAGTAGTTTGGGCTGTGCGTTGATAGATCACTATGTCAGTCAGTCACCTTTGAGTTTTATATATTTAGATGGCTTTAATAGCGACATAAAATTACTAAATTAAAAAAGTTGTAAGTATTTCTATGATTTTATTAAATCAGCCCATAAGTGTCCCTCCGCTGGGCACTAGCTAACCCTCTCCTCATACAGATAAATCATGAGTATTCATCATTACAATCATTACATCATTACAATTAAAGTTGGGTTGACAATATCAGACGTTTTTCTTCATTGATATCAGTGTTGTCTAAGATAAAATTAGATGGTATACAATATGCATTGAAACAGACATATTGACAGTTGCCTGGATTTTAACTGTACATAGTTCAAATCCGGGTGGTCCAGAATAGACTACCACACTTATCACATGTGTAATACACTTAATCATCACATCCTAAAACTCAATTAAAACAAAAAAAAAAAAAACAAGTTGCGTTCAACTAAAAGCTTTCATGAAACAAACAATGTAGAACGAACCCTCAATGAAACGCCTTTTCCAAAATGTGCAACTCATACAAGCTACTAACAACAGAAATAAACAAACGAAGTTACGATACTGAAAAACAAACAATAATTCTTGCCCAGATAAGATAAGATAAGGTATTACGTGTAGCAAACCTTGGTTCAATGGTGAGTATGGAGGATTTATACGTATTCCGAATCGCTATGGGATTTTCTTTTACGTGAGCAAGAATTTTCAATATCTTTCCTTCTTATCAATTTGTGGAAAAGTTGCACTGTCATTGTTTACTGAAAGAAGGTTATTTTTTTATTTGACCAGAGGCCCCCGTACGACTTTTCACGTTTTCGTGACGTAAAGTAACCGATGGAAAAAATACGATTGGCACTCGGGGACTGCCGCGGTAAAGCTATAGCATAGCATGTTTTTTCAACTTATGCAATTTTTTTTTTAGTCTATGTTCAACTATAATTTGGTCACTTCTAATGTGTGCACTGTGCCGAAGTCTGCCGAACTGAAACGACGTTAGGCAATGCGGGGTGTTAGGTTTATTTTCGTTACGGAATTTCTTGATTCGGTCGCCGCACTCAGAGCCTGCGATAAAGGCTATGCAATAGCTTAAAAATTTAAAAATTCCCCGTTCTTACATTAGAGGTAGGTACGTTTTCATATTCCTTATAACAAACGCCGTACATACTCCAAATACGTTGTAGGTTAGATACGGACATCTTGTGTCTTAACACAAGATGTACTGATGTACTAGCCTGTGAGTTTTTTGCTATAAAAAAATATTATATCATAGTGCTAAATTATTTAGCACTAAAAACATAAATATTAGTTTGATATATTTAACATTAAAGTTTTTTCGAGCTGTGCTTGCTCTTGACTCTAGTCAAGGTTGTCACAGATAATAAAGTCAAAGATGGAGTGAACTTACCCAGAAGAAGCCTGTACTCTATAATATTGAAGCTGCTACACACTCACTGCTGTTCACACAATTATAAAAGTCACGTACAAAGCGGTTTTAAATAACATCCCTTCCGAACCTGCGAAAGTCAAGGGCAGAAACGTTTCCACTCTACTGCTTCCTGTCATAGGCATCGCTTAACCTCACTCTACGTGAGACCAAATTGGAATCCTGAAGCCCCTGAATATTTCACAAGGCCAACCCCAAAGGTCATTCTGTCCCGAGCACAAAAATAAAAACAATTTACCGTCAATTTGATTTTGGGGCCCTAAAATCAAAATCCAAATTTATCGGCCAGTAAATGGACGTCACCAATTTGGGAGATGGGGCTGACCTACTGTGGCTTAATCGTTTACGTCTTCACATTCCACAGCGTCAATGGATCTTAATTTACTCGTAGAGATTGTCCTAATTTACATTTTAGTTTGGGGCAGCCCTAATGCTAGTTCGTTCGTACGTTTGAGATAAGTCCTCACTCGGGGGAAATTGTATCTAAGTCGGTGAACGTATCAAAAATTGCTATCGTACCTCGGTGACATCGGAAAAATTGAGAAATAGGATGACTTTTATATTTTTGTAACGTTTAACGTGGATTTTAAGTTAAGAAAATATTATAGAGTAGGTAAGTACTATAACTTTAAACTTAAACCCCACAAAACCATTGCAATGGTTCGACTGTGGGGTCGGTGAATCTATGTTTTTTTTTTTCTTTTAAGGTGGTAAAATCGTCAAATGAGTCCTCCCGCCCTGGGTGGGGCGGAAGGGACTGTCAGACTCTTACTGACTAAAATCCACCCATGTTCCTTCCTATGCCCTTTACATTCTGGGGCCACGGTATCCTGGGTTAAGAAAAAACCCGCGACCCCAGCAGGCATTTGGCGCGAAACACGACGCGCCACCGACCCGGGCTTGGTCCTTCGGACGGCGAGCTACCCATCACTCACCGTCCGCAAGCCCGCTCCGCCGCTGTGCCCTCTGCTAATCAGAGGGACACGCGTTGGAGCGTCCACACGACAGGCTATTCGCATACGGGCAAAGAGACCACTTAGGCACACAGAGCTTAAGAAAGAGTTTTTGCCCGCATCCCAGGGTGCACCGGCCCGAAAAACTGGTCTTCCCCCCGGACGTATCCGAGAAGGAACTCCAGTCCACGGGCGCACATGGAGGTTTCCTGTCATAGCACCCCCGGTGAATCTATGTTAGCACTCATTATTACATTTTTTACTTTAAACTAATTTTATTGTCTAACGGTAAAACTACTTTATAAAATTACTAGCGACCCGCCCCGGCTTCGCCCGGGTGCAATGCTGATATTAAATACACTACAGAAAAACTGTGAACGTTGTATATAAAAACATAGCGGCCCGCGCTGGCTTCGCACGGGTATAAATTATATAGCCTATGTGATTAAAATCGATCCAGTAGTTTTGATTTATTCATTAATGCCCGTAGCCCGCACGCTTTAAATTTGGAGTGAAACAATCCCCCTTTCCCTTTATCATGAAGATTTCCTGCTATCTTTGGAATATCTAAATTCATACACTACATTTTTACTTATTTACGCAATTTTTAAATCTGTAATATCTTCGTAAATATTCACTTAAATCATACGGTGTAAAAAGTCATACAGATCTATATTAAATGAACAATGTATTCAAGGTATTTAATTGGTTAAGGATTAATGCTGTATTGGTTAAAATCGCTTCGAAAATTAGCCATTATTTGTCGTGAAAAGTAAATGACAAAAAAAGTTATTGTGGGTTATCCATAAGAGATAGACATATACCATCGCGGACTTTTCTGTAGACCTTTTCAATGTGTACAATACTTAGTACATTATTTTGATAAAACTCGTAGGGTTCAGCCTGCGTTTGCAATGTAAGCGGAAAAAATGAAATTATTTACGACATCACATTAGAAACCTCACAAATAACAGTACTTCTCCACTATTTAATGGATGTTATTATACATATAAACCTTCCTCTTGAATCACTCTATCTATTAAAAAAAACCGCATCAAAATCCGTTGCGTAGTTTCAAAGATTTAAGCGTACAAAGGGACATAGGGACATAGGGACATAGGGACAGAGAAAGCGACTTTGTTTTATACTATGTAGTGATGATACTAGGTGCAAGCAACTTCGGACGGGAACCGGGTATCTGTACCCTTGGCACAAATTTTCACTCTTTTACTTTACAGTATTTACAGCGTTTCTTGTATGAAAAAATGAGACAGCGCCTCTGGTGTGCGAAGAAGGAACTAATTTTTTCGTTGAAAATATAGTATAAAGTAAACTGGAACTTTGACAATGTCAATTTGAAATTGTCATAGTTCCAGTTTACTTTACGTCTCAAATACTGAAAATTCGTGCTGAGGGTATAACTGATGTGTTATTCTAGATTATACCTTATCTCAGAGCCGAAGGTCATCAAGATCCAAATAGCCGATGTGACGTGACTGAGCAACGAACGAACATCCATCCATCCAAACACATTTATTGTAATATTTAGTTAGATGTCGTGTTTTTATTTATTTTAATCAATGAAAATTGACTTATAGAAAACTTATAGAAAGCTTTGATATTCGATGGGGCTTATGACGTCATAACACCTGTAAAATTATACCAACCGAGTGACGTTTTCTGATTTTAGAAGCGTTGTATCTTCGTCAATTTTGTTTTACGTGACATAAGAAAAAAATACCAGTCAAATATTTTTTGATAATACACTATCTCTCGGACTGTTTTTAGACTAAATTGGCCTATTTTAAAACGCGTTTTTCATCCCTATTAGTCCCTTAAATATTTATTTAAAATACATTAATAATTACAATACAAAAACCTCTTGTGATACAGAGAAAACGCAGTCCTATTGTAATATACTGTCTTTTAATTAAATTTTCTTTATAATACCTAATGACAACAGCACACAGAGCTTGCAGTTTGTGATGCAAATCAGTTGGGTGATACGGCACTTAATTTGAATTTATAATGATTCTAATGAATCCACTATCTACAGAACCCGCTTACTTAGATATGCTAATAAGTTACATATTGTGTGAATTTGTGCAGACTTTTTAAAAGTCTTTTTAACTAAAATAGTAAACTTAAAATATTTTTACTTTTTATATATTTGCAGCCTTACTACAAAAACGTAAACATCTGTTTAACACTGAAACTGAAAAAAGTCTGACTGAAAAACGGACCTTACTTGAACGTCATAGTCTGTAATTTTTTTGGACAAGTGTTTAACAGACGTTTAAAAGTATTTGTGGTCAATGTTTAAAATATAAAAATAACATTTGTTTTTACTTTAACTTTTTTTTTTCTTACTTTTAAGATTTCGAAACTTTTATAATCGTCTGTCCGTTTATCAAGACCTTTTTTTCAGGAACGTAAGTATGGAGATAACAAACTAAAATTAGTATGAAATAATTATGTCTAATCTGGATTGCAATCCCTTGGAGCACAGTTAAAACAAAATTTTAGGTCAATGCAAAGATACGACCATTAATGCCGTAATTGGCGCTTGCGACGTAATCGAAACCTATGCCTATAATGATATAAATGTGTGTTATTAGTATGGCAATGTTTATTTGCAATTTTTAAGTTGGCTACAATGCAAAGTGTATGCGTATCCTTATATGTAAAAGTTGGTATAAGTATTTTTACATCGCTTCCGCTCTCTCTTCAAAAATCTAACTGTTGAACTGTACATTTTTCTAACGTGTGAAATAAAAGACTAAAGTGTGTGTAGAAAAGTGCTGCGTTTTAATTATAAAACATCAGGTTATGGGCCCAGGCACATAACAGCTTGATGTAGTTGACGTTAGTTACGTTGGCAGCAAAAATCGGCGAGAAGGAAAAAGTGAGGTTATATTCACTAAAATTTGCGGCGTGGTGCTCAGGCTTGAGTACTGCGGAACATCGTCGAGAAGTACCATACTTGTTCTTAGTTGAAAGAGAACAAGGTCACAATGGAAGGAAATAACAACGTTAATGTGATCAGGTTGGAAGGGGCCAAAAACTGGAATATCTGGAAATTCCAAACAACAGTACAGTTGAGAGGCAATGGCTGGTTAAACATTGTGGAGGGAAAACAAGTGAAGCCCGAAGTCACCAGTGAGATACCTGCATGGGAATCTAAAGATGCCAAAGCGCAAACGTTACTGGTAACAAGAATGTCGGAAGAGGCAATGCTACATATTATTACATGTACGAGTTCTGCCGAGATGTGGAGAAAACTTCACAGTGTATATGAACAGAAAACTGAGACTAGTGTGCACATCATACAGCAGCGATTTTTCCAATATAAGTTCGAAAGAGGTATCGACATGTCTGTTTTCTTATCTAAGATACAGGAACTACAAAACAAATTGAAACAGATGGGTGAGGAAATCTCGGATAAATTTGTAATCACGAAAGTATTGATGTCTTTACCTGACGAATATAAGCATTTCGTTTCGGCTTGGGAGTCGGCGCCTGACGACAAACAAACATTTGATAATCTTGTAGCCAGACTATTGATTGAAGAAGAGCGAGTAAAAGAGAAGAACGAAGGAGCACAGCAAGCAACATCTTCTGCATTCTTTGCGAAAAATAAAGGACCTAAAAAAGGTTTAAAATATGGTAAAAGTGGACATAATCAAACCGAGAACAAAAGCAACAATAATAACACTAATAGTGAAGGGAACTCGAACGTGAGAAAGTATAATAACTGTTTCTATTGTGGGAAGTTTGGACATTTTAAAGCTCAGTGCCGCTTTAGAAAACAAAGCAGTGAAAATAAAACGAATAGTAACGCGTTCGTGGTGTCTAATCCGTCGCATCAAATGCAAAAATCCAAGTGGCTAGTGGATTCTGGCGCCAGTGAACATATGTGCCGGGATCGTGCATTATTCATATCATTCTCAAACACTTCGCCAAAACCTGTAATAATCGGTAATGGAGCAGAGATATATGCGCTTGGTTATGGACAAATGGCAGTTCAAGTATCGAATGGGAATGAATGGATTGACACAGTCATAGACAACGTGTTGTATGCATGGACCTAAAAAAAAAGCCGGACGGAACTTCACTAAGAAAGAATTGAAGCACCCATAGTAAGTCAGTGCGCTTGTCCACACAAGCCGGCACACACACATTCACACCACAGTAAGTCAGCCGTCGGCCATTACGCTTCGAACGACACTCGCGGTTTCATACGGTGTTATTTTGTCTAATAAAAATCAAAGTATGCCGTCATGTGTTGCAAAAAGTTGTCTAAACCATAGTAGTTCAATTAAAAAAGCCAGGGGATCACTTTTCATAGTTAAACATGTCATTTTGAAGCTTATTTCTCGATTTTACGTCAATAAATTTTATAAACATCTCGAAATCAATCAGTGTTGCAAGTATTTCAAGGTTCAAATTATTTTAAAATTGGGAGATTTATATTTTGTTACTATTTATCGTTATTGTATTCTTCTGTATTTTTACCCGACTGCGCGACGCAAAGGAGGGTAATGTGTTTATCAGTCTATGTATGTATGTATGTTTGTTTCTATGTGGCGTTCTAGAGACCAAATGCGTTGGCCGATTTTGATAATTTTTACGTTAATCGATTCGTCTTGACCTTGCGAGTGTCACTAAAGACATGACAGTAATCAAAATTCACCACAGCGACAACCAGACGCCATATTGTCAAAATGAAAAAAAAAAAATGTCGATGAACTATGTCATGTGGGGTATCGTTGAATAGGTATTTTAAAATCATCTTTAGGTTCCCTCTATCATTTTTCATTTTAAATAATAGTTTAGGAAATATAACGATTTAAAGTTGTTTAGCAAAACAATAATTTCTGAATAGTAACTAAAAAGTATGAAATAAAAAAAATATTTAACGAAAAACAAAAAACCCGACTGCTTAAAAAAAAACTAAAAAGAAAGAAACAAGCCCAGTAGTTAAGAATTCACTCATTCACACTCACAGTCGGGGCCCGTTGGGAAGATTTGATTGGTATAATTTGAATGGGCCCCGACTGCGAGTGTGAATGAGTGAATTCTTAACTACTGGGCTTGTTTCTTTCTTTTTAGTTTTTTTTAAAGCAGTCGGGTTTTTTGTTTTTCGTTAAATATTTTTTTTTACAAGTTTCCCCACGGCAAATGATGCATGGAAAAATGATTATATAAAAATAATAAGGGAGTGTAGACATGGAATAGGAATGTAGACGTGTAGGAATGAAACATAAAATAGCTTTAATTAAATATTTATAGGCGAAAAATACTTAAACATTCGTTTTCACCATTTAAGTAAATTAGAAGGGATTTCTAGATGTGTCAATAGCAAAAGACAAGTCTACAAAAATTTGAATAACCAAAAGGGATTGTAAAACTTTATTAATATTAAACGAGTTGTAAATATTTTATATCCAATGTGCTTAAATTATTTTACCTTTATTTTAAAAATAGGTATCTGTCACAAAAAAAATGTAATTAAACTTAAGTTCAAGGGAGATCTTATTAAAAATGGGTAATTTTTTCCTTCATCTGGCATCCCTATACAAACTCACACATATAAACACGGTCGCCATTTTGGTGCTTCAATCGTTTCTTAGTGAAGTTCCGTCCGCCTTTTTTTTAGGTCCATGGTTGTATGTTCCTGAACTAAAAACGAACTTGTTTTCGGTAAATCGCGCCACAGATAAAGGTTATGTCATGGTGACAAATGACAACTCATGCAAATTTTTCAAGTCAAATAAAATTTGTGCGGTTGCTCAAAGAATTGGAAACTCGTTTTATTTGGATTTACGCTATAATAATAATTGTGAAATAGCGAGTACTGCAGAATTAGTGTCGAATGACTTAAACGAGTGGCACAGGAGATTGGCACATCAAAACTTCTCCTACGTAAAAGATATTTTACGGAAAAACAATATCGAGGTTAAACAAACATCCAACCCGATGTGTGAGAGTTGCTTGGTTGGGAAAATACACAGATTGCCATTCTGTAGAAGTGAATACAAGAGTACCAGGACATGTGAATTAATTCATGTTGATACCTGCGGTCCCATGGAGGAACCGTCAGTTGGTGGGTCAAGGTACTTCGTTGTGCTGAAAGATGACTATTCGAACATGAGAAGTGTTTATTTTGTGAAAACAAAAGATAAGATCAAGTATATACTTGAGGACTTCATTAACAAGGCTGAGAATAGTACCGGAAACAAGGTAACTACAGTCAGGAGTGATAACGGCCTGGAGTTTGTGAACAGGTACGTGAAGGATATGTTTTGTAAACATGGAATAACACACCAAACCACAGTACCATACACCCCAGAACAGAATGGTAAGGTTGAGAGAGAAAATAGAACATTGGTGGAAGCGGCAAGGACAATGATACATGAAGTAAACTTACCAAAGAAATTATGGGCCGAAGCCATAAATACGGCAGTGTTTGTGTTGAACAGGACTGGGAAGAGCCATGAGGATGGGCGATCTCCATTTGAGGTATGGACTGGGAAAACATATAATATCCATGAGTTAAGGGCCTTTGGTACAGAAGTATATGTACACATTCCAAAGGAAAAGAGACTGAAGTTTGATCCAAAAGGAGAGAAGGGACTGATGGTCGGATATGGTGAGGACGTAAAAGGCTACCGCATTTACTATCCTGAGAAGAATGAGGTGGAAATAAAAAGGGACATTGTATTCTTACAGCACAAAGAGAAGGAACAACATCAAGTGAACAAAGGTGAAGGGCAAGCTGTAGTGTCCCTCAACCTTGAAGAGGAGAGTCCCGAGACAGGTATTGATGAGGGAACAACCCTCACCCACAATGAGACAGAGACAACCCACATAAGTAGTACCTTAGAAGATAACTCTGAAGACGACAGTGACTACTTGCCATGTAGTGAAGAAGAACACCAATTGGAAGAAATTGGTTCTCCCATAGAAAGGGAAAAGAGTAAGCGTGAGCGTAAACAAACAGTCTTCTACAAGTGTAATAATGTGCAAGTGGACCAAAGTGAGAGTGATCCCATCACATTTAGTGATGCCATGAGCCGGAGTGATGCCGGTAAGTGGAGTGTAGCTATTGCTAGGGAACTTAAGACTCTGAGTGACAATAACACGTGGGACTTTTGTGAATTACCTGTAAGTGCAAAGCCTATAAGTAGCAAATGGGTTTTTAAGATAAAAAATGTAAATAATGTCAAAGAGTATAAGGCTAGGCTTGTTGCTAGGGGGTTCGAACAACAAGATATTGGTGCCGATTCTCTTGTCACAAATGCCTGTAAACTAGACTAAAAATCACTAAAATTAAGTTTGTTCCTGTCAAACGACGTTTCCCATTCTGAAATTGACTAAAGTGACACAACTTAAATATATTATAGTTTGACAGCACTAAGTTATTCAATTTAGTGAAAATGGCAATTTTGCTATTCTGAAATTGACGTTTTTCACCTAAACTTACGATTGTCAAACTAAATCAGACTATTTATAAACGCGATTAAAATGGTGTGGAATAAAATTAGTTGTCAGCACATTTCTCTCGTATTTCTATAAAGTTTGGATGGTTTTGAGTTCATTATGGAATATTATGTGATTGCAGCTGTTGTCGATTCGGCAGAAAGGTAAATTTAGTGTTATTTTAATACGAAATGCACTCATGACAACTTACACGGGATTTTTGTACAGAACATCTAATGCACTTGCTACATTATTAGTTGGAAAAGAAGTGGATAAAATCAATCAAAGCCACTTCCAGGTTCTGTGTAATAACTAATAATAAATAACATTTTTTTAGAAACTATCAAGAAAGAATCCAATTGGAAAGATTGCCGAGACCAATCGAACCCATTCCAAATGGCAGAGGAGAAATTTAGAAAAATTTTTAGACTCCCTAGATCGGGAGCACTTTATTTGGTGGATCAGCTACGGAATCCTCGGTTGGATGAAGGATTTATCCCCAAACACCTAAAGGTTAGAACAGTTTTGTGTTCTTGTATATGCATTAATTTACTCGCTAAAACAAGTTTGTAAGAATTATAGTTCCTGGATTTTGTGATTTTTTAGTCATAGTGAGTGTTATCTTCTCTATCAAAACCTGCACGCCCCTCCACTAAAATTTCTTTACAAACATTTGAACAACCTACTGACTGAAAAGTGTATGCAACAAGCAGTGAAGGGGCGTGCATTAAATGCACGCATTTTTGTGAAAGATCTCTACCTACCTACCTGTATGATAATAGAACTCATATTCAGATTCTAGCTGCACTAAATCTGTTTGCCCAAGGCAGTTATCAAACAGCTGTTGGGCAAGACAACATACTTGGGCTCAGCCAGCCGTCAGTGAGCAGGTGCCTGACTCTTACAGCAGAAGAAATTTTGACTGTATTATCACCTCAATACTTGAGATTTCCCGTAACCCCCGAAGAAAAGGTGGCAGCCAAGAGAGAGTGAGTTAATTTTTTTTTTTAAGCCAAGAATATTTTATGATAAAATAAAACTGAAAACTGCACCACTCTTATTCATGTAACACTTTGGTTGTTTCAGTTTTCTAGACCTATATAATATGCCCAACACATTAGGTGCAGTAGATGGGACCCATGTGTCAATAGCAAAACCTCCTCTAAATCATCCTACTGCACCTGGCAACCTATTTTATAACCGAAAGGGCTATTATAGCATCAACTGCCAGATTGTGTGTATATAAACTACATTATAATATTAACACAATTAATTATCTTGAAATCTTGATTAAAAAATAAAAACTTTCAGGTATGCAGTGCGAGGGGGAAAATTATTGGGTTAAACCCAAATTTTCCAGGCTCAACCCACGATGCTGCAATATGGAGAGCATCAAAAATTCACACGGTCCTGAGGAATGAGTTTATACATGGGGAAAGATCTCAGTGGCTTCTGGGTAGGTCACTAGTAAACTTTTATACCTACTGGGGGGTCTATATTAGCTAAGTACAATATAAAGTTTTATTTATTTTAGGAGATAAGGGATACCCACTACAGCCATGGCTCATGACTCCCATTATGGTGCCAACTACTGAAACGGAAGCTTCATATAATGAGTTTCACACAAGGGCAAGAAATGTGGTGGAAATGTGTAATGGGCGCCTAAAGAACAAATTTAGGTGCCTACACAGGCATCGATGCTTACACTACCAACCAGAAAGGCTGCAAAAATTATTCTGGCATGTTGCACCCTATACAATATGTTTTTGGAAACATCTCATGGTAAGTGTACCTATTTTACTTATTAATATTATTATGTAATTCTTCTTTCATTTTATTTGTTTGCAAAATAAGAGATCTAAATAAGTGTATCTTTGCAGATGAAGAAGATAATATCAATGTCACCGAGGATAGCGAGCAGAGTGCTATTGTGGAGGATACCAGCACAGATTTTCTTGCTGAAGCAAGGGAAATTCGGCAATCACTTGTCAATTATTTTAATTAAATTAAACATTTTATTTCTTTCTATTAAAATTTTAATTTTCTTATCCTTAAACCTATCATAAATCAGAATCGCCACTCTCAATATAATAATTAACAAAATACAATAATCAACAAAATACAATAATCAACAAAATATAAAAATCAACAAAATAATTAACAATCAGTCAAAAATTTACTAAACTAATCCCATTCATTGTGAAGTTGGGCTAATGTCATTAGCGAGCTGAGAGCTTTGAAACAAGCACTAATGAGAGTAGCCGGTTACATGGAGTTGTAAGCTCCAAGACAAAGTAATGAGTTGAAACCCATCAGGTTTCATTCCCATTATCTTCGTCTTGGGCATGTACCACTAGATGTTGCATACCGGAAGAGCGTATGGCAGCTGCCAAAATTTCTGCAGCCTGCACAATGCTCTCCCGGAGTAACCGGCTATTCTCATTTAGTGCTTGTACCAAAGTGTGGTGCACTGGCGGGCGGGGAGTCCTCGGCAGTCTTCGACGACGCGAAATTCGGCTGCTGGACTGCCGCTGTGGTCCTGAATTCACCCCGCCGTCGGTTTCCACCGGCTGCTCTGCCAGTATGGGCTGTAGAGAGGGCGACGTATCGATATTTGGGGCAGGCGACATGGGCAGTGGGGAAGAGACAGGTATTCCCTGGAATAAAAAATAACAGTTAAATTCACTGAGCTCCAATAACAGTGGATAATTATTAATTTTCGTATTTATAGTTTGCATCACATATGCTTGCCGCTCTGAAACCAGTCTTTCCGATGCACATGGCATGGCTGCTGTTTTAGTATGGATAATTGACTACTGCGCAGTTATTTGTAGCCTGCTTCACAGTGCAATCAGTGCTTGAAAGGTTAATACTAAATTTTTTTTAAACCAATCTTAGTAATATTTATTATTATTAAATAAATTACCATTTCCAAAGTGGCAAAACCATCTACAGAAGCAGAACCAATGATATCAAGAATTTTTTTCTCAATATCATTGAGATCTGCCCCTGCCGGTCCTCCACCTGTGGCCCTGATGGAATCCCTCACTTTTCTTGCCCTTGTTTTAACTTTTGCCACCCACACACTCCAAATCTGTTGAAATAAAATTAATTTACAACACATGAAAATCCAGTTTAACATTTCATCTGACTGATTACTACTTACATGTTGCCACTGCTCTACAGTCCTGCTGCAGCCCAGTTGGTTCAGCTCGCTAGTGACATTGGCCTAAAATTCCACGACTTCGGGATCAGCTTGATTTTCTAAAAAAATGTAGACCGGTGAAGTTAAAGATGACAATAAAAATAAATATATAAATTCCGCAGCTTGTCCGCGAAATTTTCTAACCTCTGGCCATTTGCCGATTATTATGGAGCCGCTCCACGAGCAGCTCCTGCTGTCTCTTATTTGCTCGCTTTCTTGCAGCCTGCATATTTGTATCCACAAAGTATTTAACAAACAAAACCACAGAACAAAACAAACAGTGTTGCCAGTATGATTTCCCAGAAAAGTACGGTTGGCTATCTGAAAAGGTACGGTTTTTAACTTCAAGGTACGGCTCAGTCGGAATACTTTTTCAAGAACTAGATTTTTTTTTTTCGAGTTGTCTGTCTGGGACCATAGGGTGGAAGAAAAATACAAAAAAGTATTAGATAATTTTTCTTTCGGAAGTCCGTGGCTTTGTTACCGACTTCAAAAAAGGAGGTTATCAATTCGACCCGTATGTGGGCCAATCTTCAATTTTTGGACTTCCGTTGAGGACAATGACGCCCGATATTTTTACTGCTAGCGCAACAATCCATTGACAAAAAACAAAAATACAAATTATTTTAATTTCATTTTAGTTAAACGTAATTAAAATAATATATATTTTAGGTTTTCGTCAATGGATGGTTGCACTAGCATTAAAAGTATCGGGTGTCATTATCCTCAACGGAAGTTCAAAAATTGAAGATTGACCCATGTATGTAATATTTCCAGAACTGGGCTTAGTTTTCGGATATGTTAGTCTATTATCAGCGTCTGAACAAATGCGCAAAATTTTATAAGTGCGTGCTCAGATCAAAGAAATAGGCAGATAGAACGCTCAGAACAAGCGAGTGTCTCCGCCAAAGTTAATACAAAATCATATTGAATTTGTGTCATTCCATAATGTTTTCTTTGTTTTTGAGCACAACTTTTACGATGGTTAAAGACACGAGACAGCATATTTTGGGAAAAAAACAACAACGACGCTCAGCTTAGTTACGACGCGTAGCTTGGTACTGTCGCGACTTTGTATTCGATTTTAATTTTGTATTAACTTTGGTGAACCCACTCGCGTGTTCTGAGCGCTCTATCTGCCTATTTCTTTGATCTGAGAGTGCGTGTATATATGTTTGTGTTTGCATATTTCCAGAACTACAAGTCCGATTTACGTAATTCTTTCTTTCTTTCAACTTATGGAATACTGCAAGTTTCATCAAAATCGGTTCAGTAGTTTTTGAGATAGGGACTTTTTTGCCCACTTAGATCGTAGATTTTCAAAGTCGATTGTGTGTTTGTTCATGATTATCTCGCGTTTGGCGTAATAATAATGGACACCTCTTGAAGTTGCTCGCATAGATTCGTTTTGTTACTTACTAGGATTGTAGATTTTCAAAGACGCAGATTTTATGAAGATTTTTTTGTTAAGTGTAAGAAAAGTTGGGGTGCTATGACAGGAAACCTCCACGTGCGCCCGTGGACTGGAGTTCCCTCTCGGATACGTCCGGGGGGAAGACCAGTTTTTCGGGCCGGTGCACCCTGGAATGCGGGCAAAAACTCTTCCTTGGGCACTGTGTGCCCAAGTGGTCTCTTTGCCCGTATGCAAATAGCCTGTCGTGTGGATGCTCCAACGCGTGTCCCTCTGATCAGCAGAGGGCACAGCGGCGGAGCGGGCTTGCGGACGGTGAGTGATGGGTAGCTCGCCGTCCGACCAAGGACCAAGCCCGGGTCGGTGGCGCGTCGTGTTTCGCGCCAAATGCCTGCTGGGGTCGCGGGTTTTTTCTTAACCCAGGTTACCGTGGCCCCGGAACATAAAGGGCATAGGAAGGAACACGGGTGGATTTTAGTCAGTAAGAGTCTGACAGTCCCTTCCGCCCCACCCAGGGCGGGAGGACTCATTTGATGATTTTACCACCTAAAAAAAAAAAAAAAAAAAAAGTGTAAGAAAAGTTTAGTTAGTAATACTACTCAACCGATTTTCATGAAACTTGCAGTATCACCTAAGTTGAACAATAAATACCTAGTACAATACAATAAGAATTACGTAAATCGGTCTTATAGATCCGGAAATATGCGAACACAAACATAAAAACATACGATACGTACATTATACTTTTGAAATTTGGCACATGTGTTCAGACGCTGATATAGACTAACATAGACGAAAACTGTGCAGTTCTGGAAATATTACATACATACGGGTCGAATTGATAACCTCCTTTTGTTATAAAATAATAATAAATAAAAATAAATCACTTGTATAGAAAAGGTACGAAAAAGGTACGGTCTACACTGAGGTACGGTTGTGGTACGATTGTGTGACAAATAGTACGGAAACCGTACTTTTTGGTACGGTCTGGCAACGCTGAAAACAAAACAGATTGTTGATGTTGACAAATTCAAATGTCCTTGATAGGGCTTTCCAACGGCGACGATAATACCGGAGATTTTCAACTTACTAAACCAAAAACCGGATTTTCTTTTCTCGAGATCACTTTTTATTAGTTAACTAGCTTTAATAAACTAAAATAAATAGCAGGAAAAGTCATGGTATGCTTTTTTTTTTTTTAAATACGGCTGTTTTGTCGATTTTAATAAAATTATATGTATTTTTCTTATTGAAAACCGAAAAAGTATCGCCAAAGTTCTAATCATTTCCGATTTACAACCCTAGTATGATCACTATGGTCACAGATAGTAAAAACTAAAAAAATAAATATAAACAACATTATAGTTTTACACCGTCATTACGCTCCCTGGGCTTCATTAATGATTATTGCTATACAGTTTTAAATAATTATTTGATTTTACTCAGGTTTTTTTTTGCAATTCAGATCATTTCGTTCACTTTCATTCAGTTTTTATTTTAATTTCCGACAAATCTTGGTCTATGGTTTACTCAACTTAGCGATTGTCAAACTCGATTTTAATTATGTCAAAACTGTAAATATGTTTAGAGATTCTTGTTTTCAGAATAACTTACCAAAACCAACTAACTAAAAATAAGAACTTTTAGTTATAGTTTAGGTTAGTTCGGTGTACAACAGAATCGGCACCATTATCAACTTAAGTGACATTTATGCCCCAGTTGCAAAGTTAGCAACTTTTAGGTTATTTGTAATAATTGCAACAAAGTGTAACTTACCTATATACCAAATGGATGTCACAGGGGCTTTTCTATATGGCGATATTAAAGAAAATGTATATCTTAGTTTACCAGAAGGGGCCTACTCAGGAGATAATAATATTGTAAAGTTAAATAAGTCTTTATATGGATTGAAAAGCTCACCTAAATCCTGGAACAGCAAAATAAATTCTGTATTAACTGGAGAAGGCTTTATAAGGTCGAAATGTGATCCATGCTTGTATAAAAAGTATAGTGGTAAAGATAAAACATTTTTGTTAATATATGTTGATGATTTGCTAATCTTTGGAACTAATGATAATGAGGTTACTAACCTAAAAACAATTTTATACAAAGAGTTTAAAATGAAAGATTTAGGATTAATTTCTGAATTTTTAGGAATAAAGGTGATACAAAACTTAGAAACTGGTATAACTACATTATCACAAAGAAATTACTTGGAAAATGTACTAAAGAGATTCAATATGGAAAATTGCAAACCCATGTTGTCACCCTTAGATATAAACTTTAATACTAAAATATTTGATATAAATACTAATTGTGATAAAGATATTGAAGGAATGTGTAGGCAAATTATTGGCTGCCTTATGTATGCTGTCTCAGGTACTAGGCCTGACCTGTGCTTTGCAGTTTCATTACTAAGTAGATATCAGAAATGTGCCAATAGTGTATTACTTAGTGCACTTAAGAGAGTATTGCGCTATGTGAAGCATACTTTAGACTACAAATTAGTTTACAAGTGTAATGATAGTGCATTGCAAGGCTACTGTGATGCAGATTGGGGAGGTGATCAGAGGGACAGGAAGTCCACATCTGGCTATTTGTTCACTTTTGCTAATTGTTTGATTATGTGGTCTTCAAAGAAGCAATCTTCTGTAAGCTTATCTTCGACTGAAGCTGAATATGTTGCTATGAGTATGGCAGCAAGTGAAGCGTGCTGGCTTGTTAATTTATTACATGATTTGGATGTTCAAAATGATAGCTCAGTTAAGTTGTACTGTGACAATCAGTCAGCTATTTTGAATGCAAGTACAGACTCAGTCAAACGTCTTAAACATGTTGATATAAGATATCACTTTATTAAAGATTTAATTAAAAATAATAAAATTGATATTCAGTACATAAGTACTTGTGAACAATTGGCAGACATGCTTACAAAGCCATTATGTAAGGACTTACTAATTAAGTTTTTAACTGAGTGCAATGTCAAATTGTAAGCTAAGAGCTAGAGATGTTTAATGAGTAATGTTTTTGTTTATGTTATAATTTAGATAAAGTTTTAAATTGTTTAAAATGTATAAACATTGAGAAGGGGTGTTATTAGTATGGCAATGTTTATTTGCAATTTTTAAGTTGGCTACAATGCAAAGTGTATGCGTATCCTTATATGTAAAAGTTGGTATAAGTATTTTTACATCGCTTCCGCTCTCTCTTCAAAAATCTAACTGTTGAACTGTACATTTTTCTAACGTGTGAAATAAAAGACTAAAGTGTGTGTAGAAAAGTGCTGCGTTTTAATTATAAAACATCAATGTGTTTTTCAGATAAATGGATAAATACAATATTTTGACGTCATGAAATCAGTAAAGCTAATAAATTGTCAAACAGACAGGCGAAGCGACTGCGATCCGAAGCGTTTTTACTTGTAATGAATGGAATTGTTTGAATCCAGTCACATATAAAAGCGAAAGCGATCCCATAGTCTATGTGACTGGCTTCAAACAATTCCATCCATTACAAACAAAAGCGCTTCGTTCCGCGTTCGACACGCCTGTCTGTTTGACAATAGCTTAGAGGCAACTGAAATTATTGCTACACATCCAATTCAATCATTACAGTACGGGAAAACCGAGTATTATAGTATGCACTACGCAACTTTGTAAAGACACAATTTGAAATCAACACTGTATCTGTTCGAAATGGAATCATAAATTAAAACATGGCTGACGGATCAAAAAAAAAAAAATTAAAATGAAAGAAACAAGCCCAGTAGTTAAAGAATTCACTCATTCACACTCACAGTCGGGGCCCATTCAAATTATACCAATCAAATCTTCCCAACGGGCCCCGACTATGAGTGTGAATGAGTGAATTCTTTAACTACTGGGCTTGTTTCTTTCTTTTTAATTTTTTTTTTAACGCAGTCGGGTTTTTTGTTTTTCGTTAAATATTTTTTTTATTTCATACTTTTTAGTTACTATTCAGAGAATTATTGTTTTGCTAAACAACTTTAAATCGTTATATATCCAAAACTATTATTTAAAATGAAAAATGATGAAGGGAACCTAAAGATGATTTAAAAATACCTATTCAACGATACCCCACATGACATAGTTCATCGACATTTTTTTTTTTCATTTTGACAATATGGCGTCTGGTTGTCGCTGTGGTGAATTTTGATTACTGTCATGTCTTTAGTGACACTCGCAAGGTTAAGACAAATCGATTGACGTAAAAATTATCAAAATCGGCCTACGCATTTGGTCTCTAGAACGCCACATAGAAACAAACATACATACATACATACATACATACATACATACATACATACATAGACTGATAAACACATTACCCTCCTTTGCGTCGCGCAGTCGGGTAAAAAAACCAACTCACCTAGTTTTAAACCGCCCGACAGGAGTAGAATCACAAGCCATGACGTCTCTAAAGATCGCACCATCGCCCAATCGTTCCTTTTCACATCACTTAAACCATCACTCAAGTTCTGTTTTATCACTTAATAGCACTATTTTATCACAATTTCATTTTTAGAAACATAATTTAAAGTTCATTCGCGTTCACTGGTTTATTGTCATGGCGCGGGCGGGCACTGAAAAAGAAAAAGAAAACGTTATAGTAAAGATAAAAGCAGATGTTTGATTAACAGCCTGTGACAGACGAACAGACATGAATTAAAAATAATCAATAAAGGGAGGAATTATATTTTCGAGGAGTTAAAATGTGTAGGTGGAGGTCAAAGTTCAACGAAGAGGTGATTTACCAGTTGATAAAATTAAGATTTACTGAATAAAAAAGTGCCCATACAAAAAAAATCAAACCTTATAAAGTTTTTACTAACATTTAAAAATCACTATTAATAAAGCTGTCCGGCATAATTACTACATTTTTTTTATGACAACTGCCACAAATCATGATAATAAATTATGTAACTGAAAGGCTATTGAATTAAAAAAAAAATCAGCCCTAAGGTACTGGTATTATTTGTGTATAAATAAAAAAAATGCGAAACGTTTTCATTTTAAAAAGCTGAGATTCCAGGATACCGTATACAATTTAAATAAACGCGGTGCTACTTCAAAAGGAAAATGGCTAATAGAGACAAACAGTAATTAAAATTAATTTTAGTGTTCAAATACTTAGGCGGGCTTTCACCAAAAGTTAAACATGTTTCATTTGTGTCAAAATTCAAAAATGTCAAAATTCTATTGACACTAAATAAAATTTTAAACATGTTTAACTTTTGGTGAAAGTCGCCCTTAGAAAATGATTTATGCTTTAATTAGGTTTCAATATGCATAAAGACGGGCATCGCTACGTTTACTTTGCCCTGAGCTTGGCGCAAAGATAACACAAAGGAAACTGATTAATTTTGTTCAACAGCATTATCTTTCATGAACGTTATTTTACTTGAACAGTTGAGGGAAAATATCATCACGCCCTTAAATGCCGAAGGGTTAGTCAGAGATGAACTTAATCTATACTTTATTATAAAGCTTAAGGCTGCTTTTGTACCAGAGAATGTGCTATGCTACGATCCTGCGGATGCATTTGATATCCAACAATCATATTAATTGGTTTACATAGCACAGCACTGTGTGTAAACGGATTCAACTAGGTTGTGTTTTTTATATGGAAGGATGCGTACTATAGCTGCGTGCTACGGATGGGTGCAATGGAGGCGTGCTGTGAGTCTTCTTCCCTAGTATCGATACATCACATAATTAAGGACGCGTTTACAATTGACGCAAAATTATGCCTTTTTTCGGTACCGATTCTTACTAAACTGAATCAAATCGAATAAAAGTAATAACGAATACAAACAGATTGGTTCTTTATCTTCCCAGGATAGACAAGCTTTTCTTGAAAATGATAGGTTTAAATACTTTAAAATCGATCTGCCGTTGCCATGTTTACCATATCGTGTTGTGTTTGCGAACATATTTTGTTCTACAAATAACATATTTTAATATTCCTAATACTACTGAAAGTAGGCAAGTATAGTCTATTTTAAGACATAGACAATATTTCTTTATTTTTCATTCAGAAATACACCAAAAGTAATTCCGCAAAACAGGAAGATATTGACAAATTTTCGTCAGAAATTATATTTTTTTATCTATCAATATTTAATGGGTATTTAATTAGAAAGTACTGAATAACTAAGGTTACTATCTTACCTTGCATCAAAAAAATAATGAGTTCATTTAAAAGTAAAATAATAGTGTAAACAATTATTTTATGAAATGACAAAATTCAATATAAAACCAAGACCATTTTGTTCTTTGATTTAGACGGCGCGGGGCGCCTATTGAGGGAGGACGTATCGCTCGCAACCATTTTGACATTAGTCACGTAATCATTAAAATTAAAAATATACGCCACCATTCATGACCTTTAGACGCGGCGCTAGTATCTTCGCCATAACATCAAATTGCATTTGAAAAATGTAGTAACTCGAATTTTCCGTAGGTCATGAATGGTGGCCAGGAATTTTTCCAATCGCAAAGAGTACAGCGTAACCAACCTTTCTTGATACAAATTAATATTTTGAATTATTTTAATTCTGATCTGATTGTAATGTAAATGTATCAATGTGTTGAATACGGATATAACTGTATCTTATCCTATACTATTAAACGCGCATAAAAATAAATATATTTTACGGTTCTCGAAAATGACTCCGACGATTACGATGAAATTTGGAATAAGTATAAGTATTTATTGGTACGAAAAATCAATTTAGGTAAATGTTCCATGTCTGGGAAAAATTGTTATATCCGTATTTACACCCATAAAGATTTACACCAACAATATCTAAACTCAGGGGGTAATCTCCGGAAGTAATGAACCGATTTTAAAAATTGTCTCACTTGTCAAAAGCTATATTATTCACGAGTGCAGAGAGTGTAGGCTATAAATTATAAAGATATCATGTATATTTTACCGCCCAACGAAGTGGGCACGGGTCAGCTAGTGTTTTATAATTTCGTCGAGCGAACCTGGCGTTGACTTCCATAGGGCACGCATGCCGCAATCGCGGCGGTTAGACCCCTCTTTTAGGAATGACTGGATAGGCGTCACGGCGTCCTGCCCTACCACCTGATGCAGGTCGTCACCGGACACCGAAGTTTCGGGAGGTACCTGTGTGTGTTGATAAGGAAGGAAGAAATGCCTGGAGCATACGGTCCAGGTCTGCCCCGCTTGGGTAGAGCACCACCGTGTCCTCACGGCGGCGATACGCGGCAACCTCTCGCGTCCGGCATTGGTCGAGGCCATGCTGCGGGGCGAGACGGTATGGAAAGCGGTCGCCCCCTTTTGCGAAGCAATGATGCTAGCGAAGGAGGAGGCGTGACGCGTAAGGGAGGAGGAGAACAGTTTCCACCATACAATGCAAAAAGCAACCAAAAAATAAAGAAAACCTGCAATATCACGGGTATTGCATCGATACCAGTACCCAAATGCATGCAGGTGTAAACGATCATAAAAAAAGTCTTTTATGGTCCCAATCATTGAGCGCGCAGCATACTGGAAAAGCATTGGAAAAATTCTTTCTTCATGGAAAAAAAATGTTTTTTCTTTATAAAGACTCATAAAAGGCCTCGGCGTTAAACCACCACGCCAAACGACATTTCGCAATTTGCTTCCATCGGTTGCAAGTGACTCTCACAATGTCGTCGGTCCGCCTAGGAAGAAGCCTGTCTATGCTGCCGATTTTAGGGGTAGCTGGGTCGTAAGGTGGAGACTGTCCTCTCCCTCACGTGTCGCACCTCCTCCTTCGCTAGCATGACTGTTTCGTAGAAGGAGGTGACTGCTTCCCAATCCGTCGCGCCTCACATGACCTCGGCCAATGTATGAGCATTCTCGCGGACACAAACACTTAGAGATTTGTGTATCACTGCTACTAAGAGGTTTCAATCAATCGTAAATTCTAATTAGTTCCAAAGTTTCAATCTAGAGGCATTGGTTGTTTACCTGAACCCGAAAAGTGGTCGTAATTTATATACCGTATAAGTTCGCACCGACATTATCAGAAGTAAAAAGATTGAAAATGATCTCGTCCATGCCCCAATGCTTGATTGACTTGATTTATGTTTCTAGAGACATCTTATATAAATACTAGCTTCTGCCCGCGGTTTCACTCGCGTCAAATTAGGCGTTGGGCCCTATGGCCCCGTCCGAATTAGTTCCCTTAAGGAGCGCCTGCAACACGACGCGCCATGACTCATGATCAGACGGCGAGCTACCCATTGCTCCCCGTCCGCAAGCGACTGGAATATGCCCTACGATTGCCAACGCCCAGGGTGTCTGCAGCGGTGGCTGGGAGAGAGGTAGAGGATGTCCATTCCCTCACACGTTCAGACTCTTCCCCTTTCCCTTGCCTGCCGCTGAATCCGCCGAATCTCCGACTTGCGCTAGGTTAAAGATGAGGACGCCCGCCGTAGCGCCTCTCCAACCACTCTTCGAAGAGGGATCTTACCGCCGCAATCATGACATGCCCTGCCCAGCCCGACATTATTTTGATGTGATAGTATTTTGATACTGTGATATCTCCTAAGATATTCATTCAAATGAAATGAAGTCAAGGGCAATTTTGTTCAAACTCAAATGCTTCTAATGAATAACGTATTTACTTGGATAAGGATCAATATCATGTTAAAAAAGTCCTAAAATAAAAGTAGAATTTTAGGTGTGGATAACCTTTATCACCTAAAGGTTTGAAAAATAAATAGTAGCCGATTCTCAGACCTATTCCATATGCCTATAAAATTTCCGTTTATTGCCCGTGGTCCACCCGCTTGGTTCACCTAGGTGTACCACGGGAAATTATTTTTGCCCGTGGTTCACCTGAATGTCCACATGTTTTCATCGTAGTATAACGAAAGAAAAATAGTGATATTACAGGGTTGGGTTTAGTAATAAGTGGTAGTCGGTTAAGGTAACAAAGGCTTAAAATGGGTAAGGTTTAAGTCCTCGATTGTAATGCTACCACTATTTTTACGCGGAAATTTATTTTTCCAGACATTAAAGAAGAAAAGTATTTACAACCTCAAACCAGATAAAAACCGAAAACGGAACGTAAAAATGGGCGATTGACAACCATATCTTTGCCACTTATTTTCTATGGCGCAAAATCAAGCGATTGCATACGTAAAACTGAATGTCATCTGTCATTGTTTGTCAATTTTATCAGAAAAGCCTCGGATCCAAGAGCGAGCGAAGCGAGCTCGGGAATTGGGGCACCCCGACATGGACAGGTTTGAAGGCATGGCAGGGTGTCTGTGCCAATGCCAGACCTCGCCATCGCCTTTGTGTTAGATTATTATTTTAGACCTTGAACGCAGAATTAGGAGCCCTACGAAGCAGGGTTCCGTCGAGCCACCTTGGTAGGTAGTAGGGAATTATTTGACCTAGGATGCAAGAGCGAGCAAGTCCCGAGACTTGGAGCACCCTTGGAGTACCTTTCCGTGTCGGGGTTTAGGGTCTAGGAGTTGCCTTAACATGACAGTGGTGCCAGGATACATGAGGCACCTAATCCTTATGCTAAACGAAACCAATTTTTTGGAATACGCCTATTATGTGACTTTAACGAGTTTTGAGGTTAGGTTACAAAACCACATTTCCGCATCATGGGTGTGGTGCCCCCAGGGGTGGGGGGTCCTCTTTTCCCCCCTCCGCCTGCCACTTTATACTAAACTTTACCCCCTTACCCACTTACCTACTTATATTTATGTTTACCTACGTAGAGGTAGAGATACGTTAAAATGTTAACTAAATTAATTAAATAATACTTATGCCGTCAAAATAATAATGAAATAAAATAAAAAAAGTTTAAAAGAAGTACTTTAACACGGAGTAGAATTGGAGCCCCATGCAACTCATCCACTTCGAAACTGGGCCCAGGGACAAACCAGTGAAAATGAAAGAAATGGTGCTACTACCGTCGCTCGTCCACTTCGTTGCATGGGGACCATAGTGCCACCGTTTCTTTTTAAGTCCGTGAATTCCAGTTAGAAAATGAAAGAATGTTGCTAACCAGCAAAATTACTAGGCTGGCATGAGTTCAAGGTGGTCTTTTTTTTTAATAATATGGTAATTATTTTAATCATTTATACAGTCTAGCAAAAGTACAAAACCAGTCAGGTGCAAGTATTTAAAAACATACCACCTTGAACCTATGTAAGCCTGGTACTTATTCTGGTTAATACAATTCTTTCAGTTTCTAAGCTTGTAGCTGGAATTCTGTGCAGACGGTGAGCTACCCATGAACCTTCTTGAATGTGGCATAAATATTAGTCGAGAATCGTACCTAGAGAAAATAATTTGACGTGGCACACCAAGGTGAACCACGGGAAAAAATAATTACCCGTGGTACACCCAGGTGAACCACGGGCAAAAATAATTTCCCATGGTACACCCAGGTGAACCACGGGCAAAAATAATTTCCCGAGGTACACCTAGGTGAACCAAGCAGGTGGACCACGGGCAATAAACGAAAATTTCATGAAATCGGTCAAGACGTTTCGGGAGAGTATGGTTACTAAAGCCGGATCCAGACTGGTGTAGCCTGAATCTTACGATTACGTGTAATCTGCATGAAAAGTGTGGACGGCACACGAACTCAAAGCAAATTGAGAACACGAATACTGCGTGCGCCTTTGTGTTCGCGCAAAAACCGACAGCCGATGGATCAGCCGCGAGCGTTACATGTAATGCTGGCGGTGCCCTCCACACCTAGAATTCGCGTTACATTACACGGTGGATTCGCGTTACATTACAACAGTCTGGACCCGGCTTTACACTGTGATGGCGGCTTCACATTAGTGCCGTAAACCCCCTGACCAGGCGCGAACGAGAATGTGGATGGTTTTTGCGGGGTTCACGCGCATTCGTGCCTGTTCTCCGATCAGTGTCGGTATTGTGCCGAGAATTCACGGATTCAGTATCTAGTTATAAGTAGATATGGCTACGCTACGCCACATACTAATTTACGGCGCGGCGATTTCGAATACACAAGTGTGAATCTGTTTTTGCATCAACACCTCTGTAGGCTTCATAAACAACAGATAGATAAGTACTAAAATTTCTACCAACCTGCTGAATAAATTACCAAAAGGGCCAAAGCCTGCCGGGATCGCGGGACTAACGAGTAATCATGGCCACGATGGTCCGTAATTTTTACTGTTACACCTCAAAAAGATAGAACCGGGTGGATTTGGCCCCTTTTTCCGGAGAAACTCACGCCTTGGTCTGAGCAGCATTGACTAGATTGGCGGCTCGGCTTCGGCATGTTCAAGCGCTCAACCGGCCATGGTTAGTCTGATATTTGTGAATAGGTCAATTATCCAACTGCGGCAAGAACGCAGTATTTTACAAATACATAACGTATTATCCATTCGTTACCTACTGAGAAAATAAACTAGTGTCTAGAAGCCACGGGATCTCACTCTGTTTAAATTTTCGTAAAAAAATTGCAAATGCTCTTGTAGTTTCTTTCTGGTATACGAGGCATAGATGTTTCGTTAGTGTTTTGTTTTTATTCGTGGGGCATCACGCTGTCAAATTGACAGAAATTGTGTTCTTTCAAACGTACATATTTACGTCCTTAAAAAACCCAGTACCTTACACATTCACACACACCAGATTCTTAGAAGAAGACTTATAATGTGTTGTAAGTCTTCCAAATAACTACATCTATAAAGAATAAATAACAAAAGACCTGAATTGAGCCTAGTTTGACATAATTACGATACAGTAAAAATGAGGCAAATAGGAAAATTAAAATTAGATATTCAATGTTAAAGGTACAAAAATACTTTCATGCAACGTTACTTGCATAAAACTACAAGTATTTGAAACGGTAACTAGGCTAAACATGTTAAAGTATTTTGTAAATTATAAGGAACGTAAATAATTGGGTACTTACAAGTTGCGAAAACTTATCCCTTAATTTAACTTTTCTTCTGTTTAGCCTATTCCTAGAATGATTGAATTAGGCTTCTAACATATACAGATGCAGGTAAAACAACGCTTATCTGACCTCCATATCCCATTAACCTTCATTTGCCAACTGTTACTTGAAAATTACGATTAGAAAAAAAATCAGAAATAGCACTATCTTCTTGCTATTATTATCATAACGTTATTTTTTATTCCAAAACCAAGCGAATTTTAGATAAGCAAGCATGACGACACAACATGGCGACATCACAGTTTCACTCAAATCGTTAGTGAACAATATCTACTAGGCAATGATATTCTTTGGTAACACTTAGTACCAAGAAACAGCGAAGAAAACTCACGAATTTACAACAAACGAAACTGTCAAATCATCAAAACAGAACCTTTCGTGTGACGTGCACGGAATCAACAAAACGCTTGTCCCAAACTTGCCACGACGGCAACACCTAGGCATTTGTCTAATACTTGGGGACGGTCCCTTTATCGGGCCACATCAGTCCGTACACGATAATAAAGGATACAACCGAGGCGTCCCCTGCCGGCCAACATTTTATTCAATGAACCTTCAATATTTCTCCGTGTGTGCCACGGTTTCCTACTAAAATATTTATTGTTCACAGTCCGCCTGACTGATTTGATTCAGTTTGGGACCGTGCTTCTTATCAGAGATACAAATGCGTGTGAATGAAAAGGATGCTGTTGTTGATTCTTGTGTATGTTTGCGTGGAGGGTTTTTTTCATCGAGTTGAAGAAAATGTTGAAACTCTGAAGCTATTGTGGCGAATGCCAAGCGAGGCGTTTTTGTTTGTAATGTATGGATTTGTTTGAAGCCAGTCACATAGACTATCGGATCGCTTTCGCTTTTTTATGTGACTGAAATCAAAAAATTCCATACATTACTAACCAAAAAGCTTCGGATCGCATTCGCTTTGCCTGTCTGTTTGACAATACATAGTTTAAAAGCTATTTAAATATTTGACTCGCGCTGTTTATATAAGATAAAAAAATGCCTTATCCGATGGACAGCGGTCACCTTAGCCTATGGACGCAACACCAGACCTAATATCGCTTGCGCCTTACCAACCTTTCAAGATGTCCCTCAACTTTTAAACCATATCAAAAGTCACTAAAAAGATTATTCTAAAAGTGCCTGAACTATCGTACTGTTGGTAATATATCCATCTTTACATATAATAAAATCGTAGAGCTGTCATTCCTGTACATTGAATATTTTTTTCTTTTTGTATTTTTTTCGAGATAAGGAATCGATTCTGATGCCAAATCAACTTTTTTTTTCTTTCGAAATTTTTTATGTTTTTTTGATTTGATCTATCTCTTAAACTACTGAAAAGTTGTCGATCAAATTTTCCTCAAATATTCCTAATAATATGCTTCTGTTGATAGGCTATGTATCATTACGCTATTTTTCCTGGGGGATAAGCAATTTTAAATTTTGTTGTTTTTATCTGTTTGTTTTTAGTTGGAAGCTAAACCACTGGATATTATTTAGTCAATTTTTCCCCAAATATTCCTTAAACTGCTCTTCTATTAATAGGATATGTATAATTACGCTATTCCCTTTGGGGGATTAGCAATTTTATAATTATGTTGATTTTCAGTCATTGTTGACATTTGTATAAGAACCGCTATTTGAAATCACTGTCAGCGTACTAGCCAGTCTGGTTGGTATCCTGCTCGACTTTCGTGCAAGGGGTCTCTGGATCAAATCTCGCTGTTTCTTTTTTTCACTTTTTGAGTTTTCTTATATTTGTCCTGAGAGTTTCAAATAATTAAAAAAATGTGTATACTTTTATTTCAATATTATTCGCGATTTTAAATTATTGTATTGTGTAATTATTACTATTTTTTTTTCAATAGTTTTGTAGGATATAAATATACACTGATTTAAATTGTAGGTAGTAAGTTGGATATTTTTTTAAATTGTAATTGTTTCGAGGTGTGGAATTTTAAAGATTAGAAAAAAATGTGTTTATTTATGTTTTGAATTGGTTTTCAAACCAGTGCATAGATTCTGTTTTAAACGACGACAAGTTGTACTCATCGAGTCAGATAATTAGTTATTTTTTAGGTATCACGCGGAATGCAAGGGAGAAGAGCAATGCTATCGTACGTTCAATTTGCAGCGATACTGTAAATCAACCCAAAAATGATAGTCTAATGTTTAAAATAAACACGGTTCTTTGAAATTAATGTCGCTCAAATAAGGACGTTTCCTATGCAAACTATGTACCTAGATATAACATTATTGATCTAAACTAATAATAAAAATGCAAGTATGTTTGTTTTTTACCTTTTCACGCATTACTACCTACTGAATCGATCGTCCCAAAATTTAGCATATAGGTACGTTGTCAGGAGTATAGACACGGATATAAGGTATCTTACATCCCGAATAACAGAAGAGAGCTGTTGCCGAGAAAACAATTACGTTCATATTCCAGATGGCGCCACACGATCCGTATTGTTTCTCAAATTCTAAAATAACGCAAGCGAAGCCGCGGGCAAACACTAGTTTTGAATAAAGATGCCAGACGAGCCATTTGTCTTACCCGCCGTTGCTTCCAAATAAAACGTGAAAGGGTTCACCCCCATCTTTCGTATTAAACTGAATTCTATTCGATTTGTAAGTAAGTAACTGTCGTTTGTCGACAGTGATATTGATGATCCTAGTTTTGAATGGAGTCAAGAAAGCCATTTTTAACGACTTTTCATGTTCACATCACGTTTTTCATCATTTGGATAAATATTTGATCGTTCATAGCTAATATGATTCTCGATCAAATATTCTTTTTATTTTCGGAGAAAGATAAGTATGGTCATTTCTGTTTTATTTTCTTCATTTTGAAATAAGCAAACAGTTATACATATTTTGTTTTATCTAATGAATAACGTCACAATAGTTTACCGTTATACATTGAATCCTACAGAAAATGTATAATGAGAAAGGCTTATTTCAATACTCAGATGTTGCACTAAAAATACTATAAATTATGAATAATATCACAACATTCAATTGGAATTAGAATAACACACACAGTATCTACACTAATCTATACAGTAAACTAGTTTTTGACCAATCAGATGGCTGTGCTGTTCGGAGCTCCAGTGGATAAATAAGAAAGGAAAAATCCCTCGTTTAGATTAATTGTAACACACAAAGCCCATCACATAAATATTTAAAAGCAATAAAGAGAACCGATACAATAAAAAGTCTTATTAATTTATTATACAAAACGTTATCAAAGATCATAATAATATCTGAACCATTTACTAGAACCAACATAAACACCACTTATATTCACGTCAAAGCACACTACACCATGTCCACACTGTCATTTTGTACCAAAACTTGATATTCATAAGTGTGGAGATGTCTTGATCGTGGGCGAGTCATCAATCAAGGCGTGTAGCGCATACGAGCGTGATGAATGACCCAAGTTGACCTAAACTAAATGCTGTCTTAACGTTTAGATGCTGACATGGAAGGCTTGCATCTCTGGGGACTGAGTTGGGTGTGATGGATTAGAAACTCCATTTTATTGCAAAAAAAGTTTATTTTATTGCTATATTTAACTAAAATCGAAATCGTTCAGCTATGAAGACCTAAAAAACTAATGAATCCATGATTAGGTAATCTTAGAGCATATGCAGATCACGTTTTGTAAACGCACCGGTGCAGCACGTTTTAGAAACGCGCGTTGACGGCGTGTTTTCATCAGTTTGTTGTCGTTTGTTTTCGGCTGCGTCTGACTTGACGTGCGTATTTTATCTGTATCGCGTCAAACGCGCTGCACCGGCGCTTTTAAAAAGCTTAGTGTGCATAGGCTCTTAAATCTAAACAATAAACAACTTTCGCATTTATACAATCAGTAAGATCTATTATGACACACAAAACCAGTACAAAGTGATGGTATAAAACTGAACACACAGACAAATTCTCGGGTACCTACTAACAAACTGGCATGTACATGAAAAGCTTAAGAGGATTGTATTCTTCTGTATAATAAGTGAGTCAGAATATACAAGATAAGAACACCGTTGCATTAAAAACAATATCAAAGAAAACAAAGCAAAATAGCACAGCTACGGTAATCTCCGCCGCAGCTGTTACACGTACTAATTAACTTCTACTAAGCTAAATACTTGAGACTGCTTCGTAATTATTTCTTAAGATAGACTCTCTAACTCCTTTAAACAAAAAGTAATAAGGATGGTTAATTGAACGGCAATACCCCTGTCTGTACGAGACACGTTTTAAAACGACTAGAGATGTGCCGACTCTTCGGCAATACTTGCAGTCGGCAAGCCCAAAAGCGATACACATTTTTATTTTTATGCCAACTTGATATTAGAAATGCGAAAGTAAGTCTTGTATCTTTGTTACCTTTTCACTTCCAAACTATGAGGTAAAAAAAACTTTTTCTAAAAAAAATGTGACCGCCTTCAAAAACAACCACAAAAAAGAGTAAAATAACCTACAAAACTTTTCTTTCGGAAGTCGGTGACTTTTTTTTATTAATTTCATTGTCTTTTTTGCCACCGACTTCCGAAAGAAAAGTTTTGTAGGTTATTTTACCCTTTTTTGTGGTTGTTTTTGAAGGCGGTCACATTTTTTTTAGAAAAAGTTTTTATTTTACTCTTTTTAGTTTAAATATTCAACCAACATTCTTGTCAAATACATAATTTTCTTACATGTCCACTAGAATTTCGTAATCCGTAGCACCGGTAATAACATCGTTAACATCTCTTGCATTCATTCTATCTCAAAAACTGCTGAACCGATTTTGATGAAATTTGCAGTATTCCCTAAGTTGAACGATACCTAGTACAACAAAAAAAGAATTACTTAAATCGAACTTGTAGTTCCGGAGATATGCGAACACGAACATAATTTTCTTACTTGAGGAGTTGTACCTTCCATCATCAGCTCAGCTACATGAGATGATGACTTCTATACGCAAATACTTGAATTACTTCATAAGATTTGCGAAAAACTATATGTCAGCTAATAAAATTTGAGGGTTGCCCTCGATTTCTCCAAGATCCAATCATCAGATCCTAAAATGGTGACAATGGGACCACACGGGAAGCACCAGCTTTCGATTGAAAAAAGAATTATGAAAATCGGTTCACCCAGTCGCAAGTTATGAGGTAACAAACATAAAAAAAAAAAAAAAAAAAAATACAGTCGAATTGATAACCTCCTCCTTTTTTTGAAGTCGGTTAAAAAACGCACCGCGTAGGAACCAGATCGATCCTCCTAATTTATTTTCCTTATTTACGTTGTCAGGTCTACATAGGGTACCTTTTATCCAGAAAACTAGTACTGTTCTCAAGAGAAACAGCAATGACACAGATAATGATAATAGACGGCTCTACATCAACGATCAGAATTAATTATCCAATTCTAAATTACCGCAAGTTAAACCGAGGGGCAAAGCTAGTAACAAGTATAAATCATCATCTTCTTTAGGTGGTCAATTATTTTAATTTTTTAAAATAAAATCAACAAACAGCAAGAAATTCCCAAAATTAGAGAGTTTTGGAAATATAAAGGGGAAGCCTTTGCCCAGCTATATGTCACAGTATGGGCTATAAAAAAACGCAATTTCGTTTTCTGTGACTACACAGTCGGCAATCAAACACATGTATTAATAAACTCAATGCAAACGACTCAGCTGTATGTGACGCCACTGACATCACCAACAATGGCTTCAAAACACAACTGACAAAAATAATCGGCTTGGCCGACTAGTCGGGTTGTCGGCCAAAGTGTAGTCTGCACATCTCTAATAACGAACATTGAAGCCAGTTCAGTTAATAAGGTAGGAAGCTAAAGTGTTTGTGAAAGAGGTTTTCAATTAGGTAGGAATTTTGATAATGTTTTTGAAGATAAATTAAGGGTTTTCAGCGTCTTTGATAGTGATATTTTATTTATGATGGAATAAAAACTGATGAATAAAATTGTAATTCGTTAATTTTATTTTTTGAAATTAAATTTTATCTTTGAATAATGTCAATGTGACTCCAGTTAAGCACATTTTTTTATATAAAATATTTGACAATGGTCCAGACAAAAAAATAACGAATGTACCGAATCATTTTCTATTTATTTATTTATTTAACTATTTATGTACACACAAGAAAAGTAGGTAATGGAAAATACATGTTTGATACTGCTGTACAAAGGTACTGCTTATTTCTATAGAAATTTCTGCCAGCAGACCCTCTAAAGGAGAAATGAAAAAGAAATGTAGACAATAGTGTGTAAGAAAAGAAGAAAAATGTCTATGAGAATAACTTAACCTAAAATCGTATAATATAACAATATTGATACCTAAACAAATATTATACCAAATACTTATACTACATAAACAAAATATACAATTATATGCTTATATATACATATATATATATATATTATATAAATATATATATTATATCACGTAAGAGAGGAAAAGTAGTGCTCTTTTACTCTGAGTTTAAATAAAGAAATAGTCTTAAGATCACGAATGCTAGGCGGAAGCGAGTTCCACAATCTTACAGCATGAACTGAGAAGGAGTAGGAATAGTAGCTAGTTTTATGAGGATGGGATTTAAGTAGGGACCTAAGGTGCGATCTACAGGGTGCGTCACTAGGACGGGCGTAAGAAAAACGCTCACGAAGGTAAGATGGATAGGAAGGATTGTGGAGGATGTTGAACAGGAGGCAAAGGATACGAGTGTTCCTGCGAAGACGGATTGGGAGCCACTTGAGATCCTTGCGAAGTTGAGAGACATGATCATATTTACGGAGACCGAAAACAAACCGAATACACAAATTTTGCAAGCGCTCAAGTTTGTTTAATAGCTCCTCAGTGGCATCTAGGTAGCAGGCATCGGCATAATCAATAATCGGCTGAATAAGAGTTTGCGCTAGAGAAATTTTAGTCTTTAGAGGCAAAACAGTTTGCAGGCACTTCAGCGAATGTAGAGAAAAGTGAACTTTACGACTGACCTCATTGACCTGAGCATGCCATGACAGATTGGAGTCAATTAAAACACCCAAATCCTTGGCAGTATCAGTGTAGTCAATGCGTACACCATCGAGGTATATGGGTGATAAAGACGCCAGAACAGCTGCACTACGAACAAAACGGCTGCCTATGATCATGGCCTGAGATTTAGTAGGGTTGATTTGCAATCCGAATGCCTTAGCCCAGGCACTGATACAACTCAGGTCATGATTCATCGCAGCAATAGCGGAATCAGCATCTGCTACTGTAAAATGCCGGTACAGCTGCAAGTCATCTGCATAAAGATGGAAACTAGAGGAGATTACCTTAGTAACCATATTAATAAAAGTTGAAAAAAGTAGAGGAGAGAGAACGCCACCCTGAGGCACACCCTCAGTGAGGTTACACCAATCTGAAAAAGTTTCGTCAAGGCGAACACACTGCGAGCGACCCCGAAGGTAAGAATCGAACCAGGCAAGAGAGGAAGAGGAGAAATTAAAGGATTTAAGTATACCTAGTAAAATATCAAAGTCCACAGAGTTAAAGGCGCTACTGAAGTCAAGCAAAACAAGAATAGATAGTGACTTACTCTCCATAGCCCAGCGGATGTCGTCAGTAACTTTCAAAAGAGCAGTTACAGTGCTATGACCCGAGCGGAAGCCAGATTGGAAAGGGGAAATTAGAGAGTTTGACGCCAAGAAAAATGACAGTTGTTTATGAACTAAGTGTTCGCAGACTTTTGAGAGAAATGGGAGAATAGAAATAGGTCTAAACTGGGAAAACGAAGAAGGATTATTAGTTTTCGGTAAAGGAATAACGTGAGCCTGCTTCCAAGCTGAAGGAAAAACGCTACTGGAAAAGGAATGATTAAATAAATGAGTTAGAACAGGAAGTAAGAAAGGAAGGATGAGAGAAACCATTCTTGAGCATAACTTATCATTGCCAACTGCTGAAGAGGAAATTGCAAGCACTGATTTCTTTACGTCATCCTCAGACACAATAGAAAGGATAAAAGGAGAACATGGTGGCAACGGCATCCTGGAGAGGTTCTCCAGTGTCGCCGCTTTGACACATGTATCAAGAGAGAAAGGAAGGGAAGAGAAATGAGTATTGAGGTCATTGAGGTTCACGTCCTTGCACTGGTTGGTAGGTGATTTGCCAATGCCTACAGACTTTAGGAATTTCCAAATATCAGTAGAACTGCGGTTACTAAGTTGGTCGCGGAAATAGCGTCTCTTGGCATCTTGACACAGATGACTGCAGCGATTACGCAGCGATTTGTAGAAAGAAAGATTCAAATCAGAAGGTCTGCGCTTAAATCTACTCTTAGCTTTATCCCTGCGTGCCATAAGCTCTTTAATTTCGACGGATATCCATGGTGCAGGGTTATGTCTAACTTTGATACGTCTTAATGGTGCATGCCGATCAAACAAATCAAGAACTGTAGCGCTAAGATAATTCACCTTCTCATCGATTCCGTCCATCTCTGCCAAAGGTGACCAGTCGAGATTACCGGCATCAGAGTGCAATGCCTCCAGATCAATGGCTTTGTAATTACGTAGATATAATAATTGGGGCTTACGCTTAGGAACACGGATGCGATACGAGAGATAAATAAGGTCGTGATAAGAAAAAGTAGCAGTGAGTTGTCCATGAAAAGAAACATTATTAAGAGAGGAAACAATCATGAGATCAAGCAAAGAAGGCGAACAATTGGGAAAGTGATGAGTTGCAGAGAGTGGTAACACTTGAAGATTAAAGGATGATAAAACAGATAGGAGTCTATGGGAACGGGAGTCATTTTTAATCAAACAGGTATTAAAATCACCCATTAGGATAACATGCTCGTACAATGGACACAGGTCGCTAAGAGTAGAATCAAGGGAATCGAAATAGTCAATGTGTAGATTTGGACTATAAAGCACTGCTAGTAAAACCTTACTATGAAGAACAGAAATTTCCACAAACAAGTATTCAGCCGACCCAGAGTATAGTGAAGGAGATGAACTAACAACCCGGAAAGGTAAGTCAGCACGCAAATACATAGCAACACCTCCTCCACCTTTGCCAGTTCTATCGTTTCGGACCAAGACGAAGCCAGGGAGAGAATAATGTGTTGAGAGAAGAGAAGGCTTCAAAAAGGATTCCGAAATCAGTAGAGCGTCCAGGTGAGCACTGTTAAATGATGCCAGAATATCAGAATAGTGACCAGGAACACTCTGAGCATTGATATGTGCTATATGCAGATTTTTAGGATCATTGGAGTAAAGAGAAGAAATTTTATCATGCAAAGTAAGAGGTAAGGAGGAATCACTGTCCGCACTAACAAAACTATCAGAGGAAGAGCAAGAAAAAAAGCTGTCGTTTAAATCAGCTATATCATCCATAATAAAATATATAAATACAATAAATAATTAATAAAAATAAAATAGTAATTATTTTATGTACTAACAAAGTACACAATAAAATTACTGTTTACCTAAAATATAAAACCACCCCAACCCGCTAAATACTGGCAGAAGTTACAAAGAAAACTAAACTAAACATTTAAAGGAGTTTCACAATAATGAAACAGCATAAATAAAAATAAACTAACTAGACAGATTACATAGAAGAATCCAATAACAGATTGAACAGTGAGTGGAACGAAACGCAACATGACATTGACAGCTGTCCACAACTGTCATCTTGACAGCATTACTTGATTATCGCATTGGAAAGCAAACAAAATTATTAAGAAAAATAATGTACCGGCACTAATAAAATATCAAAGTATAAAGTTAATAAAAAGTTGAGTTTCAACGGATAACATACGAAACTACCGACAGAAACGATTCTAAGCGGCCAAAATGCAACACGGTCAAGTTTATAGTCTATAAACAAAACAACCTATAGTCCATTACTTGCGCAGACGCGTTCTCCTGAGTCTCCTGGCTGGCGTATCCGATGCTACGACATTTGGAGAACCAAGGTCATCCACAGGCACAGAATCTTCGGTGTCAACTGCAGTTGTCGGGAATTTATCAACCAGATAATGAAGATCGTTAGCCGTTTCGATTTTGTGACGAGATTTGTCCGGACAAATAAGTACAATTTTGCCCTCCATGGACCAGCAATTTGACATGCCGAAATGCTTACGTGCTGCTGTAAACACTCGATGCCTTGCTTGGGTTAAGAACTCGGTGATGGTTATTCCAGTTCCCTTCAGCTTCTTCTTGCTCTCCCAAACCAGTTGCCGGTGCTCCATTTTGAAGAAACGTACTAGAATGGGGCGGGACTTCTGTTGTGAGAATCCGAGTCGATGACAAACATGGATAGCATTTGTGTCTTCATTTACCTCAGTCAAATTAAGTTTGTCTGCTATTAAGTGCTTGACAACAACATTTAAATTTTCACCATGCTGCTCCGGAACACCATGGAACAGCAGGACTTTTCTACGCATAGCAGTTTCATGACGATCATAACCGGCAGCAAGCAGCTCAATTTGAGCTTTCAAAGCAGAGAGCGCCTTACAGACAAATAACTTGAACTCCGAAAACTCACATGCAATAACTGCAATGTCTGGTGAAGCAGGTGTGGCAGAAGAAGTTGCTAGCTTCAGTTTCGCTTCATATTCTTCCATCCGCGTGCCAAACAACTCTTGGAGGTTATCCAGGCTAGCAGCAAGTTTAGTGTCCATGGTGCAGTGCAGTGATGGTGAACTCAGGCAAGTGTTATTGACTTGATAATAGTAGATAGCAAGTGTGGGGGCTTTACTAATAAATGAACTGTATTATTTCATTTAGAAAACAAAATAAGTATTTTAAATTAATTATTCAATTAGAGCAAATAAAAAGATGTTATTACTATGTCTACCCACATGTAGAATTGTCTATTTTGGTTTGTCAAGAAAGTGTCACACAGGTTTCAGATAAATCTATAATCTCGAAGTAACTTCTTTTATTATCAACTTTTTGACATTCATTGTAAATGATTTGTTTAAACAGCCAATCTAATTTGTTTCTTTTACATTTTTTTTTTATATTATGATGTGTCCTAATAAGGTTACATCATAAAAATACAATCTAGCTTAATACTAAAGCTAATGAGTAATTCTATTTTGACTTAATTTGCTAAGGAGACTAAATACCCAACTAGCAAAATAATGTCTTATAAAAGGTTAAAAAACGTTTTCGATTTAACTTTCAGTCTTATCAAAGGTTTTATAAAAGTTATTTATACGTATATATAACGCGGGTTTGGGCGCAGATTACATAACTATTCAATTGTGTAAAGGTCGTCTTGTGATCGCACCAACGTCTATTACATTGGGTAAAAATCACATAGACGTTGCAAGAATAACTAATACGTTTTGTAATACTAAGTATTATTACTACAATATAACTATAACGTTGCATAGACGTAAAAAAACAAACAAAAGCGTCATGTTATGGTTAAACGATGACGTCTATATTCATTTTGTTACACGAATGCAATATATGTGAAACTCGTGCAATTTTTTTTTTTTTGTCTTGGAAAACTTCATAAAAAAGTAAGTCAAAGTTTTGCATATTATTTATCTAACGTAATGGAAAGCCTTTATTGTTGTGGAAGTTGAGGAGCGGTGATTTTACTTGGGCATTTAACTTTTTCGATAAATCTATAGTGATCTTTGTTTATATTTTAACGGGCCTTCATAATATTGGTATTTTAATATTGTGTAATAAAATAAAATACTATAAATTGTCAAAAGTTTCTGCCATATTGCCATCAAAGCATTGGACGACTGCTTTACGACGGTTAGATAACTATTGGTTTTATACATGTTTCATAATCGATTCATGTCGTCCACCATGACGGTTTCAATTAGAGTTCAGTTGGAAAATAAAAAAACCTTTATGAAATACTACTATTTTTATTTTTCAGAGATCTTATCATGGTTATATTTCTACCTTCGAACGAAGGCACCCGAAACCGAAGTGGTTCGCGGCCCAAAGTTCCAACAATTGTGCAAGAAGACACAGTGATAGGTATACAATGGTTAAATTTAAGTCGTTTTAATCCGCCTAAGGGGTCATTGTACTCATTATAACAACTTTTACTTTGAGAACAACCCTGACATCACGAAAAAAAATCAGCTGTTCATTACATTTATATTCGCACAACTCGTCAAAATGTTCTGAACGGCTGTTTTTTTTTCGCAATTTCAGGGTTGGTCCCATGGTAAAAGTTGTTCGTTAAGTTGTTCGTTATTATGAGTACAATGACCCCTTAAGCGGATTAAAACTACCTACTTAAGTTTTACCATAACTGGCCGGCTTTAGGGTAAACATAAAACTGATGTTTTTTACACGAGTTTTATTTATTTTTTATTTTAACACTTAGTATTTCTATCTATTGTACCTCCTGATATAAGAAGATGAGCGGAACCACCTTGGTCTGCAGAATTCACATCGAGGTCCGCGGTCTTTGCCAAACTAACTGTTTTAATATGTACGGAACCACTGTCATTTTTGCCATTTTCTTCTTGGCTGGGCCTGGCATATTCCTGATGAAATTTATGATTTTTTTCTAACTTTAACAGTTGAACACTTTTATTAATTTTTCTTCGAAAACCACCACTTCGTTTAATTCTTTTCCACTTTCCGGGATCCATGGTTAAAAATGTAGTGAAAAATGGCGGCTGCGTTATATTAAAGTTATTTTCATGTCGTTTCAATAATCAAGTGACTTATGTAAGTCATATTAGAATAAAGTTTTGGCCTAAAGTTGTATAAAGATTTGATATTGGAATGATATACGAATGTTTTATAGTAGTTCATAAAACGAACACTGTATAACAGTTCATTATATATTTGTTATATAAAAGTTTTTGAAATTATAGGAAAATAGCGGTTTATGACTATTACCGGACTGAAACGTTAACTGGACTCAAATCCTTGTCGTGTGGACGTCGCAGCAGAGACGGTTTTATATCGTTATTTAAATTCATTGAGATGACGTTTATAGGACACACTTATATGATTTAAAGTATATATAACTAAAGCATCTTATTGAATATCACTTTACAACTGTTTGGTTAGTAGAAAATTGTTATAAAACCATAATATGTCTGTTAGTTATATATATTTCAAATTATATGACTAGTTTGCTACTTGGGTAAATATCTTTTACATAGGTATGATAAACGAATGCAATTTTCTTTGACTTGATATAAAACATAAACATGGTCTCCACTATTCTATGAAATATTTTACCCATAAAAAACATAATGTATTCTAACCATAAATAAATGTTCCATAGCAACACCAAGCAGTGAAAAATTGCAAGTTCTCCCCAGAGATCCTCAATACCGACAAGGATAATGCTGGTTACGATAAGTTAACGAGGTAAAAACGCCTGCACTCGAGGTAATGGCTTGTGACGACACTTCCCATTACTCAACGTTATGGCAAAGTAAAGTACCATAAAGCTGTGATTGAAAAATATGGAAGTAAACGTAAAGACCACTTTAGGAATGAGAAAATATTTTCGAACTGCACTACTTTCGTAAATTTAAAATGCTTTTTCGTACGGAATGTCTTTAAAATGTAGGTTATTCAAATTTACTTTTGAGCAAGGACTTTGTTGTATTTTAGACACAATGAACTTAGGAATAATCTATTAACGATTCCGCAAACCCCACTTCCCGGCGGAAGATCGCTTTGGTGTGTAGAAAATAGGGACATCCGTAAGATCTATTAGCTACTGAGTTCCCAGCTCAAAAAACGTACGTCTTTACCAAACACAGCTCGAAAAAACGTACGTCTTAACCAAACACGGCTCGAAAAAAACGTACATCTCAACCAAACACAGCTCGAAAAACGTACGTTTTAACCGAACACAAGCGGGTCATTTCACGCAGGCTAAATTTTTACTAATTTCGGTGTATTTTTTATTTGTAGGTTTTTGGATGAAAAAATTAACTTGTTTTGTTCTGGAACACATTAGTATTCTTAGTATGAAATAAACAACTGTAGTTGTTTTGAAAATAAGACAGTCACCGAAATTGCCATCCCACCGAAATTAGTAAAGGAAATGCCTGCGTGAAATGACCCAAGCACGATACATTTTTCAATGGAAAAACACAACTATTTTGTTAAAATAAGTTTCAGATTCAATTTTCCAATTTGTTCGCAGTGTGCGATACTTGTATGACAGAGAAGTGAATCACTTACTTTAATTTTTAGGTTTTGTTTTGATTTAATAAAAAACAAGCCCCAAAATGTTAATCATAAAATATCTAGTTGGGAAGAATTTCCAGATTTTATGGCGCCCAATAATGTGATTACTAGGAGGCGCTGTGGTCATGGCGCGTATACATGATTGAATTAGGGCTGTGTCTACAGTAGGCAAACTGTTAGCAGTCGACTGAGTTTGCCGCAGGCATATGGATAAGTACGCTCTTCCATATATTTGAAATGAAGTGTCCACAGTTTACTAGTTTCACATACGCTGTTTGCAGTGTTACGTGTGTCAACTATCTCAGTTAGTGGCCGACTAATAAGCAAAACCGGTTCTAGTCAGCGGCGAGGTCTATCTAAATAAGCGGCTAACTCATAGCAGTTTGCTTGGGACGCACTAAAATTGATCTGAGATTGCAGATAACTCAAATTTCAGTTCGCCACGAATTGGCGGCTCACTCAGTCGGCTTCTAACAGTTTGCCTACTGTGGACACAGCCTAAGTCATGAAACTAAGTAAAATAAATATGAGTATTTTCAATTTTTACACATTAATTCTTCGAATTTATTTTACGTTAGGCCTACTGAGCACTTAAAATCTAAGAAAATCCCCTTTTATAGTCTTCATAATTATGGAGCATAAAATTACTCTCTAACGATAAACAAATAATTCCAAATCTTCGTGAGTACTTTTAATGAGTTTTGTTAAACCAACATTAAATTACTCTTACTATCCTGTCTATTTTGAATTTGATTGCGAGAAGTTCTCAGAAACTTGAAACTCAATTCATGAAAAAAATGTAGGATTTTCAACACAAACAAACTTCAGATTGTATAAAATTTGAATGAACTGAAAATCAATGGAGATTTTTTTTCGAATAAATGTCAAGGTTCAACAGGTACTCAATCTTTCCTATGTCACGAGCCTGGTCGGTTTTAAGGTAAAAAAAAAAACAGTATTGCCATCAAACATGCCAATTTTGCTAAAGTTCTGGATATTTTCTCCATTGACAGCGATAACGATTTTTTGACGCTCTTAAGCCTGCTCTACACTACTCGCGAAGTTGCCTCGTCGAAGTTTTGATCGAAGTCCCGAAGTATGTGACTACACTACTCGCGAAGTTGTCTGTCATTGTGCCCTTTGACTCGTCGCAAAAACCGACAAGAAATGCAAGTCGCCCGAAGCGAGCCGAAGTTGCACGAAGCGAAGCGAAATGCCCTTCAACTTCGACCAACTTCGCGAGTAGTAGTGTAGGTTTTAAATTATTTTTTACTTTTGCTGCAACAATGTCTGTCAAATAAATGCCATTTAGTAGTTTACTGCTTCATTTATAGCTACTACATTATATCATAACATCACGCCTGTAATCCTTGAAGGGTCAAGGCAGAGTTGTAGGTCCAATTAGTATACACTCACATTTTGCCATTTATATAGCCTAGCCCCTAGTGTTTTGTAATACAGGAATACTCGGAACCTATTTCAAACTAAACTAAAATGTAAAACACGCGAATGTGTAGAATTTTCATCCATATCGGCGTACACTGGCAAACTTATGCCTCGTTTACAACGAACGATCCCGGGGGGATTGTGAGTAGCGTAATTACCTATGTGCCTCAGGTACTATCTCAGTATCGATTTTTGTTTTACATAAGCTTTCAGGCGCAGTACTTAGTCTTACGGACCCACTTTGAAGAATCGTTCATTTTAAGTCAGACGGAGGTAGGTACTTAATAATGTGAAGACGCCTGCTTTTTATCGAGAAGAATTGTGTACCATTTTAAGGAGATAGTTTTTTAGAAACATTTTGAGGTCAGTGAGGTAGGTATATATACGCCATTTCATTATCGCACAAAGAGAGGCTTTTATTCTAGTACTAATGACTACCATGTGTTTAAACTGTGACTAGGACGGTCTTGGCGCCATATTGTGACTTCATACACGCTTATTTCTCACTCTTAAAAACAGTAATCATAAATGTCTAAATAACGTTTACAAAATAGTAACAAGAGGTTATAAATATAATTCAAAATTAGTTTGTACAATGTGTTTTTCGTTAATCGTAATAATTCTCGTCACAACATGGACCCAACCATGGGCCCGACCCGATAGTCTTACGATGAAACTCAAAATACATTATAGGAATACTTTGCTTTTGTTCCGATTATTATTTGTGGAGAATATCCTCTAGCTTTTCTTTGGATCATTCTATACAAACGCGCTTCCGTATCTCGCTTTTCGTGTCGAACATTGTCACTGTCCGAATACGCGCAATGTACGCTTATTTACATTTTGTCTCACTAACGCTGGTCTTTCTTTCTTTTTTTCTAATTACTAATCCAGATCCCGATCTTTGCCTGTAACATGGTGACCAATAAGGAGCAGCCATAAAAAAATAGTGATTCGTATTGAGATATTCGTAATAATCTCAAGTGCATGACGTGCATCCGGATGTAGCCAGCAGCTTAGCCGATTTTCAGATGTCACTGCTTGTTCACGGCATGTGTGTTAGGCATTAACAGATTTCATGCAAGCAGGTACCACAGGCACGGCATGAGAATTGAACCGCTTCATAGCCCCACCGCTCATCCGTGCGGTCACGTGGGTGGATGCCTTATGTAACACAAGAAAAAAACTAGTGGATATTCTACTCACAGCCTAGTTTCAGTTATATAATACGAAAGCCTAATGATTCGTAAAACACATTTATTTTGTGGTACATTTGTTGAGAGGCAGCTTGTTTCACGCGTGGTTAAAATGACTGATGTTTGCGCAGTGAGATTGAATAGTACTTCTTTTTTACCCCGTCTAGTCTTTATTTGTGAATCACATTACTCTATTGGAAAAAAAAGTGTCACGTAAATATTTTTTTACATTTTTAACGCTCTTCTAAGACATTTTCATGACTACAAAAATTCGAAGACATAATTGTGACATCTACCAGTACCAACCCGCATCGGGCCGACGGTGGATTATGGCCCACTCCCTCTCATAGAGAGGAGGCCTGTGTCCTATCAGTGGGAAAGTTTATAGGCTGATGATGACAATGACGATGAAAGAGTTTGCACGAAAGAAATTTTCGAAAATCATTCACGAAATACCAAAAATATGGGTTCGCTCTTTGCTTTAATTTAGTCTTGTAACTTGAATTCCTGCCCGTCCCGACTGAACGCAGTAAATACTGGTTGGCGCCGGTCTCCAACAAGACTGTGGTCATTATCAGGTGGCCCTATTGAGACCTGGCACCACCAGCGGGATCACTTAGCTATCACCGCATGTTACAAGTATCCCGTGAAGCCGTTACCTGGGTAGACATACCCCTAAAACATATTTGCAAAATTCCTTGGTCAAAAAGACAATCATGACAAATATACCTGCCAGAAGCCTTATCATGAGTTTTCAGTTATTCTGACGTAAACTGTACCCTTAGCACGAGTTTTCACTCTTTTACTTTTCAGTGTCTTTCCAGTATTTATAGCGTTTCTAGTATGAAAAAATGGAACAGCAGCTGCGAAGAAGGACCTATTTTTTCCTTGAAAATTGTCTATTTGAAATTGTCAAAGTTTCAGTTTACTTTATGTCTCAAATAGTGAAAACTCGTGCCAAGGGTACTGAACTGGAACTTTGACATTTTCAAATTGACAAATTTCAAGGAAAAAAGTAGTTCCTTCTTCGCGCACCAAGGCCGCTGATACATTTTTCCATACAAAAAACGCTGTAAATAATGGAAAGACGCTGTAAAGTAAATTAGTGAAAACTCGTGAAAAGGTTACAGTACCTCCCAGGTATATAACAAACATCCAACCTTTACCCAGAAGTAATTAAACAAATTCATGGGAAGACAGAACTCTTAACAGCCCCATAACATCACCTATAGTAATTTCGTTTTAGGTTGATGACTAAATTGTGACCCCGGACTATATTACGCAGCGTATCATACATTAGGGTGAGCCCACACTTGACTTTGATGGTGGCACGGAATGTGATAAATTGAATTATTATTCTCTTTGAAGTGCCTCTTTTATGAGTTCAGTGAGTGTGTAAGAGGTTTTGTGTTAATTAGTTATGCTATTGTTTTAAAATGAGTGAGGTCGTGCTGTCAGTGAATTATTGTTAAACTTTCTGTCAAATCAAAAAGTTATATGAGTTTTCGAACTCATAAAAAACTGTCTGTCCAGTTATCATTTGTCTGTCATTTGCAATTTGATATTTTCATTTTCATTCATTTAAATAAAAAGCCAGGAAAAAAAGAGTGGACAACAAAATCAACTTCTTTGATCAAATCTTTTGATACATCCCTCTTTCATAAAATAAACAATGAAAAATGTAACAAAAACCAAAAATAATCTGGCCTTACTTTAGATCCGGGTTTTATAAGACATGTCTGATTTATCATTTCTAGCGTGCAAAGTTATTTCGGGCCTCCGCGTTTCGGGTTCTACCTTGATGAGTTGTTAAAAGAGGCCAGACAAAGGAGTTTGTTTGTACTCATTCAAAAACAAAATCAACAGGCAAAATGTTTTCAAAGACAGACACACAATACGGGCCAATTATTATATGTACATTGTGATCTTTTGGGCAACAAACAGTGCTGTAATGGAAATGAAAAGGCCTTCGGGAAGAAGGCTGTCCATTTAGATTATATGCCATAATTTTAATCTAGGTAAGTTATTAGTCCATAATTATGCCCGCCACGTTGTCCGAGATGAAATTCGGTCATTGTACCAAAGAACTTCACACCAGGATTAAACGTTGATCCAGGTTTATAAACTATCTATGTACTAAACATCTGAATCCCTATAGTAGTTTATAGGTAAAGGAATGACAATCATACATTCGTAGACTTTTTTTGTGGAATTCAAGCGACGATTTGTTTTCTTTGTATTAAATTCCCGTATGCGTGTGAGGTAGTCAGTAGATTCCTAATAGCCGCATGGAATTTGGAATTGTGCCCAAAATTGAGCAACAGGCTTGTTCTTTTGGTCGAATCACGGTCAGTGACAAATTCCGAATCTACGGACATTCGGAATTTGTCCCAAATATCTACCTTTTTTACCTTGACAATAGGTGCAATGCTGATTTACTTGTGTATCAAAGAAATTGTGCCCTAGAGACCACACATTCAAATATTTCTATAATATATACAACGTGTAACGTTAAATGCGCAAAACCTCTCGTGGTACCCCACGAGAGGTTTTACACGTTGCGTTAGGGTGCTCCCACATCTATCTAAGCGGAATCGGCTTTTTCCGTCGCCCTGTCTTGTCTCGGTCTAGCAAATGGCAGTTCTAAGTGACAGAAAAAGAAAGGGCGACGGAAAAAGCCGATTCCGCGTCGATAGATGTGGGAGCACCCTTACACTCAGCCCATGATAGCTGAACAATGTTTGTTCTAAGACTTTTGGAAATTCACAAAAAGAAAAAATGTTCATACAAAATGAGAAATTGATCGGGCCCATCAGTATGAAAAGGTTATTTTTGTATAGAAATTCAAATGTATCAAGATACAGGAAAAAATCCTACTGTTGGTTGCTCCAAAAAACCGTATATTTCAGTCTTTAATACACTTGATGGTGGTACTACAATCTCATCGGATTTATTTCGATCAATCCTTTTTACGTCAACAGCCAATTGATGAATGTCTCACATGTGCCGTGTTGTGTTCTTCAAAGCTATTTTTAGATTCATCACCTTAGTTTTTGTCTCCCAAAGGAGTCTTAAAAAGAATATCTACGGCTTTGCAAAACGAAGAAAAATAAATTGCTTTATTACTTTTTACAAATAATAGACATATTATGTCTATTTTTTTATCGTAACAATTATGTTAAAAAGATTCCGACGAATAGAGAACCTCCTCCTTTTTTTGAAGTCGGTTAAAATGCGTCGTGATTACTACAAAAGTGAGTCTTTGTCACCCCTGCACTTGTCTTTTGTCGTTTCATCGTAAATGAGTACGTGACCAAATGTTTGAGGTCGGTAAAGGACAAGGTCTAAGTTACCGAGGAGGTGGAACACATGAGAGAGAGGAAAACATCCACTAACGTCACAGTTGCCTTGGGTCAAATCCTAGTAATCAAGGATCATCATAATCATCATCGGCCTTTTAAATGTTCCCACTGTTGGGATACAGGCCTCCTTTCTGTGAGAGGGAGCGGCCTATAATCCACCATGAGGCCCAGTGCGGGTTTGTAGAGGTCACGTATCTTCGAATTTTTGGTTCTAGGACATGCTGCTTTCCTCAAGGATAGCGAGGCAATAAATGATACAGTCAGAAAATAATAAAATAAAAATTTAATGCAATAAAAAAGTGTAATTTACTAAAATAAAGGCCAGCAACAGGTCTTGGTTACAAGTAGTTCATTTACCTTGAAAAACATTAATCCTGTAAGTGATGTTCTATGTTTAGCATTTTTATTTTAAACGGGCAACCTTTCTGTAAGTCTTGCTAATTTGGTGGAAGTTTGAGTGTTTTTTTTTGTTTGCTCAATAGATTTATCATGGACTTAAATTGCGTATAACTAATGATTTACCATTGACATTTTTTTTTATTATTGCAGTAAAGAAATTTACCATTATTTCTACACAAAAATCAATAACACTCAAATCAAAAGCATTTATTTCAAGCAGACCAGTTACAGGCACTTGTCTTTTGATTTGTCAAAGACATAAAAATGTAATTAAATAACTGAGACTATGTTCTAAATCAAAACTTCACTCTAAGAAAGCACTAGGTGCAGCTAATACAAAATCCAAGCAATACAGATCACAACCACAGAAACGACAATTCGCTTGCGACCCATTTCAAGTTAATTCGAACACATTGACTGCACGACTGTACAGTACCTACTACAGTCTAATCCTATAGCGTGAAATTGTCAGTGGTCGTGACTGTATCTAGACAAAACCAATGTTTTTACGCATGCAAGTTTTGAAATTGACTTAAAATAACTGTATTTGACTGCAATTTCTCAGAGGTAATGGTTTCTCAGTCACCTAGAGTTGTAGGTTTTAGATTTAAACCCAGCCATGCGTATCACTGTCCGCAATTTATTGCATCGTTACTGCTGTCAAACGGAGAAAGAAGACCTCTCACCGTTTTGAGAGTATATACGTCTTCATGTACGTTTCAAAGAGTGAAAAGCGAATCTACTTAACAAGTAACCTCTTTCAACTCAACACAGGCACAAATACATAATATATTATAACAATTCCGTTCAGTTAAGCAAAGTGAACTTGCCCTTGAACTTTGAACGGTTATCACTAAGCCGGATTGTTCATACACAGGTAGTTCTGCCCGCTCGTCTTGCTAATTTAATCCTTCGTATCCTCTTACGTCACTCGCACTTAATTACAGGGTGGTCTGTGTTTAGTCCACGTGAAATTAATAGTAAACTAAGTTGTTTCATTGATAGTTAAATTAACTATAGTTAATAGTCCATACATTTATTTTATAAAATAGTTCTGAGACAGAATTTAACAAATCAGCTAGTTTAACTACTAAACAAACAACTCACCTAAATGGCGAATTTTTAAACTTATTTTGGTCGATTTTCCTTTTTTTAGACACTATAAATATTAAGTGTACAATAAAGTACATTCTTTCAAATAATATTTTATTTAAGAATAATTGAAGAACCGATTTGATAAATTTTGCTACATTTATGCACATGGCTGTATGTATTGTGTCTGTGTTCATCATACTCTGCAGAATGTCATAGGCTCCTTTTCTTCAGCAATCTTGAAGGTTAAGAAACAAGATTAGACATGGTAATACCACAGTAATACTTCCAGATAATAAAAAACCGGTCATATCCTACTACTATTATAAAGGCGAAAGTTTGTAAGTATGGATGTATGGATGTATGGATGTATGGATGTTTGTTACTCTTTCACGCAAAAACCACTGAACGGATTTGGCTAAAATTTGGTACACAGATAGTTTATAACCTGGATTAACACATAGGATAGTTTTTATCCAGATTTTATGTTCCCGTGGGATATATTTCGAGTTGTAGCGGGTGAAGCCGCTGGCAACAGCTAGTTTAAATATATTTTGCTTCGGGTCGGGGTTAATAGTAAACAAATACTGAATATAATATGCCAACCCGATCACGGCTTGTTACTCGTATATCTCTAAGAGAACAACTTTTAATTTATACAGCAGTGATCAAACTAAAAGTATATCTGGGTTTACCGCAAGGTTGGAATTACACAAAAAACACAAATTCATTACAGCAGAATAAAATATAAATTGTCTACAAGCACTTTACAATTTCCTTTTGAATGAATAGTTCACAATTATTTTAGCCAGCGAAATAACGAGGGGCGTTAAGCTCTCCTTTTGAGAATCATTCCTCATTTAAACCCTGATTACGCTGCAACGCAAAACAAAAATGGAGCCTCGAGATTATTTCCGCTCATTGCTTTCTTGTTCCTTTGCTTTAAGATGCGGCTATTAGAATAGCGAAAACTATAGAATAGGCATAGTTTAGAACAAACATTAAACTTTGACCGTGATACCACAAAAACTTTGACCGTGATACCACAAAAACTTTGACCGTGATACCACAAAAACTTTTGAACTTCTGTTGAACACTTGTCTAAAAAAATGTTAGATTATGTCGTTGAAATAAGGTCCGTTTTGCAGTCACACTTGTTTTAGACAAGTTTTCAACAGATATTTTTTGTAGTAAGGCTGTAAGAGTTTTATATGAAGTTTTCGAGATCTTTTTTTTTTTTCATAACCACCTCGAATTCAGAGTAGGTCAAATTGTTATTAAGTTTTTCTATCAGAATTTTGTAATTATTAATCACGGAATCTGTTTTTGTACTAGCATGGGATAACAACAAGCATTTTTTTTTTTTAGGTGGTGAAATCATCAAATGAGTCCTCCCGCTCTGGGTGGGGCGGAAGGGACTGTCAGACTCTTACTGACTAAAATCCACCCGTGTTCCTTCCTATGCCCTTTACGTTCCGGGGCCACGGTAACCTGGGTTAAGAAAAAACCCGCGACCCCAGCAGGCATTTGGCGCGAAACACGACGCGCCACCGACCCGGGCTTGGTCCTTGGTCGGGCGGCGAGCTACCCATCACTCACCGTCCGCAAGCCCGCTCCGCCACTGTGCCCTCTGCTGATCAGAGGGACACGCGTTGGAGCATCCACACGACAGGCTATTCGCATACGGGCAAAGAGACCACTTAGGCACACGGTGCCTAAGGAAGAGTTTTTGCCCGCATCCCAGGGTGCACCGGCCCGAAAAACTGGTCTTCCCCCGGACGTATCCGAGAGGGAACTCCAGTCCACGGGCGCACGTGGAGGTTTCCTGTCATAGCACCCCGGATAACAACAAGCATGGGATTTCAATACACATACATAACTGACCAACTAGGATAAAACTATTAAATAAAACTGTGACATATTTTTCTTAATTCTATTGTGTTATTCAATCCTCGGGATATCCCATTTCAATTACCTACATTTTGCAATCGCTGTTTTCATAGCCCTAATTTATAACAAAGATAAAACATTCAGAATAAGTCTTCCGTATTTTCATCAAGGCTAAGACAAAAGATAACATTGTAGCGTTTTACTAGGTAGCTGTGTCTAAATCGGTATCTTCAGTATGATATTTCGTACTTACACACTTTAAAAAAATATTATTTAGCATAAATAATACAAATATTTTATTACAAAAGTGTCTTTGCAGGAATAAATTAGATGATAAATATTATTCTAGACAACTTATCTCTGGATTTCCACAAACCAGTAACTGTGTAATATGTAATACGATACCCCATGGTACGACTAGTTATACTTAAGAGCCCATACTACCTCAAATGGCTTAGCAGAAACCTGTGATACGTCGAAAATACTACGGCATTAATTTTGAAATAAATATATGGTGAAGTTGAGGATTAATGTTAGGTCTTATGTTTGGCGAAAACATGATTCCATAAAATTTTCTCGATAGAAAAAAATCCCAAAGTTACCTCTAAATTTAACAATAAAACGCTGGCAATCAGACAATACTTAAAATTAGATCGTGAAACTTTTTATACTAACTGAACTAACTATAAAGCAGGTCTTATGTTATTTACTTTTTTGAATTTCCTTTTTTTTCGCCGTAAAATAAATAGATTTGCGTGTAGACAGCTAAAAGAAAGAGCAAGCAATAGTGCGTGGTACGTGCAAGTGCGAGCGAGTAAAAGTATACTGAGGTACTATAGACCCTTAACATGATGTCACGATATAATGTTTGTACTGTGATTGTACTACTCGTATCATCATTAGCCTATAATGTTCCCACTTCTGGGACACAGGCCTCCTCTCACTGAGCCAGTGAGTAGTAGGCCACAATCACCACGCGGGCCCAATGCGGGTTGGCAGATGTCACATGTCTTAAAATTTTTGGTTCTAGGACATGCCGATTTCTTCACAATGTTTTCCTTCACCGTTTTGAGAGCAGTAGTGATGAAACAAATTAGTACAATACTCGTATTGACCTATGAAACATTGTAACTAGAATTACCAGATTCACGTACAATTCAACTTTACTCTCCATCAGATAAAATCATTAAAAGACTGCTGTAATTAAACGGCACTGTTGCTTTATGTCATGAACATAGTTAACTACGCTATACAGGGTGAATTTTCCAACTGGGCGTAGATAGCTCATTATCTAAAACTATGAGGAAAATCGAGAAATGCTAAAAATGGTCTCGAGGCCGATTTTGATCAAAACCAAAACAGTATCATTAGTAGTCTGCCATTTATCATTACTTTGCAGAATTTTATCCTTATCAGCGACAGTATCAAATGGTGTAACAATACAGCGTGTGTTTATTTTCCAAAACCAATTTTTCAAAAATCCAATCATGCAGTTTTTGTTTTCGTCAAAATCGGTCTCGAGACTCCTTTCGTATTTCTCGATATTCCTCATAGTTTTAGAAACAGCCATCCACGCCCAGTTGAAAAATTCAGGCTGTATATTACAATACATAGGTACTAGTACCGTAAAATATTCGGACAGTGTCTGGCACAAGTAAATGAGTTTTTAATTTCGCCACCAACGCTTTGTACGATAGTGGAAAATATTCTGGAAAAACATTTTTGTTTTACGTGTTTCAACTTTTGGTTACAATTTAATTTTTGTTATGTTGTTACTGCAAACATAGACTTGTTTGTTACATTGTTGTTTTGAATACAACTAACGGATTATTCGTTTATATTTATTTAAATACTATGGTGTTGCCAGCGGCTTTCACAACTGGGCAAAAAATGATCCCACTGAAATTCATATTAAAATAAAAGAATTCATATGTGTTATTTAAGACAAAGAGTGTCGTAGGACCAAAGCCTGCCGGAATCGCGGGATTCACGAATTACCGTGGCTCTGTTGAAAATGAGCATCGGATGTGCTAAATCCGAAGATCGCGGGTTCGTATCCTCCACGCGGTTCGAATTTTTCTTTCAAAAGAAAATCTTCAAAGATACAATTGGTTATGTCAATCTAAAAGCAACTATAAAGTACAATAAATAAGTACTAAATCATAATGACAAATCCAAGACCCTCGATACAAAATCAAATATTATTCTTTTCCTCCATGGATCCTAAAACGCTAGTCTCTTAGGACACATTCTAAGTAGATAGTGTCTGTGCTGGGACAAAGTTTCAACACGCGAGACACGTCTTCCTAACGAGCGGATGGCGGTCGAAAGGAAACAGGACGGAGTGAGAGCTCATTTCCACAACACACACACTTCTTTGCCAATTTGTTACTGTATTTTTCTTTACTTGTTGGCATTTGTTGTAGTGCTTATAGAGTATTTTAAGAAAAGTGAAGTATATAGTAAGGGAAGTGTTGGCATGAATCCCAAAAATTAAGTAAAAAACCGGCCAAGTGCGTGTCGGGCCACGCACAGTGTAGGGTTCCGTAGTTGCCCATCAAAATACTTATGCGAACTAACTAAACTGATTCGCTGAATTTAATTTTAAAAAGAAGAATTTTCAAAATCGGTCCAGGAGTCTTTGAGAAATCGGGGAAAATACATAAGAAAAAAGATTACAACGAATTTAGAACCTCCTCCTTTTTTTGAATTAAGTTAAAAATAGTTGACGATAAAAACCTACCTATCCCCAAAAAACATACCTATAAAGCTGTAAAAATAAAGTTGACAAACTTACATTTGCAGTTGTCTCCGATACATTTTGTTTAAGAACAATTACATTTTATAAGTTGGTCGACTATTACTCGTAAAGTTGTAAAGCCTACTTAGTCATGATAATTTTGTTTTAAACTTCGTTATATATACTACTATTGCGAATTTTTTCACATCCCCAAACATAACCGTTTAGCTGGTAGAGGGGGGGGACACTCGAATCGAGCAAAATTTAGCACTTTAAAGCTTAATATTTCACAAACCAATTTTTTTATCAAAAAATTGTTAATGGAAACTATCATTATTTTTTAAAGGCCTATTTAATGATACCCCACACTAAGGGGTACGCGAGAAAAAAAAAATCCTCACTTTACATGTAAGTACTGGAGGTACCCTAAAAAAAAATATTTTACGAGATTTTATTTTACCACTTTTTCGGCACAACAAATCCGTATATTTACATCAAATTACAGCTCTCTAGTACTGTGCGTCTCTGAGCTAAACTGCGGACAGACGGACGGACGGACGGACGGACGGACATGGCGAAACTATAAGGGTTCCTTGTTGACTACGGAACCCTAAAAACCGGGTCCAGGACCTGAAACTCCTAATTCGGGGCGGATATCACTGGGCCACCACTGCTCTCAAGTCTATACAGTACGATTCACGATGACCACAAATGGCGGTAGACTTTGGCGTCAACGCCGCGATAGACGAATAGCTACTGAGCGGCCTAAAACGAGACGCACGCGCACCAATGCAATGGCGTCCTCCGGTGTTGACGCACTGCGCCCGCGCATTACCGCGCAACTCCAAAGGGACCTAAAATATGCCTTCTGCGCCGTGGTCATCATTCGTGAATCTTACTGTAAGTCTCTCTAAGTCTCATATAAACTAAATATAATAAATAGCATTTTACTGTCTAAGTATACATAACGAATGTGCCTATTCATTACATTTGAAAAGCCAAGGTACAAAATGTAGGTAGTTCTACACACCTGCGTTTTGCCGGAAAGGTATTAAATCCTGGGTGATATGGGTGAGAATATTTTCATTTGTCATAACTTCAGTGCAATCCCTTATTGAGCATTTTATGACAAATGACCAAATTAAATGGGTTGTCGATTCTAATATTTTTTTTTAAAGGACTCATGATGTAATCAGTTTTTGAAAGTTCATTAATATTTTTAAATGATTTATTTAGTTACAGACTAAATAAAACATTTTAATCTATAAATATCTTACTGGTACGTGCTAATATAGAATGAATTTATACTCTTTTACTATTTATGTACACACAAAGTACAACAATGAATAATGAGTACAAGGACACTGCTTATTTATTTAATGCAACTAAGCATAACTATTACATATACTTTCCAACTTGAATTCCACATTTTTTATTCTCGTTTGTTCCGGTGAAACAACTTCTACTACTAATATGCATGCAAAGCCTGTGTAATGAATACGAAAATAAATCAAGGAAAATATAGCTGTTAATCCTTCAAACAAAACACAAGGAAAGTAACATTACATGTGAGACCATTTTGCTGTTTCGATTTAACCACAAAACAATATCGTAATAATCTAGCACACTTTGGCCCAGGATCACAACATCATCATCATCATCATCAGCCGGAAGACGTCCACTGTTGAACATAGGCCTCCCCCTTAGACCGCGCCTAGCATCCATCGTCTGCCCGCAACCCCACAGATCACAACAGAGGGTTGATTTTTTGTCAGTATGACTTTGACAGCCCCTTCCGCTCCACAGGGTGGGATATTTGATGATTTTAAAATAGTTACAAAAAAACTGGTGAAAAGTATAGATCTCATTTTGCCTATGCTAGTATCATAATATAATCCGTAGCTGCCTACCACACACTCACACCACCCAACCACATAGACGAGCTGTGTCCACAGCATCTCCAAACTGATATAGAAGTGATATAAGCGCTTTTCTTGCAATTCTGACGCTCTTTCAGCTTTCACACGTAATTTTAATAGCAGGTGGTACCAATTTTTTTTAACGTGGTAAAATCGGGGACGATAGATACTGTCTGACTCGTGCTGACTAAAACCCTCTGTGATCCTTTAATTGCCCTTTGCCTTCCAGGATCACGGTTACCTGTTTACTCCCGCGACCCCGGCAGGCTACTCTATAGCAGCCTTCACGCCTAATTATAATTAGTACTAACACCATACTTTTACATTCCTCTCTTACATTATTTTTACGCTTGCATGCGTGCGCCACGTAAAACAACGCATATTCATGACCCCAACGCAAACAGCTAATTTACATATTGTACTAAATACTATTATCTACATACATATGCGTACTTTGGTATGTAAATTACGTTGAAATGTGTAAAACCGCAACTTTGCAAATGTAAATTTCATGTTATTAACGGATTATTGTTGTTAAAAAGTTTTTAGATGGTTGTTTAGTTGTGTTAATTGTTTACATTATGTTGTTATATTGTTATTAAACTTATCAAGTTTTAAATAACTTTGAAAACTTTATGAAGTTAAAGAGTTTATTTGTGTGGTTAGTTGAACGCGCTAACCTAGATAGAGCAGTGGTGGCCCAGTGGTGTCGGCCCCGACTTACGAGTTGTAAGTCGTGGGTTCGAATTCAGGCAGGCGCATTACTTTGTGTAATTTATTTCATCACCACTGCTCTCAAAACGGTGAAAGAAAACATCGTGAGGAAACCGGCATGTCCTAGAACCAAAAATTCGAAGACATGTGACATCCACCAATCCGCACTGGGCCCACGTGGTGGATTATGGCCCATTCTCTCTCACAGAGAGGAGGCCTGTGTCCCAGCAGTGGGAATATTAATACGATGACGTTAGACTATTATTATCACATCTCGCTACGATGAATAGAAGCCAAACAGCGGCGGTGAAAAAGTTTGCACATTTATGCAGGTTTTTTAACTAAATTCAGCTTCTAGACTAAGAATTAATAAAAAAGAAAAATAATATAGGCAAGTAAGCTCTCATAATAGTCGCTCCCGCCATTAAACCATCTTTCATCCTTATCTGCGACCATGGCATAGTAAAATATTCATGAGACCACTTTATACATTCAGGGAAAAATTGCAGTATTCATAGCTGCTGGCTTTTAATGAGGTGCTAATAATTATAATTACTGCGAAGTGCTTTTGTCTTTATTTCAGTAGCTGAGTAGTATCTAGAATCTTGGGTTTTTGTAGTGTTCTTTTCAGTTTATGTTTAACTACTTACATTGTTGTATATCCAGTTGTAATTTATGGATCGGTATTAAACATTATATTAAATTTATAAAATATGTCAAGAGCTGATAATTGCCAGTGAGTGATTGAATAAATGTAAGTAGTATAAAAAAAGAAAAAACTTTTTCTAAAAAAAATGTGACCGCCTTCAAAAACAACCACAAAAAAGGGAAAAATAACCTACAAAACTTTTCTTTCGGAAGTCGGTGACTTTTTTTATTAATTTCATTGTCTTTTTTGCCACCGACTTCCGAAAGAAAAGTTTTGTAGGTTATTTTACCCTTTTTAGGGTTCCGTAGTCAACAAGGAACCCTTATAGTTTCGCCATGTCCGTCCGTCCGTCCGTCCGTCCGTCCGTCCGTCCGTCCGTCTGTCCGCAGTTTAGCTCAGAGACGCACAGTACTAGAGAGCTGTAATTTGGTGTGAATATACGGATTTGTTGTGCCAAAAAAGTGGTAAAATAAAATCTCGTAAAATATTTTTTTTTAGGGTACCTCCAGTACTTACACGTAAAGTGAGTTTTTTTTTTTCTCGCGCACCCCTTAGTGTGGGGTATCATTAAATAGGTCTTTAAAAAATAATGTGAGTTTCCATAAACAATTTTTTGATAAAAAATTTCGTTTGTGAAATATTAAGCTTTAAAGTGCTAAATTTTGCTCGACTCGAGTGTCCCCCCCCTCTACCAGCTAAACGGCTATGTTTGGGGGTGTGAAAAAATTCACAATAGTAGTATATATAACGAAATTTAAAAGAAAATTATCATGACTAAGTAGGCTTTACAACTTTACGAGTAATAGTCGACCAACTTATAAAATGTACTTTATATCATATTTTCTTAAACAGAATGTATCGAAAAACATGCTCTTCAACTGCAAATGTAAGTTTGTCAACTTTATTTTTACAGCTTTTATAGGTATGTTTTTTGGGGATAGGTAGGTTTTTATCGTCAACTATTTTTAACTAACTTCAAAAAAAGGAGGAGGTTGTAAATTCGCCGTAATCTTTTTACTTATGTATTTTCCCTGATTTCTCAAAGACTCCTGGACCGATTTTGAAAATTCTTCTTTTTAAAATTAAATTCAGCGAATCAGTTTAGTTAGTTTGCATAAGTATTTTGAAGGGCAACTACGGAACCCTACACTGTGCGTGGCCCGACACGCACTTGGCTGGTTTTTGTGGTTGTTTTTGAAGGCGGTCACATTTTTTTTAGAAAAAGTTTTTATTTTACTCTTTTTAGTTTAAATATTCAACCAACATTCTTGTCAAATACATAATTTTCTTACATGTGCACTAGAATTTCGTAATCCGTAGCACCGGTAATAACATCGTTAACATCTCTTTCATTCATTCCCTATCTAAAAAACTACTGAACCGATTTTAATGAAATTTGCAGTATTCCCTAAGTTGAACGATACCTAGTACAACAAAAAAAGAATAACTTAAATCGGACTTGTAGTTCCGAAGATATGCGAACACGAACATATTTTTTTTTACTTGAGGAGTTGTACCTTCCATCATCAGCTCAGCTTCATGAGATGATGATTTCTATACGCAAGTACTTGAATTACTTCATAAGATTTGCGAAAAACTATGTATCAGCTAATAGTTTGAGGGTTGCCCTCGATTTCTCCAAGATCCAATCATCAGATCCTGAAATGGGACCACACGGGAAGCACCAGCTTTCGTATGAAAAAAGAATCATGAAAATCGGTTCACCCAGTCGCAAGTTATGAGGTAACAAACATAAAAAAAAAGAAAAAAAAATACAGTCGAATTGATAACCTCCTCCTTTTTTTGAAGTCGGTTAAAAAATAATAATTTAAGTTTTAAAAAGTAATCTTTAGTAGCTATTAAAAATAATAATAGGTTTAGCTTTGCTGGGTTGTGTAAAGTATATTATACCTCCTAAACGATGTAATTTTTTAAAACGCTGTGCGATTTGGGCTGTAAAAAGCAAGAGCCTAATTTAGCGAGGGTCCTGTGCGCTTTGTATATCATGCCTCTTACAAAGCAAAAAGCTCATAAATATAAAAATTTAAAAAAAAAACCTACAGGTTGAGTGTACTGATAAATTGAAAGAAATATTCACAAATATCGGTGTCAAAATTCTCCCATACCTTTTTTTATTTGAAAGCCGACCTCAAAAACTGTTAGTTTAATCCGTACCAACCGCCATTCACGGAATTTTCAACATACAGGCTGAATGTTCAGGAGTTTTCACGAAAATTCCTTTTTTATTTTCATGTAGAACGAAAAGGTGAGGGCACAGTAGATGACGCCGCCATACATCGTATACCACAGAAAAATGTGAGGCCATTTAGATTCATCGCAGGCAACTACACCGAGAGCATAAAGACCTAAGCTACCTCATTTCTCGCTTAGTTGCCCTCGCTTTCGTTAAATTGTAGTGAGAAGCGGAGCGAGGGTTGAAATTTATTTCTCTTTTATACGAGCTAAGTATTTATGTTCCTGAGATCTTAACATTGCATCACATACCTAACGGCTTTCTGTTTAAAAATTTTTGCTAAAAAAAAACAAACGTTTTGCTAAAAATATGAATCTGAATACTAACTAGTATCTCAATGCCAGAACAGTTATATTCAAATTAGAAAGTAATGACTCTTCTCAGAATCTATCTAGGTAGCTCATGAAGCTAGCTCATTTCTCGCACATCTCCGCTCAGTGTTTATCAACAGCCACACTCATTTGTCCACCCCCGGCTATTAAACACAGTTAGGTAGACGTTTGCGAAAGTACACTCTAGCAGGATGGCGGCTAAACTTTCTCGTTTGTTTACATTTTTCCTCTTTTGTTTCCCAAGTTTTTGGACGTGTTTTTAGTTAGACGGGCTTTTACAGTGTTGCCAGAATTGAACAGTTGGACCTTAGAACAGAGTTATTTAGTAACGTACATTTTTTTTTTAAATTTAATGACACAAATGTAGCTGCTATTATATAAGTACTTTTACTTTTCATGAGTTTTTAGTGTCCAATATTTTGCCAGCCGTTCCTAATGTGAGACAATATTTGAAATGAAAATAGAATAATAAGTAAAGTATACATTATAATTAAGCAAAGTAACGCTCTTAAGAGCCAGCCATTAATAGTTTTAGAGAAATAAGTCAAATGAAAATTATTAAATGGAAACAGGCAGGTACTTATCGACCAAACTACTAGGTTAAAAACTAGACTAACTTGTGCTAGAAGCATTATAGAAACCACATTCTCCTATGTCAGTCACGATTTTGATGTTGACTAGAATGGCGTTTTTTCTTTTTTATGGCGCAAAGTTCAAAAAAAGAATAACAGCGTTCTAATAACAGACATCGGCCGCCATTACAAAAAAAACGTTATCTGTCAGATACACAAAACATAACTGATTTGCTCAAGATTATCCAAGCAACTTTTTATTAAGGGATTTCCTTCTTTATTTGTATTAAATATTCAATATTGTCCCTCCTGAGTCTTCTTTATTTTTTATGCGCCACCTGAGATTATGATCCCGCTTGTCAAATTATCTCTGTTTATAAGAGGTTTTATTTATTCATGAGATATTTTAACATACCCTGACCTCAGGGAAAGGGACGCAACCCTGGTTTTTAGCCACGTTTGAAATTACTGTATTTTTTTTTCTTTTGTGTTTTATTACGGAAAAATTGTCATCAACGACCACTTTAAAGGGAACTTTTTCATTAAAGTATTCATTCAGTTCACGGTTATTTTATTCTTAATGTTTACAAATTCCTTTCACGATTTACGCTTCACTTAATGTAAGGTTAAGCTTACTTATTAACCGTATATAAAATAAAGATCTCGAATTTTAAGCTAAGGGATTGGCAGGCATTTTACGATCTATATTATTTCTTTTTTTTTTTAAAATAATTTTCAACTTTATGGTTGCTAATCTTCTTCATTTATAGTTTGCATATAAAACGATTTTATTAAAATACTAGTAATTTGCAAAAGGCGCAAATCATACTGAAACTTTTGATAAGCCATACCATTGCCATTCAAAGTTAGACGGCAAAATAAGTCTTCAAACAAGAACAAAATCCCATCGTATCAAAACGACACAACAAAGCGACAATATGTAACAATGGACAGACTCATTCTCGGGATTATTGGATTAAAACAATGCAAGTACGTGGCAGATTATAAGTGAATAAATGCAGAAGGTCCATTTCACCCAACGACGATATAATACTAGACTCGTAATAACAGGCGACCGATGTCTGCCAACACATTAGGCAAAAAAGTCTTATATTCGTCTCATTTCGACCAATCCCGTGAGCCGTAAACATACATTGAGACAGAACAGACCTTGAGTTAGCCAATCACAACGCAGTACCCCGTCCCCCTCGCTGACGTAGTACCTCAGCGAGTTGGCAGAATAATTTTTGTTCCTTAGATCGTGCATGCGTAGTCTAGTATTATATCGTCGTTGATTTCACCCGACTAACGATTCCCAAGATTAGGTACCCAAGTTATCTCACATAATATTGCTGAGTCGTTTAGTCTAGTTAAAATAAAAAAAAAAAAAAACGATGTACAATGCAGCTATTTTATTAGTAGTATTTAGAGTTCCTTTTATCTCTGGACTGTCTATATCGTGGAACCGAGTTTTTAATACAAATTCATCAAATCTGCTGTTATGATGTGAATATGGGAGAAACCAACATACTTTTACATTTATGATATTATTAGAAGGTGTGGTTATTATTTTATATTATTTTTATCACCTATATATAGTAGAATAATTTTTATACTTAGAATATAATAAAACTAAGCTATCACAAAACAAAATTAACCAAATTTATTTACAAAAAAATATCTAAACTAAAATAATGACATAGATTAATTAGTAAACTTAAATAGTATTCCTAAAAATGCGGTGTGAAACCATCATAACAGCAAATGAGATAAAAACAAGTACAGGGGGCCAATTCTCGATTTTCGCCATTTTTCTCGAGTTCAAGATTGTAAGTCGATCTCTATGTCTATCCAAAATATCTCTATCTCTACCAAAAATGTCGAATTGAGCAGAAATCCGTATTCTCAGTCAAAATAGAAATATATATGTCGAGTCGAGTGAACATAATGTTACCATTATGAAGAATCGCACGTTCCGTTTTAGGTAACTATAGATGAATGAATGATTTTGTTTTAAAACGCTGACTAAATCTAATTATTTTAGTATGAAACGAAACGTTTTACGTAAAAATAATCAGTTTGACAGTTGATTGCCTGTCAGTGTCAGAATTTGCGTCTTTTGTTAAGGTTATGTTTACATGGACTCTGTGTTTATAAATCACTAGTGAGTGCTGTTTTACATTTCATGATTTATTTTATTTTAACATGGAGGGGAATTATTTTAGTGACCTTTGTTTCGCTCAAATCATAAATATCGACGGCGGGATAAGTACGCTGTTGTTGCCGTGTATTGGCCAGTTGGTCGCCACTTTCCAACAACTCCGAGATAAAATGCTAATAAACTCGTCCATCTTTCAGTGGTTTCTAGTGCAATCGTGGGTACACAAATTACAGAGTTTGTTAATTGTGCGAAGGTCCTCGTTTCAAGAAAACACAATGCAAAAATCAAGAGTATAAATCAAATTTCCAGTAGGTATGACATACCAAGCCGTATTTTATTTAAAAACTAAAGAAAAAAAAACAGTGTACAATCCAAAACTCAACAAATTCACTCAGAAATGACGTATTTCTACAATCGACATTACATCTCTACTGCTCAGAAGCACTCGACATGAACTCTAACGTTAGCCTTCGACAAATGTCGAATTCGACATCCCCAGAATAGCAACTTTTAAAATTTGTCGAAAAAATGACGTCATTGGAATTTTTTGTCGAGTTCGACAACATCTCTAAAGCCGAGAATTGGCCCCCAGTCCTCGTTTCACTTGAAGCTTGATAAAAAAAAACTTGGCCTTCTGCTGTTTTCTACCTCGTTTGCCAAGAGTGAATGGTTCCACACGCTCGTTCTTATAGCTGAAGCTGATATAATTTAATACGACGCCAGCAAAAGGGTCCTTTGTTATAGAGTTAAGGTTCTTTAGTTTCATGGCAGTTTTATGGGAAAAGGAGGGAAAACTTATGGCAAGCTGCTTGACATATTGCCTTTTTTTTGCTGACTCAAGTTTGGGAGAAGGTAAGTGTTATTATGACTAAGGTCGTATAATACCTATCATGGGCTAAGTTCTTGTATGCCAAGTTATGATTTTGGAAAAGACAGAATAACTTAGAAAAAAATGTTATTTACCTAACAGAAATTAGATATTCGATTATAATTATCGGATTTATTCAACCGTGGTAAATTACGTTAGCACTTATAAAACAGTCAATCTTAATGAGAGAACCAGTATTTATTAAAAGAAAATATGTTTACATTTTGATTAGTGCAAAAAAAAATACATTATTTTTTAAAATTGAAAGAAATGAAAATCCGTCCAGTTTTTGAGTTAATTCATCGCCTAGGTATTTTTCGTTATAAAATAAGGTGTGTATTTATTTTCACGAAAAGTGATTTAAAAAAATAAGTTCAAGATCAAGTTTCTTTGCAAAATTATCATTTACCGTCAATCATCTGAAAATATCTTATAAAACTTAAGAGTCACGTAAACCATTGCTATGCTCGAACCTAAAATAGTTATGCCCGATAATAAGGTCATAGATAAAGTGGCACTTATCAGCAATAACGATAATAGAAAAGTATAAAGTATTACTCGATTATCGTAAGATGTTGAAAAGTTTATGTAAATCCTATCTAGGTTAATCTTTGTCATTATTTTAGCTTAGAAAATATAATATCTTTTTTTTTCGTGAATTTTGATAGTTTTTTGTCTTGTAATAGTTTAGTTTTATTGTATTTTAGTCATTTAGGTTCCTATTCTTAATTTTGTTTAAGTATTTGTAATACATGATAAAAAGAATTAAAAAAATAAGCACGACTTCTAACAATATGATAAATGCAAAAGTGTTTTTGTTTCTCCCATATTCACGTCATAATAGCAGATTTGATGAATTTGTCTTCAAAATTAGTTCCTCGAACGGACAGTCCAAAGATAAATGGAACTCTAAATACTCTTAATAAAATAGCTGCTTTACATATTGAGTGAAATACATCATACAAGGTAAAAAAAAAAACATACAGAAATAACATGTTTTGAAAGTAATTGACGTTTCTTTAGGCCCTTTGACCTTCAAACCACAGAATACATTAAAAAGAGAGCTACACAGTTGATATCAAAGAGAAATTTTCGGCCCTGCTACGGTCCAGCGTCCAGGCGTAATTTCACGGCTGGCGGCTCTAGGTAAAAATAAATCCTGTGCTTGCGAAGCGTGGGCATGGACATGGAGGTTCATTTCAGAGGTACTATTATCTAAGCACGAAACCTGTAGATTCGGTCATAGTTTCGGGCGTTCTACATGAAGAAGATATACCTAACTTACGGACATAAGATTAGTTAGTGATACGAACTAAAAATTGGGCGGGACATTATGTGCCGTAGACTAGATGGAAGATGGGGTAGGAAAGTGTTGGAGTGGAGACCACGGACGGCACAGAAGCATGTAGGGAATCAACCGGCTAGGTGAACAGAAGATCACGTTAAAGTGGCCGGAAGAAACTGGATAGCCATGATACAAATCCGCCAGAAGCGGAAAGATTTAGAAGTGACCTACATTCAGCATTTGGTGACTTAGGAACTTTACTCATGGCGCGACGGGGCTGCAATTTGACCGATTCCAACTACAAGTGAAAATCAACCTTACCACTACGACATATGACATAAAACACGTTTTTATCTACGGATAAATCAAAAACCAAACCCGATCGCCACGACAACGTCCAGTCAGTCGAATCGCATCATTATTTCTTAGATACTCGTTCGTTGCTCGCGTTCGGTACAGTGAATGAAATGTCATATAAAGCGACCGCGGGCAAGTAGCGCGAGTAATCGCTCGTCGCACTTGAACACTCGCTGTCGCCATGTCGCCCGGCGACAAAACTATCGAAACTACACTCGCTTCCCGCCGATCGCCAACTCTGTTTAGACTGTATAGTTCTACTCGTTACTCGTTCATCGTCGGCGGTCGGACCACTGCCTTAAATTGGTAACATGACTGAACAGTTGTCCCTACTCCCGATGTGTTGTCTAAAATTTGAGCGTAGATTTCAACTCAAATTAAATCGTTATTATTACAATTTATTCTAATCTTAAAACAATTAATTCACACTTCTACGGCTCAGATATTTTTATTCGCGACTACCAGGGATTAAAATTGCCCATGACAGAAATACATGGTCACTTTTGGAGGAGGCCTTCACCCGAGGAGGGGTTCTTGCAGAACTAGAAAAATAAATAAGTTACTATAATCTATCCTAATTAAGGTACATCAAATAAATTTAAAAAAAATAGTTATTTTAGAAAGTAAGGTAGTCGTAATATAGTCATAAGTAGTTTTATTTTTATTTTTTATATAGTACCTAAATGCTCTAAATTAGTGTGTTTGCAAGAAATAAAAGGCTTTTTTATTTTATTTTATTTTATTTTATACCAGGGATTAATTCGACCTGCTCGGTTCGAGGCACAAACTAGACTTTCACATTGAATTAGGCCCAAAATTTTCAGCCCGTGCCCGCTTTTTCGTTGACGGACTAAAAGAGTAGACTCCCCGTGACGTAATGGGCGAAAAACTCGCGTCATCATACTCCAGACCTTTGAGCCCGCCACTACACCCGACCGACTGAGCACTCCAGTCCGACACAAACGCGTGCTTAACGCTCATACAGTTTGTTCACTTCCAACGCCTCTTGATTTGGCTTTAGTGCTTTCCATGAATTTTTTCGCACCCAATCTCCGATGCGGAATCGGATGACGAGTGCGCCAACAAGTTGATAGCATTTGCTTTAGAGCAAAAGGTTTCAATTTTTCATCCCCGTTTTCGTAGATGAATATTTTATTTCCCGTTTCGTTAATCGATTCCAATAATCCCGTATCGTTTTTACTTTAATTCGAATTGCAATTAACTTGAATTACTGAAATAAAAATTCGAATCGTTAAGCTTTTAAATTGGATCAGTGTTGTATAATTTGACTTTATACTTCCACTCGGTTGGCTACGGTCCTTCTTTTATCCGTTATCCTGATTTACCTTTGAAAGGTTTGAACATCGGCTTTTAAGGAACTGAGATTATTATATTATTGGTATCGTTATGAATAAATGTTGGTTATTTTCTTCTCGATGATAAAACATTGTTTATTTATCTTTTTACAGGAAGAAAGCAATTGAAAGTTTGCTTAAGTAACTGTGTTTTTCGATTCTTTCGCATGATTACAATTTTATGGCCGGTAAACTTTTACCCGTGGTGTCTTCCGTTTAGAATTGACTTCCTTGTAAACAAAGTGCCTGTTGTTATTGGATAAATATTTTCTATTTTTCGTCGCCGTGTAAAAATGTATTGGGATAAATTAATTATGTTATTGTTCTTCATTTTTGAGATCAAAGAGTGCGTTTGCTTGCTACGCGAAGAGCTACGGCGTAGCTCTACTACGCTCTGCTACGGCGTAGCATGCAATACGCTACAGAAGCGTAGCGTGCTCGAAGCCGTCTTGGCAAGCTTCATCTGAAGCTCTTCACTGACAAATACATAGGTAATTAAAATTGTATTGTTTAAACACCGCTAAAAAAAACAAAACATTTTTTTTCGAAACATTTAACCAAACAATCATCTCAGTATTTTTAAGTACTATGAAAGAAACAAAGATTAACGCCAAGCCTTATTAAATTACTTCAAGTTTCCTTAGGCCTTTTATTAAAGTTTCAGTGTTTATATTGTTAACTTTAACAAAAGTTGTCTCAGATATTATTTTAACATCGGACCTATACAAACATTATTTTAAATTTTCTTATAATTTATCATCCTACCATAAAGTTAACAATGTAAGCTTTTTGTGTTTGAGTCACCATTTATTGAAAAAAAGTGTTTCTTTTTGACTTTTATTTTTATTCGTTTTTTTTTATTCCATTCTCCCCTATCAGAAGTATCATTAGACAGTATCACTTGCTCCCTTTGCATTAATATATACATATAATGATCTCACAAACTACATTTTTAAGCCTTCCTCTCCATCCTTCAACATTCATACTCATCACACTCTTAATCACATAAGGCATATATAAACATCCTTCCTCATCACATGTCCATACCAAGGGCCGTATTACAACGTCATAAAACCATGCTTTTTCCAGTGTTTGAACGAGACGGCGCTAGTCAACTTGATAGCTCTGTCACTTTCATTCGCTGGACTAAGCCTGGTTTTAAGACTTTGTAATACAGCTGAAGTGGCCTACCATGACGCCTTATAGCGTGAGTAGTTAAGCTGTGGGAAAGAGACAGCGCTATACAAGTCGTCTACCGTCACCTAAACCAGCGCTGTGACTTTTTTTTCTAAATGTCACAGCTCATGCTGAGATACATTTACCTTCACCTTTTGGCCTCGTACAGGACCAAAATTGGTTATTTTATTTTAATTTGTTTTATAGTTATTTTATTTTAATTTGTTTTATAGTTGGTTATTTTATTTTAATTTGTTTTATAGTTAAGTTTCTTTTATTTAATTTTTAACTTTATTTTGCATTTTAAGTTGTTGTTCTGTCCTGTGTGCGTCCAATAAAACTTTTTTTTCTTTCATCTCGTTCCCTGAGCGGAACAACTCACGTTTAAAGACGTCCTGTTAAGCCACCAGGACAAACGATACCCTTTTTTTTTATTTCGGTGAGAGGCGCCACTACTATTATTTACCGAGGCATATTATTAATTTCCAGCGATAAAGATCGGCATACCGATAATTAAACCACTAACTTCTAATTTACATAGTACATTAAACTCGTAAGGCTCTATCCAGTAGTAAACCACGGCAACCTTTTACGTAATGGCTTCAGTCCTGATTACTCCGTATTTTATCTAGTAAGGCTTTAAGGGGAATATCCAATGAGGCTTAGGTCGGTTAGGGCAACCATCTTTTCAAGTTTGTTCGGCATTATATAGCCCAGCTCTGTTCTTTGGTCTTGATCGTATAGACTTGAGTCAACCTTAGCTCAAATAGGCCAGAAGTCTGACATGGTTGCAAAAATATCTCGAAAAGCTAGTAGAAAGAACGGATTGAAATCTGACAATACCTCCCTTGTGTTGTCTCTTGACCTTGAGTGTTAAAGGCGGCGCTAGTCGCGAGCTCGAACTCACTGGCAGGCATTTTTTTTTTTTTTTTTTTTTTTTTTTTTTTTTTTTTTTTTTAGCGTGGTAAAATCATCAAATGAGTCCTCCAACCCCGGGCAGGGCGGGAGGGACTGTCAGACTTCTACTGACTAAAATCCACGGTGTCCTTCATAGCCTGTTACGTTCCGGGGTTACGGTTAGGGAATAATCCCGCGACCCCGGCAGGCTTTGGCCCTCTCTGAGAGGGGGGCCCCGTCATTATGCTGACGCTCTTTGAGGCGCGCGTGGGACACAACGCGCCGTCGACCCGGGCATGGTCCTTGGTCGGGCAGCGAGTTGCCCTTTACTCGCTGCCCGCATGCCCGCGCCTACGGTGGCCGGAGATCGTCGCGCGACGTCCGTCGCCGTGGGCGTCCTACACCGCGGTTGGGGCGGAGGGAGAACTCTGTCCTCTCTCGCTCGCGGCGCGCCTCCTCCTTCGCGAGCATTACTGCTTCGCAGAAGGAGGCGACCGCTTCCCACTCCGTCTCGCCCCGCAGCATGGCCGAAACCAATGCCGGGCGCGAGAGGTCTCCGCCTATCGCAGCCGTGAGGACACGTCGGTGCGCCGCCCAAGCTGGGCAGTCCTGCACCGTATGCTCCACCGTGTCCTCCGGGCGATCTTCGCAGTGATGACACCCAGACGTATCCTCCTTCCGCATTAGACACAGGTACCTCCCGAAGCACCCGTGCCCCGTGAGGACCTGCGTCAGGCGGAAGGTAAGGACGCCATGACTTCTCTCCAACCACTCCTCAAAGAGGGGTCTTACCGCCGCAATTGCGGCGTGCCCGGCCGTCGGTCGCGACAGTCGTTCCTTCCATACTGCCCTGAGATCGCGCCGGAGGTCTTCGCGCCGCGCCTCGACTTCGCGAGGCAGCGGGCTCACGCCCCGGCGCTGCGCGCCTCCACGCGCCACTCATAGACGCGCTGGAGGGCAGTCGCCTCCAGATCCCAAGGCAGCAATCCGGCAAGCAGGTTGGCCGATTCGCCGGCAATCGTGCGGTATCCCCGGATCATTCGGATAGCCATGACCCTCTGGCATGCGACCAGCTTCTGTGGTCGCGTCCGGATGCTCAGGGCCCACACAGGGGCCCCGTAGAGGGCCATGGACCGCACGACACCAGCGTACAGCCTACGGCAGGAAGCGTTTGGCCCGCTGAGATTGGGCAGCAGTCGCCTGAGGGCGGCCGCTGCACGGTTCAGCCTTGGGGCCAAACTCAGGAAATGCTCCCTGAAGTTCCACCGGCTGTCGAGGACGAGTCCCAGGTACTTCATCGTCCCCTGTACGCCGATTGGAACTCCTTCCACCGTAATGCTGTAACTCGACGGTGGCGCGTTACGGCGGCCATGAAAACACATGGCCTCCGTCTTGTGCAGCGCCACCTCGAGTCCCAACCGCCGGATCCTCTCGACGACTGTCGCGACCGCTTCCGTCGCCACGTCGGCCGCCGCCTGGTGCGACTCTCCCTGTGCAAGGACGAGCGTGTCGTCAGCGTAACAAATTACGCTGACGCCGTCAGGGAGGTCGCTGCGCAGCACCCAGTCGTATCCGATGTTCCACAAGGGCGGTCCCAGGACCGAACCCTGTGGAACACCGCACGACATCTCTCGCCGGTTCCACTCTCCCCGGTGGAAGAATGGTGCATGGTCAAAAACCATGATATTTCACCTGAAATCGAGCCATATTGTTCATGTGTCCGCGAGCATCATCCCCCCGTAGACAAAACAGATGAAAACATTATTCAGTGAGATGCACCATCATTCAAAATACGAAACGGCCTTTGGAAGTTGGGGTTTTATGAAAAAACCAATGCATCAATCAATTTTAAATAAATTCTTCGATTAATTTGCTGTCGGTACGGACTTCGTTTTGGAAATTTGATGCTTCTTTAGCTTCTAATTTACACCCAAAGTTGTGTTAAAATTAGCAAAAAAAACGAATGTTTAGAAGCTCTTTACTTTTTAATGGCTTCGTATTTTACAATTCTGCTTCCGTACAGACAAAATTCATAATTAGACAAAACGATACCATGTTTAAGTTTCGATGTACCATGTCAAATAGTGGAGTAAAACCCCAACGAAGTTTCTATGGAAAAAATGTTGACATGTTTCACCTTAATGAAGCTTTGCTCTGTTTCTCTTCATCAAAAAAATAACCTTATTTACATAAATTTTATGTACATTTCGTATGACACTCTCAATCACGGTCACTTGTATGAATATTAATATTCACATGACTAAGTTAAGCTCGAGTTAGTTTCATTTTACAAACGCAAGCATTTCTACAAAAAAAAAACTCAATTTTAGCTCCTCGTATTTGGGCCTTGACTTGGCCCTGTCATTTGTCCGGACTTCAAAACTAAAAGAAAAAGAAAAAAACAATGAATACATTTAGAAGAGACCTACTTTCATGATTGGGAGGTCCAATATTATAGGAATAGAGAGAGAGAGAAGCAAGATTAAAAACAAGAATGTCCGACTTTTTACAGGACTTTAGAAGTAACCCTACTTACGGCGCATATTCAGTCAGTTAAAAGAGACCCAATGGTAATATTCTAAGATTACGGCAGACTTAATCTTAACAAAGAGGTTGTGGGTTTTGAAGACAACCTTTAAGTACGTGTATTTGATGAAGTCGGTGTTGTGTGGTTTCGGAGAGGAAATTATGTGGGATTCGGATGGGATTTAGAGGTGAGGATTTTGTCGGTGTTGGTACATGAAGGGTTTATTTTAGGTTTTATTATTGTGATGGTAATACCATCTGGAGCTGTATACTTTTTTCTGATACCTCCTGCTTTTGCTGCATAGTATTTGTATAGAAATTCAGATGTTTTTTTCTTATTTTAAAAGACAGGACTTTAATGCAAGTATCTGTTATAATATTGGTACCTATCCCAGATGTGGCGTATAGGGTGAGATAGATCCGGGCGAGCTTTATCTAAATGCTTTAAAACCGAAGTGCCAGAATTATTATGAAGAAGGCGCCAGAAGACCGTCGCGTCGTCACCGAAGTGGGTCTACTGAAGAATTTTAATCTTAGAAGGGTTTTTAGTAGAATGACTACAGAAAAAAAAGTGGAAGTGCCTTTGCCCATGAACAATAAATATTTAGACGATCTACAAGTAGTTTTTTCAGGTCTGAGTATTTGTGTATGTGTGTTTTTATGATTGTAAACGCACCCACTCTAAAGGAAAAAAATCCTAGCGTGGTGCCTGACATGGCTTATAAAAGAAAGAATCGTCTGAAATTGCAAAATCAGGTATTTTAACATTTTCTAATAAGTTTGAAAACCAACATGCAAGAAGGGGAAAAAATTCAAGGAAATGTATGCGAATGCCACCCTTGTTATTACGTCTACTCGACGTAAGCACGGCTGTTCATTCAATGGTTATTGTACAGGAAAATTCTTGAGAAGCCTTATTTGGAATCAAGTGTGACTTGAAAGTTGATTGGATGGAATATTTTGGATGTCGGTTAGTTCTTAAACGTGCTACAGCTAAACATGAAGTCCCAGATTCCATATAATTATATCGTTCCTGGGTAGGGCAAAGTGTTTTCAAATTACTTTAGAATTGGCTGACAGGAGTTTGGGTTTGTGCCTGGTTGATGACAAAGATCCTCTCTATTACTTAAGCAACAATTGTGAAATGTGGGTGTACTATGATAAACTTCTGTCAAACCCTTTCAGGAGCTCAATAAATAAATTAATATTTTTGAACGAAGTTCCTTATCGCGCGTTGTGAAAGGGGGCTAGACGGAAAAAAATCTTACGAAAAGTTGGCACGACACTTTTTTGCCTCGCCTCGCACCCCGTACCCCTCACTCAACTCCCGTTCCTCGTGACTCTTTCGTTTCGTCTTTCTATTTCGCATTGAACAGTGTGGTGTTGCGACGATTATTTTTGTTAACTTCATTCCATCCGGGTGTCCCTTGTTTTCAACCTGCATTAGGAATTTCTTCTGTGTCGTGGGTGCGTTTACAAACATAATAAACTCACACACACAAACACTTTAGTAATGTTACGTTATAAACACTTTCAATTCATTGATATAATCATACCTTAATTTGAGTACACACATCATACAAAATAGTTTTTTATGTATATTCAAATTAACTTTGAATCTGCATATTTCATTTGGAGTATTACGAGTACTCCGAAACATGTTTGGAATAAAACAACAATGTTAATTACGAGTAATTGAGATACTTTTATTTAGGACAATAAAGACGCAAATTATTATTGTTATGGAGTATCCAAAGTCGGTTTCTACAGTGAGTTATAGTAAAAGACAGACAGCATCGATATTTACAATATTTTCAAAAAACACATCAAAACTCGAGAGGGTGTCGTGGCTTTAAAAGTCATTGAGAATTGAAATGAAATGAAATCTGAAATTTAAAAAGCGCCGTAAACTGCGATAAATATGGCTATTAAATATTTAAAAAATAAATCTGACGGTCTCATCACAATTTAATCAAGCAAAAATAGCCTTTCAATCAAATCAATGAATCCTAAGCATAAATGCCTGAAAAATAAAAAAAAATGCCAATACGTTATCTAACATCATTTACTCTTTCAGCTACCTTTTGGCTAAAATTAACGTAAGAAAATATTGAAAGTATAGAAGAACGAACTTACAACTAGTCTCGATCGAAAACCAATAAAACATCCATTTAAACACACATAAATCAACACTCCACGTCTAGCTCTGCCGACAAACCAGAAAATACAGCGCTCCTGTAATTAGATATGTCACAGCGTAATAATTATGAGCTCAACCGCACCTGCGCTACGATCGGCACGACCCCACCATGAAGTAGGTAGGTACAGAAGGTTGGTTTAACATGTAACCTATAATAACTCGAACCTACAGTGCTTTCATAGTTATTATGTTTTGTGAGTGGGACTATAGCACCATAATTTTGTACTATTTTATTTTTTGACTTTTAGATAAAGTGCATAACGTACACATAAGGGGGAGTTTCAAAGTTGCATCAATTTCTGAAAAACTTACCGACGCCAGTGTTTTTCCATAGCTACACTCAAGAGATCCCTCTTCCACCGACAACTTGGATGAGAGAAGTCCTGAACGATATGAAGGAATGTGGCCTGTCAGACGACGATGCTAAATGGAAAAGATGGCGCCTCGAGGTTAAGGAACCCGACCCCGGGTAACAGGATAAGGCGAGGACAAAGTAAAAAACTATTCAAAAGTGTCTCCAACTGGCCTGCTTTAAATAAATGATTTGCTTTTGATATAAATAAACATCATTTTCTACTGGCCACTGCTGCTGAAAAACGGTATCGCTTACTCAAATACGGGTTGGCCAGAACGTCTTGAAACGGAACTAGGTAATCTTTTTGTTTGCTGACAACGTTTTATTAAAAATTTTGACATTTGTTGTAACCAAAGAACGCAGGTTTGTCCGATTTATTATTGTGCCTTATAACTGACGTAATTATTTAAGTGAAAAAAAAAAAAAACATTCAAACAAGTGCTGGTAGCGAGAGCACAGTGGCGACTTCCGGTTTTCTACTCTAATTTGCCAAGCTGTACGCTAACGGATTCATGATTTATGTCACTCACTTTATATCCGGGTCGCGAACTCTGCAGGCGCTTATAATTTCAGGATCATGGTTATATCCTAACCTTAGCAACAGTTGCATAAATATTAGCGTGATCAACGCATAGTTTAATTCATAAAACCTAAACGATTCATCACGTTAACAGAATGCATGACATAAAGTCCCTTTCCAGTGGGGTTGTTAGAAAATCGCCACAAAAAATATTCCATCCGAAAAAATCGTTTTCTAGTACCCTCTGTTAAGATTCATTCACATTGTGTCCTCGTTTTCGGCAGTTTTACGCTGTTCGGTAGTTTTTATAATTTAATTGTTCTGCTACCTCCGTTCTTTTTTTTTTTAGCGTGGCAGGGCGGGAGAGACTGTCAGACTTGTACTGACTAAAATCCACGGTGTCCTTCAATAACCCTTTATATTCCGGGGCACGGTAATGAAATAAGTCCCGCGACCTCTGCTATCTCCGTGCGGAAAAAAAAATGTGTCGTATGTACAATTATCAAAATTAAAAAAAAAACAAAAGCTTTTGCATAATTTATTCATACTTGCTTTCGTAGGGAATTATTTTTGTGGCGAAATTAGAACAACCCCTCCAGTGTTTGTGTATTTTCAGTCGTTGTTTGGAGTTGACCTTTTGTGTTTAGTTACACAGTGACACTACGTAGCTGTAAGATCTTTAGGTACCGCTAATTTGTGTAAATAAATACTTTCAAAATAAGTGAGTGGCGGTGCGTTAAGATGTTTTCAATGTGAAAGAAATAATAATGTTGAATTGGAAGGAATTGATTAAGGATCGAAATACAATACCAAAAACAACTCTATAATATGCAATAATTATGTATTATATCGGTACTGAGAAATTAACGGCCACATGATATCATTTTAACCTTTGTACATTAACTTAACCTGTATAACATTTAACTAAACATTAATTACAACCAACAACCTAAACAAAGCTGTAACTACTTCACAAAATAGTCTCGATCTGTACAGACAGAATGCTAAAATTAACAAAACATAGCCAAATTCGCCAAAATGGCTACCAGTAGCAAACATACCAGAAAATTGAAAACAGAGTTCAAGGTCTCAACGACTAAAACCTCAATCAATCAAATTAATAATAAAGCCGTTTACACACTGAACTTTGACAAACAAAAGTATATACGACAAAGTGAACCTACAGTTGCCTAAATAAACAACGTTCTCAAATGTTTTGTTGTTCATCGTAAGGCTAGTGTAAACACCAACTAATAGGGTTGTTTTTAAGGAGAAATAATGTTTGTGTTTAGTTAGGGGTTTGTTTGTAGATATAAAGAAATTGCGCCTACCTAAGAGCAATACTTGAAAGAAGCGAGCATACGTAGGCGTCATCATTTTTTTTGTAGAAGATATTATTTTTATTTATCAAACATCCACCTACGTTTTGAAAGACGGGGTGAATTTTTCAAGTGGGCGTAGGGAAGACTATTTATTTTACTGGCTATCAAAATATAATTAAAGAAGACTTGTCCCGTTGACTTTGGAACCGTATATCTTTACTTTTCAAAATCAACTACACTATCGATTGGAATTTAAATCATATTGGCTCATGCTAAATTATAAATGAAATGTATTAATAGGTTTTACTTTTAAGAGTATTTTATTATGATGCAAAAAAATAATCTTAAAAAGGATATAATTATATCTAAAGAGAAAACCCACATTATAATTTTATTTTTATAAATACATCTTTGTTAAAGTACAGAATTGACATAAAAACACAAAAATGCAAAAACACTCCCGGTGAAATAAATGTTAGGGACTGCCTCCACGAGCGAGAGAATCGCGACGAGTCCGCCCTTATATCGTCGGATAATCTCCACGAACGAGCGATAATTCCGCCGCGTATCGTCGCGAGTCGTTACGGTATCGCGGCGATTCCGCGGCGACTCGTAACGGTATCGCCGCGTTTTGCGTTAAGCAATGCTGAAATGACGCTGCGTTTGACAGCGCGCCCGCCGCGCGCTCGTCGCGAGAGCGCCGCGAGCGCGCGGCGGTCGCGTTGCTAGTCGCGGCGGGCTAGCGACGATGTAATGACGTTTTGCGCGCTCGTTGCCACTCGTCGCATCGCGGCGATAATATCGCCGTGTGGAGACGGTTCCATAGAGAGTGTATAGAAAAACGTGGCACGGCGATACTATCGCCGCGATTCTCTCGCTCGTGGAGACAGCCCCTTAGGGTCGGTGAGTAACAAAGCGAAGAATAAAATATTCCGAACTTGCATGCTTGCACAAAAAAAAACAAATAAAAGAAGTATGAAACTAGACATTATGTGCAGGACGGTCTGGCACTTATTTGCTCGCTGAAATAAAAATAAAGTACGGTACCGGCATAAAATATCACTGGCCAGTTACAAACAGTAACGATAGTCTTGAGTAACTCCATTAAAAACTTTATAGACGATTTTTATAATAATATGATAATTGCTTAAAACTAAAGTTTAAAATTGATTGAATGCCTCGTTTCTGGGACCTCCGATAAACTGTCAATGGCTAGTATACCTTTCTACCTTAAAAAAATGAAGAATATCTACAGTAATTTTCTTAGGAAAGGAAAAATTCGATCCGCGGGCAGGATTCGAACCTACGGCCTTCGGATTCAGTACATCCGACGCTCATTTCCAACCGAGCCACCGAGAATCTTACCTGCCGCGGCGAATTCTTCCTTCCATTTCTAACGTCTCATGGTGACTTTCATCCGAAGGCCGTAGGTTCGAATCCTGCCCGCGGATCGAATTTTTCCTTTCCTAAGAAAATGTTTGAAATTCGCTACGCATGCGTTAATGTGTTAAATATTTAAAAATATATCTATAGTGATTTTAAGTAAAGTACCAAAAATATTCTTAAAAACCGACTTTTCTTCCTCATTTCATAAAAAGAATTTCCCCTTCCCGATTTCTTTAGAGCGCGCGTGAAAATTTTACTGCCTGAACAGCAATATGAACGAGAATTATGGTCGTAAACAGTTTTAAATCTTGTGAACATAAATTTTAAATAATAAACATGAGTTATACGTATGAATATAGCCTTTTAAATTTAATTACGCTCATGTTTAAGGGTGTAATCGTATTATGTTAAACTGGGTGCCTAGGGTCTATTTTGCTAAACAAGTACAATAGTATATATATATAATATATATACCTAATAGTCAAAAGACTTGAAATAAAATGATGAAATTATATTTATTTTTGCAAGTAGGTTATTGTGGACCATGCCCGGGTCGACGGCGCGTTGTGTCCCACGCGCGCCTCAAAGAGCGTCAGCATAATGACGGGGCTCCCCTCTCAGAGGGCCAAAGCCTGCCGGGGTCACGGGATTATTTCCTTACCGTGACCCTGGAACAGAAAGGGCTATTGAAGGACACCGTAGATTTTAGTTAGTAGAAATCTGACAGTCCCTCCCGCCCTGCCCGGGGTCGGAGGACTCATTTGATGATTTTACCACGCTAAAAATAAAAATAGTAGGTTATTGTAAACACTTTTACATGTCGTCTTTGTACAAACTAGGTGAGGCCGGTGTTTCGTACCTGACTACTCTGCAAAGAAACAGCTGAAACAAACTCAGAGATCACTGTCTCTTTTAAGGTCCAGACATTATTTTGATCATGTCATACGAGGACCATGTCAGTAGTATTAAGGTTCGATATAAACGTTACGGATAATGTAGACGGGACCCCGAACACTGGACACTGGCAGATAACGCAATAAATTCGCATTATGCGCGATAACGGCGCTTCCTAGTCACCAGATTATTTGGGGACATTTAAGATCTACCATGATGGTCGAATACACAAAGGTGGGTGAAAATCGTCACTCACTCGACATCGCCGTCAAGGTCGACCTCAGCGAAGGCGGTGTAACGATCAGACCATGTTCGCGTAGCAAACATGGGCAGAAGTTTCCCAAAATTGTGAGTTTGGAAGGTGATAGGTGAGGCCATTGTCTAGGAGTGGGACACAGATATTTTAAAAAAGGTATAAGATCTGCCTACTAGATATTATTTTGATGGATAAACGTTTTCAGTTTGCGAAAAAGTTTTGAAAAGTTGTAGGGGCTATTGCTTGACAGTGGTTCGATGGAAAACAAAATGTTCTTGCTGACGTCTTGTAAACACCTTGGTAATAAGCAATTATTATTATAACAAATAATAATAGGGTAGTTTCCAGGGTCAAAATAATTACATTCTATTTAGTCCGTATTTTAGATTATAAAAAAATATTAGACACGTATTTTTTCTTTTTTCGATTAAACAAAAAATAAAAAAGATAATAGCCTATTTAAGTTACCTGTGACGTCACTCTGCGCGAAAAATGCCACGCATCGTGACGTCACACGTAACTTTAATAGGCTATATCTTTGTCATTTTTGGTCTAATTTACAAATAAAAAAATACGTGTCCCTTATTTTTGAATAATCTAAAAGACGGACTAATTATATTTTTTTAGGCAACTAGCCTATTGCTTATTACCAAGGTGTTTACAGTAAAACGGCTGAATGTGTACTCAATTATATTTCAATGTCTCACATTACAATAAATAACTATAAATGCTTATGCTAACGAATCAATAAAAGCTATGTTATCATACAAAAGACTTAGGAATGTTGTGGTATATAACTATATTAAACTTGACACGTACATCACTCCGCGAGTGCCCCGAGTTAAGCCAGAAACACATTATTTAACACGCCACGCAACGCAACGTGTCGACACCCAATGTGCAGTGAGCGCGTGTCGTCGCGTCAGGTGTTCATAGTGTGATTCTGGTCACAGAAAACAATACATTTGATTTGACTCAACACGCATCACGTTTCGTCGGGTGGCGTCGGGTGTTAATAATGTGTTTCCGGCTTTAGTTCACTTAGGGTGCTTGTACACGACGAATGTAGCTTAAGCATGTTGAGTTACTTGCGCGGGTTACATGCGCCGTGTACAAGCACCCTTATCTGTCACATCGCGAGCTGCGTTCGATTCGATGGTTCCCATCACCGACTTCCCAAATAGCGTATAGTATAAGTAAGTACCATTTGTAAAACCTATACCAACGTATGTCAAGTACGCAGTCCACAACTTGTCCATACCTGTTTAACCAAACCCTAAGTTCTCCTGAGGTCAAAGGAAGTTTTGACCAGTTTCTAAAGTCATCAAAATAACTGTCATTAGGTATTGACCCGACAAAGTTAATAGTTGAAGTGAAGTTGTTCTATAACTGAGAATTCAAAACGAAGTTAGTCACAATATCGGAACACCAAACTATTGAATAAATAAAACTTGGTGAAGTAAGTACACCTCAGAACTAGAACCTACTGAGTAAGTTGCTACCACAATTTGACGTCTTGGTGGCACGGTTGGTATCGCGAAGTCATCATTTCACACTTACGATACAAGAGAAATTACCTACTAGAGAGAGCCATCGTTTTAAAAAAATATATTGCTGCTCTGTGTAGCACTGGTTCGACTACCGCAAGAAAGAAAAAAATTTAACTACAAGTAGTTGTTTTGGCTGTTTATGTATGTGAAATAAAAAGCTTGAACATCGATTGTAGAACTACAGTCTTTCTGACCTCAAATGAATAGTCATGGGAGCGGAGGCGGAACGCGCAAGGTAGAGGACAGCCTCCACCTCACGACTCAGCCTCAAGAGACGCCCACGGCAATGACAACGCGAGGCGATTTCCAGCCACCGTAGGCGCCTATGCGTTCCGTCTGAACATGTACCATGCCCGGGTAGACGGCGTGTCGTGTTCCACACACTCCTCAAACAGCTGTCAGCAAGCTGATATGGCCCCCATTTTTAATTTGTTTTTTAACGTGATAAAATCTTCAATTGGGTCCTCCCACCCCGGACAGGGTAGGATGGACTAAAATCGACGGTGTCCTTCAGTAGCCTGTGTGTTCCGGGGTCACGGTAAGGAAATAATCCCGCGACCCCGGCAGGCTTTGGCCCTCTGAGAGGGGGCCCCGTCATTATGCTGACGCTCTTTGAGGCGCGCGTGGGACACAACGCGCCGGCGACATGGTCGGGCAGCGTGTTGCCCTTTACTCGCTGCCCGCATGCACGCGCGATATGGCCCCCATAGAAGGTTATTCAACTGTTGGGTTTGTGTGGACTACCTAAACAGGTAACCGAATCCCTGGAATGTGAAGGGCTATTGAATGAACATCGTTGATTTTAGTCAGTACGAGTCTGAGAGTCCCTTTTGCTCCACCTAGGGCTCATGACTTATTTGATGATTCAACCGAGATAAAAAAAAACTCCAAATTAAGTTACTAAGCCAACCAAGACTAGTGGTTAGTGACCCTAACTGCAATGCCAGAGGTCGTGGGTTCGATTCCCACCCAGGACAAAATGTTTGTGTGATGAGCACGATCATTTGTTCTGTGTCAGGGTGTAATTTATCTATAATAAGTAGGTATGTATTTAGAAATATATAATGTATGTTTATCAGTTGTATAGTACCCATAACACAAGCTCTGCTTAGCTTGGGACTTGTAGCTGCGTTGTATGTGTGTGTATGATAAAAATGTGTGATAAAAAGTAAAACAAAATATCATGTTGAACACATTGAAAGCCAACCGTATTTAACATTAATGTGTAGACAAATTAATTATAAGAGACCATACTACTATGTAAAATAAACCCTCAAAGTGATTCCTTTGACGCTCACGGAACCCCGTATCTGGAAATGCGACTTTTTAATAATGAGTGTCGTAATGTCAGATGTCAGTGGCCTAATTGAAGGTGTCGGTGAAACGACGTAATACGATTAAAGATTTCCATTAACTTAAAAGGTTTTCTAAAGAAAAGGCAAGGCTGCGGTATTTTAAAAAGTTATTTATGGAATAGCTCTCAATCTGTTGAGATTAACATAATCTGTTACTTGGTTGTTTGTAAAAATGATTTTAGTATCTGAAAAAAAAATGCTCTTAATACAAAACATAACATCTTCTAAAGAAAATTATCATATTTTTAACCATTTCCTAATTATAGGTCGAATTCCCATCAAACCAGATGCATCTGAGTGTATACGTGGAAAATCCTGCTTATTTGACCTCCACAGCACGGTATATAGTATTGAGTAATAATTACAATATCGCTTAATAGAACCATTGACCAATCGCAACTGTCGAAGATCTATACTCGTAAATTACACCAACACAAAAGAAGCTCAATATTTAAAGATGGCCACCCATTCACGATAAAACGCCTACTGAAGAAACTTACTTAGAAAAAAAAATAACGATAATCTTTTTAAAATATTGTAAAAACTGTGTATAAATGGTACAGAACCAAAGATAGTCTATTCTAGCGCAAATTCTTAGTAATTGAATCTCTAAGCAACCTATCAAAGAAAACGTAAACCATTTTCATTAAAAAAGACACCTCCTCAAAAATTATTCCGTTCCATTTACCACATAAAACACTAGTTACTCGAAACGGAAACTGAGCGCGCTAGATAAAAGTTTTCGACTCAAATTTATATTAAAATTTTCCGCTTCACTTTCGAATTCCGAAATTGAAGGAGCTGCCACCATTTCGATGTTATTTTAATAAAAGTCCTTTCAGACAGATTTTGTGGCATTAAGTGCTTTTTGTCTGTATGTGTCTAGAATTCTAGGTTTAATTTATTCGAATTAGTAGGTAGCTAGTCGGATTTAGTTTATAGCTTCTTGGGTATAATAATTTTCATAGCAAGATTAATTTGATAAAATGTAGACTTGTCTCAATTATGTTTTTATTATAGTATTTCATTGTATTTATACAAGTTCTTAGTCAAATAAGGTTATATGATTTTGTTATACTATTATTATTAAGTAGTTTTAAGCATTATCATATTAGTCGTATAATTATTGTTGGTAGGTTTCGAAAGGCCTCTATTCCTTATAAAATGTTGTAAAAAATTGTTTTTAACTGAAATGATTACAGTATACGAAACAGGACTATTAATTAATCAACGTAAATGACACATGACTACGATACGGTCCTATTAAAAAATGTTTTCAATTTGTTGTACCAGATCTGCACCGCACCCTTTAATACGACCATTCCCTTTCTGTCACACCCTGTATACTTAACCAACATGCTCATTGATCTTGTTAAATTCAGTCGCTGAATTGAAAAATGCTAGTCGTAGTATACGAAAATGCAAAGCATGTATAGCTGAAGTATTTCAGTGTGACGAAAACTTCAAAAGATAATATTTTGTACAAGAAATTTTGAGGTAAAAATATAGAAGTACCACCACATCTTATGATAGATGACTTCCCCGAAAGATTCTGTGCAACATCATATAACAAAATCTAGGTCATAGGAAATTCTGCCTTAACCCTGTTACGTATATCAATACAGGTGATATAGTTTATAGATAGGCAGGTACTTTAGTACCTCCTGCGCAGGTCATGCGCAATGGGGTGATGCGCGAAAATCACCCTTAACGACATTAAACTTTTCACTTAACTTTTAATGAGAATCCTGTCAAACGTCAACGCTCAATTTAAAATGAAAACGTATCGCAAGTTTCCCAATTCAAATGAAAAAGATAAGAATAAAAATGACTCATAGACTACGTCATTAATTTATCGTTAGAAAAAGAAAGTTATCTAAGCGTATACACTAGAAAACTATCCACTTACGTAACGGTCAACAAAACACGCGAACGAGGAAGCTCTAAAGTACAAAAGAACCAAAAAAATAAACAAAAGTTGTTTATTTATTCGTATCGCCTATTTCCTACCACTCAACTCGTCGGGCGCGGCTGTCGGGTCGAAAAAACACTGTCATTTATCATGTGGCTGGCGATTAGAGCACCTGTAGCGTGCTGCCTGTTTTTTGCAACATGCCGCGTGTTTGTGAGCCGCGGAACGGAGAGCGCGCGGAGCTTCTATCGCGACTAGGGACACACTGAACGACTCCCCGCCCGCTGCGATCGACCGTCGCGCCTCGGCCCCGCTCCGACTCACAAAAAGCCTTGTTATTCGCGGGACAATTAATACGATTGAGCCTTTTTCGTGAATTGCCTCTCGACGGTCAACTTTGACTTTAGAAGTTTTTTTTCACGCTGAATTCTGAATAGTTGGCGTGACTTTGATTGTGATTTTTATTTGATGAATTTTGTGGACGTTATTACGAAAGCAAAACCTTAGAAGATTATGGAACAATAATAACAAAAAGAAATAGATAAACTTTTTAGTACCTACCGGAATAATTTCGCGCCCTAAAACAATTTAAGTTGAAACTTGCATGCAACGTTTAAAATAGAAAACTTATCACAAAGCCCTCTTCGTATAAAGTGTACCTCTAGAGTAGGAAGCTTGTATCTATAAAATACAGCTTTGTTTCGTTATAAATGATTTCCAAAGTAAGCGCAGACTTCGGAATATAAATTACGGGGGCAGCTTGCCAACACCTAGTTGCGGGCAAAATGTGATATTAATTTTCGCACTATAGTAGGTACCTGTTGCGATCATTCTAGCGTTTGTCGGATATAAGTTGAATGCAACTGTTTAATTGAAGTGCAATGAGAAGCGAAGTTTGTTCGTTGAACAGGGAACGTAATGCATAGTTAAATGGTTATTCTGGACGTGTATGTTGAAAGTGTCTTCATGTAAATTTCAACTGAGAATCCTTGCGTTGTATGGGGTATCCTATTTGTGTTTGTAAGTAGTGGCTCGAGGTTTGCGTCTAGGGAATGAAGTCTTATCGACCGATATTAGACCAGACTGTCTGTCTGCAGAGCGTCTTTATTACATTGACGCTGCGCGCTGGTAATTTCAAATGACGTAGGAGGAATGGTCACTATCTTTTAAGATATTAAAGTGTTACTTTTTGGAAAGAGATTACATTCAAAAAGATGTTTATTCAATGAATATTATGGAAAAAGGATTGCTATTATGTTTTCATTAAAAAAACATTTTCAATAATACGATTTCTGTCCAGCTTATCGTGCTCATTCAGTAGAATTATTTACCAATTTCCGATTCAAAATTTCTTTTCATAAGTTTTTCAACGTTTAAGTGTGTCGTGGGAGCTTTTACAAACATAAAAACCTACCTTTAAAAATACCCAGGCTCGCAACAACTACTTGCAGGTCATACAAAAATTTTGCCGTGCGGGAATCGAACCCGCCTCACGCTGCAGTCAATCTCTCAGTTGCGTAACAGATACTGCTTCCAAAAATACAAGCCTCGTCTATAAAAAAAAACTACTGATGCATCTATAAACACCTTAAAACTACAAGAGAATATTGATATTAAACCAACAAATCTATTAAATATAAAATAGCCCAAAATAGCCCCAAACTCGGTAACCGCCCACACAGTGCTACCCACAGGCAGTTTCGGCAACCTACGCAGAGCCGTCAGTCGAGTCGACGGATTGATAAAACAGAGGAAATAAATTCTTGTTATTACTAGAATGGCTAAAGGCTGACGGGTCTAACACGGCCACTGTAAGGAATTCTTATAAAAATGATTCACTTTTTAATTCCTAGTTAAATATTATTAACAATTATTCTTCAATTTTGAAAATGGTTTTCGCAGCGGTTGAGCGTTCAACTACCTACCACGCTGCTTGTCACGGGTTCGATCCTCTCACGGAACAAATATTTTTGGATCCGCAAATAGTTTCTCCGGCTTTAGGTGTGTCTGTTTGTTAACCCACTCACGATACAGAACAAATTCCTAGAGTAAAAGGGCAATAAAACAATACTGTGCGCGTGTAAACGCGTGAGCAGAACTGCATATCAAATCTGAAAAGTAGACTTGCAGCATGGACTGAGTTCAAGCTCTTTAAAATTGCCACACTCTAAAAATAGAGTACCAATTTTCTTTAAAAGACCTTCTTTCTCTTTCTTGTACGACAAAGGTTATTTGTTTGGTTACGTAAAGGAATGTTAAGGAATGTTTTACGATTCCCCTAACAAACTATCAAGAATTCACAATTTAGTGCTCATTTTAGGACTTATACAATTTATATTGTAACACTATTATGATATTGCTATAGTAGCCTTCAAAGACCCGCCGTACTTCAAGTTCTGGACAAGATTGATGATGAAACAAAAGAGGTTTACCTCAACACGGAAGGTTAGTTAACCTTTTGAGGTAAAGATCAGAACCTTTTCTGTGTTGCAAATCGTCTGAATTTACTTTTATAATAACAGCCTCACAGGCCGATCTTCAAGTTAAAACCGTGCTTGCCGAGGTTGGACTATGGTTCAAGTTTCTCTGTGCCTCGGAAAGCACGTTACTCTGTTGGTCCCGGCTGTCTTGCAGGTCTTTTATAGTTACTGTTAGTCAGAAGCTTGAAACACCCTCTTGCGCCAACGCTGATTGAGTCACCTTTAGGAAACTTACAGGCCGCTGACTTGGCGCCAGAAAATCAACGTCATCATTATCATCATTATATCAGCCGTATGACGTCGTCTACTGCTGAACTTAGGCCATCAAAGTAATGGTATTATGACGTTAAAAAAAAACTAGTTTTTGCAAAAAAAATGTAAGCCCATAATTAAAAAATAGATGAAGAACTATTCGAGCGTGACAATAACTTAACTATAATACTTTGCTTATATTTATTTTAAGATAGCCAAAGCATTGAGGCAGAAACAAGACTGGATGAAACAGACCTCAACACTTTTGAGTTCAACCAATTGAATCAAAATCGTATTAGTCTCAGTTTTAGGTCATTTTTCTGTTTAGTACGTATATTGATGGCAGTCTAAAATGAATCGACCCAGAATATAACCAAATAATTTAGTGAAAGAAAGAAAAGGAAAGAGAAGAAAATTATTGAAGTGAAAACTTCTTTAGCGGCGTTGTACACTTTTTCTGTAATGGGTAAAAAATTTAAAACTCGCGTCAGGGTCACGTGACCCTGATCGAAAATGAGTAAGACGTCATTCAAATTAAAAATAAAACATAGTAACAAAAAAGTTTTCACTTCTACCGGCACTCCTGGAGTGCAACCTTTTTTTTATTTGACACGAAGACGCACAAACATTCAACAAAAACAAAACTTAAAACAGTAAACAGAAATTGACAAAACTATCTAAATCTAAACATATAAACAAACTCACAAACACATACAGCGGTACCAACAATATGCATAGACATAACGATTTTAACTAACGATCAGGGCCCGCAATAAATAATAGTTATTTGTTATACAAGAGTGCAAAGTTGATTTTTAACCGCGTGCTCAATTTTGATGACCGAGCAAGCGAATGATTCTAAAATTTAATCACGAGTGCAACGAGTGATTCAAAAATTAGAATCATGAGCGATAGCGACGGATTCAAAAGAGCACAAGGTGAAAAATCTTTGCACTCGAGTGCAACACGTAACTTTTCATCCCACCTCAGCGAGGAAATGTCTAAATGCAAAAACAAAAAAACAGATGTATATTGTACAACACAAGATGGGTACTTTTATTTTAGTTTAGGTATTAACGACTACATTATTAAAGGTAAGTATCACAGAATATTTTTTTAATTAAAACAAATAATACTTAGGTAGTAATTTTCAAAGTTTCTTATTTTTATCTTGGTTTGTCATAACAATATGACGTGAAAAGAAAACCGCACAAAGCTAATTAGAAATTAAATAAAAAGGTAAAAAAAAAGTTCTGATTCAAGAAGATTCCGAGTCTGAGATTTTAACAAAATAATAGTACTTAGATTACGCTCCAAGGGAGGCGTATTGAATTCCGAAGCGATACTTAGGATTCTGGGGGTGAACCTGCGTAGCGCAGCGAGGAGGGTCTAGTGTTAATTCTCGAAAGAAACGAGGGAATAAAGTTTTATAAACATCCTTAGTGTAGCGAGGGATTCAAGTTAGACCAAGGCAACGCAGCTTTACTCCCGAAGAGCGTACTCTGCTTTTCACACTTAATGCGAGGAAACAAATTCTATTTTTGAAATTTGATGTGGTACGACAACCTTCGAACGTGAAATGGGCACTACAACAAGCGATCAGCTGTAGGGGTCAGCGGGCGCCATCACTGGTACAACTCATTATTGCACACGATGTTCTAAATCAATTTACTTTATCCACTAGAGGATAAAAACGGCTTTTACGCTCAGATATCGAAGAGAAAAAATAGTCTTTCCGAGGTGGGGGGATGAAAATAATATTTACTCAAAAATGCATGTAATGTGGTCATTATTTTGACAACCTTGTTTGAGCAAAGTCGACTTTGCGGGTCTGTTTCAAGGAGCGGCCAGCAATGTTTTTGCTGGCCGCTCTAACAGGTCGGCAAAACATTGCCGGCCGCTATTCTGACGTTTCAACGTTTTAAAAAAACAAATGCAAAAAGATTTTATGTAAAATACAGCTGTTTGTATTTAAAGAGGTAGGCACAAAAAGATTGCATTCCATATTTAAAAAAAAAAAAAAACAAAGAAGGAACAAAAGCGCGGTTCAGCGAATTTTTTATTTTTATTTAGTGACTTTTTTGCTTTATGTAAATGAAGTAATAAATGAAATGCAGTCAAACATCGCATTAAAATTATCGCAAACTATTAATAAGTAATATGAAACCGGGAAAGTCGGTGTTGAATTTTAGTAACTGTATTTTTCATAATTGTTATTTTAATTAAATTTCTAGTTAATTAATATATATTTTATTTAAATCACTTGCTGGTTTTATGTAGGTTAGGTACTTGCATTTTTGAGTAAAGCACTATACAAGCCTTGGCCCACTATGTCTGCTTCGCTGGTCACGTTATGATTGCCTCCAGCTAGCTTAGCTACGCTCTAGGCCTTCCAGCTTGGCCATCATGCAGCCCTTGCTGTCCTCGCTGTAAAGGCCTCGGCCTACGGCCTCGGCCTTTATCTCAGCTCGTCCATCAGGTGGTGCATGCTGACCGCGTTGTGTCGGCCTGGAGCTGCGCTAGGCTGCGCTGTCGGCCATCATCAGTGCGACCAGCAAAGTAGCCATTATAGGCCGCGGCAGTAATGTACTATTTCACACCACCTGCTCGTAAATGTCACATTATATGTCTGTTAACCGGCCGTAAAGCAAGGCATTGTTCCCTCCCGCTCGAGCAAGGGAATAATATATGTACTGAATTTCATTATTCCCGTGGGAATAATGTGATTTGAATTTGGAACCTCAAACAAAACATAGTATGAAAACTTTGAACGAAGGAATTGAAGCAGCGGCGGCTGTCCCCCGTCAGTCCCCACTGCAACAGCTGATCGCTTGCTGTGGTGGGCACCACAGCATGCTCACGTTCGAAGGTTGTCGCACCACATCAAATTTCAAAATTCGAATTTATTTCCTCGCAGGTGGTGTGAAAAGCAGAGTACTCACCTCAGGAATAAAGCTGCCTTTGTCTTGGGCTAACTTAAATCCCTCGCTACACGAAGGATTCTTATCTTAATTCCCTCGTTTCACTCGGGAATTAACACTTGAACCTCCTTGCTGCGCTCCGGAGGTTCACCCCCAGAATCCTTAGTGTCGCTTCGGGATTCAATACCTACGCCCGTGACGTAAGGCACTGCTTTATTCCCTTGGTGCGTAATCTACTATTTTATTTCCGTTTATTATATCAACCTATGACTCTTTATCACATCAGTCAATTAGTACTTCTATCGTAACTAGCATACAAAAAGACACGATACAAAATACCCCAATGGTTTCGATGCAACACCACATTCACACTACACTAGGTATACGTCATATGCCGTGGTCATCAGTAGTTGGATGCATTGAAACAGTCAGGCGATACAGACGCTAGTGGTTATATCAAGATGTCTGGTGCATCTCATGCTGTCGGCTAGCTATTATCGTTTTCCTGGTAAACCAGACATACAGTCGAATTCGAAAATCCTGTGTCAATTTCTCAACGCAATAGCCTGACGCTTCGCTGTGACTTACGTCCTTTTGTTATAAGTTGTTTTAATACTATACAAATCAAATCAACTTGGTATACTTCATAATTTCAACCAGTTTCCTACAAGTAATGTTGGCACAGTGGTAAACTATACCGCTCAGTGCGTTAACTGACGAGCTGTGGCGTGAGTTCAAATCATCTGCTTAGTGTTTTTTTTTACCATTCATAATTTCATTTTCTTAATTTTTAATCGTTACTTTATACTTTTTGTTATTTTTAATACACTTTTAAAAGGATTTTGTTAGTTAAAATTAGTTTTTTTTTTTTATAATTACTAATATTAGTTCGATCGTCATTAGTGTTGTGTGTATAGTTTGTTATGTTCTTATTAATAAAGTTTTGTCGGTAGATCTCAGAAAACAAAAGTAAATTATTTGTAGGGTAGACACAAATATGTTAGTTCGTTTCGAATCACCTTTATTAGAACGTTGACTTGTTGATTCCTGGTTATTGTGTGTGACGAGTGTTTGAATCTCCGATTACACTTGTTATAATTACCGATTTGCAGTGAAATATAAACAATGGAATTTTTACATATAAAGATTGGGGGCGAATATTATAGCCCTACATAAATGTGAATGAAACATAACACAAATGTCAAATGAAACCGGACTAAGTGTGAGTATTAACATTTAAATTTTAATTATTTCACATGTTAATGTTCTTATTGATTATTATATTATAAGATTCCGTATTAAAAAGTGTTAAAATCGGTTTGTTTAAAAGTAAAAAAATCTAATTGATACTTAGTATGTGTATAGATTTTTCTTATAATAAATCAAAAGAACTTAAATCCCTCGCTGTATTTTCCATAAAGATATTACTTATTTTGTTCTAGTGTTGAAATACTGTGAGTCTGTGGGATATGAGAAGAAAAAAACAAAACTTGAAGAGAGCGAAGTGGAACACTTGTTATGGATACGGATTGTTGTAAAGGATATGCATGGACGTCAAAATATGGTAAACGAAAACGAAGGATAAGGTTTCCTTCAATGAGTAACTTAAATTAATAACCGTTCACCGTGCACTCAACACTGAAGGCTTATATCATCGAACATCAGCTAAAAACCGTTTACGTTTTACAGGAAAAAAACGTTTAAGATTTTCTCAAGAATATTTTATGATATTATGTTTTTTTATTTATTTATTGTAAATAGACTGGAAACGTTAACATAGTTTTATTAACATTTATATTTCATTTTAGGATTAAGATTCGAGGTTATTGAGCTTCAATCCTCTTTTCGTAATGAAACAGATATTTAAGCTAATAGTAACCTCGCTATCCTGTATAGGGTATTTTTTATGAAGTGCGTAGTTTATTTATAATAATGTCGTTTCCGTAATATATAACTTTATTTTTGCTAAATCGCACTTGGTGAAGCCGAAGAAACTTGATGTGGTCAAAGCACAACCTTTTTTGGCACCGCGACCTGGGAACGCAAAGATCGACTGGCTCTTTGCGTTCCAGGGTCACGGTGCTAAAACACTTATATTGACACCGTAAAAGGGCATCGCAAAGGGCAAATAGTCTATTAAATTTCAGGGTCGTGGTGTCATGTTACTGTTTCAAAATAATCAACTTTAATAATGATAACTTAAATATTTCTTTTGGTAAAGTAATTATACGATTTTATTCATTTTCTTAAAACATAATAATTAAAATAAAATGTCTGCACTATATGTATAAAAAATACGCTGTATTTATTTATTTGTTAAAATATAATAAAACATTAGTAAGGGTTAGTACAGTCATTTTTTTACTTTTATTTCGATTTGTTGAATTTTCTTATTTATTGTTTGATAGCTTCGAAAGTCCATTGAATCATTTCATAATTTTGTTAAAATAATAAAAAAAAATATCTACGAATTTACAATACTTAAATATTATTATATTATCATTAAACAACAAAAATATAATTATTGTTACCTATATCATAATTATCACGCATTTTTTTTATTCTAAACCCTTTATTAAACTATCATCATTATCAGAGCCTTTAGTAAGAAATTGAAAACCAAAAAAATCAGGCGCACAATTTTGTGCTACAACCGTGTTTTACAAAAGTGGAAACCGGTTCTTAACATTCCTTTGCATTCATTCGCAATGATCTAACATGTGCTGATAACTGTTTCTGTTGGGCTAAGTGGATTCACGATCAATAGATGGATCTGAGTTCGAATCTTAGTAAAGACGTTTGCAGTTTTTGTTTCTTTGATGTCATCACAATATTTAAATAAATAACTTAGTTATTGGTTATTTAATTGAGTAGACAAACAATTGAGTAAAACCTACAAAAAGATTATCACTTCGTGAGGTTTGAACTCGCGTCTTTTTGATCACAGTAATTTTGTGGTCTTAACACTTAACCACTAAGTCAACTGGACACGCTTTACAATGTTGAAATTATGAATCCTATGTAATCAGTAGTTGATGATACATGTGTCTCTCGAAAGTAGAAGGTCATAAGTCAAACTAGACGTTAAGCTATTGCCTTGTAAGTGCGGCCAACCAATTTTGAGCGTCGACTGTACATATATGGCCAAAGCATCTAAGCATAGACTATACAGGTATATACAGTTTAAAAGTCACATTCACATATTTTTCTTATCAAAACTTTTTTTTTCTTTTTCACAACATTATTGTGTGCTCTTGTAGCATGGTTTCTCCTTTTCTTTCTAATAAATGTCAATTTTCGTGCCAAACTGTAAACACAATGAAGTGTCGCGACACTAGCTCTAAGTTCTGTCTCAAAGACGAGCTCGTCGTAGCGTACAGCGTTGAAATTGTCATATAAAAAAGAGCGTCAAAGACAATCTTACTAAAATATAATTTTATTTTCGTTTCGGACCAAAGTTTCAGTACGCTTTCCAAATATTCACGATTCAGTTCCACATTGTTTAATTTTATGAAAATACTAGCGGCCCGGTACGTGCTTCGCTACTTTGACAGCAAAAATTCCCATTAACAAAATGATTTGTCATTTATTGAATTCATTTGCTACAAAAAATTATTGATAAATGAAAAACCGCTCGACCAATTTTGTTTAAACTTCACATAGTCCATCTACTAAATAGTCCTAAAGGTTTGGTTTGGATAAGTGAGACCGTTCTTGAGTTATAAAATTACGGAAATTGACATATACACCTATAGATGTTTTTCTAATGTACTCAATTCATCTTATAAAATAAAATGCTAATAGAAACCAGATATCAATAAAGAACCGATGCGAAACGAACACACTTGTATGCATTGCCATCATAGCCGTAAGCTGAGTGTGGCAATTAAGTCTATCGCCCTAATTATGAAGAGGCTTGCGTTCAGTGGTGACACAGAATAAACACGTTCAGAAAACTAGCTCCTTTTATGGGCTTGGCCTCGAAACTTCTGTTTAAACTGCGAACATAGCTAATACAAACACAGAGCAAGTCATGAATGATCTTCACGCGACTTGTGTATTTCAGAGTCCTATTGAACCATAATTGCTGTTTAAATCTCTGATTATTTACCAATAAAATGCTAGTAACGAATGCGGTATGTGAAACCTATTTGTGGGTATCCGTGATTTCGCGCCTCACATTTATAACATTAAAACCTTTTTTTCTACAAAACTAGTGAAATATGAGTATGCTATTAAGCTATTAAGGTGTGCCTAACCCTTCAGGATTTTTATTTTATAATAATGAGTTAAGAGAAACAGTTAGAATTTACCCTGCAGGAATCGCAATTTATTTAAAAATACAGTTATTGTCTTTGTCAGATTTTTTTTTCCTTGTGTTATGAAGAATAGGCTTCTTAATAAAATCAATTACGATCTAGCCTGAAAGACTAATAAGTAATTTAACTCTAACTTAATATGCTACGTTATACATTATTTTAAAACTAAGAACTCGAATAGTGTCCTAATGGACACTATTCGAGATTTAAGAAAGTGCTATGGACTTGAAAGTGCCATAGCACTTTCTTAAAGTCTCTATTATTTTTATAAAAACACTATGTTCGTGTGTTATAATATATGTATAGCGCAACGCTGTTACTATTATTCACTCACTTTACTCACTACACTAATTCAAATGGTTTAGTTCTTTTTAGCCTACGCACTAAGTCTGTGTTGTCTAGGAGCTGAATAGCCTCAACGTTCACGTGTCGGTGTGATCTGTGTTCGTGGGCTTCAGCAAATTTTTGGATGATGGTGGAGACGAATTCCATTTTAAGGTCACGATGAAGGTCGTCATTTCTCAAAAAAGTCACCGACTTCCGAAAGAAAAGTTTTGTGCAATTTTATGTAACATTATGTCCGTCCGTCCGTCCGTCGTCCGTCCGTCCGTCCGTCCGTCCGTCCGTCCGTCCGTCCGTCCGTCTGTTTCTAGAGAGCTGTAATGTAAATATATATACCAGGGTACATTCACAGCCGGGTCAGTACTTTGTTTTGGAATTGTTGAATAATTTTGACGTTGCTTGGTTTAGTACGGCCCCAAAGTTGGATACCATACGTCCAAGTTGGTCAGATTATGACTGTGACAGAACAACTTTGAGAACAATTTTCTTTTGTCTCTTGAAGATAAAATTATTTAGATTTGATATCTGTTAAAAGTTGTTTTTCTGTACCTATCTATTCTGTGTTAGGAAACAGACTGCAGGGTCTACGGAATTACATGGCGAGTAATTATTCGTATATGGATCGTCAAATGTGGTGATAATGATTGGTTTTACAGCACTGCTAATGGATTTGTGAAGTCTTTCTTTCTACCACTTACTACTGCTTATAAAATTATGATGTATGTGACTGACTCAATTACGCCAGAAAATATAGAAAAGATTCTGGAAAAATAAACAGAATATTTTTTTTTGTGTTACCTTCCATACCTTCCAGGAGATTCGTTTCATTTTTTAACGTGTTAATATTATCATTAAATTAGTCCTCCCACCTAGGACAGGAGACTTAGGACTGTCAGATTTTTACTGATTGAAATCCACGATATCCTTCAATAGCGTTTTACGTTTTGGGGCCAGCGGTTACCTCCCTGATAAAACAGGGCATCAATTCTGCTAATTTTATTTAACTCACATGCTATTGATATTCAATTGAAACTCAATCACGACTCCATTACGATTAGAACAAATTTGGTATTCTGCAAAAACTTGTATAAGCCCAATAGAGTCGTAATGGAATCGTAGTGTAATTGTAATTGACTCTCAGTTGAACAGTTATAAGTATTGCCATTAGAGAGTAGAATACCGATAAAGTCCACAATCGATTTACAATTGTAACACGATTGAAGAGCAGACTAGCAAATATTCTGATAGCAGTTCAATGGAATGTCACTGGAAAACCATTGGTCTTAAATTAGTATCAGAATACCAAATGTAGTTAAAACTGCTACTGAGATCCAATTGATATTCAATTGAGTCATTACTAAATTAGCAGAATTGGGGCCCAGTTCAGTTTTTTACGCGGGCAATGCGCGTAGTAGCTTCCAGCAACTTTGTAAATTTTACTCGAGTAAAAACAAATAGCAAAAAGAACGTGTTTCATTTCAACGAATTTAACAAAATAAAGAAAGAATATTTTGTCACTTAGATTCTAAATAGAATTTTCACTAACGTAGTTAGTACCATTAACACTTGAGTTCAAATCCATTCAATTTACTCTATGAAAGAGGATTAGAAAGCTTACTTTAACTTTTAGTATTATTTTCATGCTTTTATTTAAGTAAGTACTCTAGCTACAAGCGGTTGGTTTGCAATTGCATGTAAATACGTAGCTCCGTAGCACTCTCGTAGCACGTAATGACCATCTCGTAGTGGTGTAGCAGTTTCGTAGCGAGTCGTAGCTCTATTTACAGAAAGTTCCATGTTTTCAGTTACCACACGAATTAAACTAATCTTGCTAATGTTAACGCTAGATAAATGAGTTTCAACTAGTCTCACTAAGTTGAACGCTGAAACTGTAAACAAAGTTCAGGTGTTTACTTTTTGTTTTTGAAGAGTCAGCTAATGAGTACCTATTATGCAACGACATTTTTTTTTAACTTGATTTCCAACAGGACCGGTTTGAAGCTTCTTGCATCCAGCGCAATCTTGCAGATGAATAGATAATAATTATAATAATTATTTTGTTAAACGTTTTCCCATAAGAGGAATTTCTACTGTACCGTGGGTGCTTTTATAAACATTATTTTCTTAAACACAAACGCCCAGATCCAAAACAACTACCGCAAATACTTGATCCGTGCGACAATCTGATATTGGGTTCGGCTTCCAGTCGAAATAGAAGCAGCTGAATATCAGTATTTTACGTGGAGCGACTACCTATCGGACCTTCACAACCCAGTAATTGGGTAATACGATAACCCACGGTAGGGCTGGTTGACAGACTTTACAGCTTCTGACTACTGCCGGGAGCAACGGCTTTACGTGCTTCCTGAGGCACAAGGGAAAACGACAGTATGACAGATGGTCACCCATCCACAGACCAACCTCGACAAGCGCGGCTTGCTGTGCTGCTGTAATCACACAGTCGCTGTATTACCAACAAAAGTATTCATAATAATCAGATTTTTCTTCTGCAAATTATCAAACGCAATCAAAATAATTTAATAATACAATCTTCCACAAAATAATTGATAATAATGGAACGTAAAACCACAGAATCACCTACACAGTTTCATTTAAAACCACACGGAATCCGTTCGTATATTACATCGGATGTTTATATCCATTGTATATAAATATTATTGCATCCAATTCGGAAGTCAAGCCAAGACGGCTGTCGTTCATACAAAATAGTGAAATTCAACCGCATCTGGCCGAACCGCTGACCCCAATATACTTTGTAGAAGATTTGAAACTGAAATGTTGGATTTTATTGAATTATTTCCTTTTGAAACTGTTAGTTCTTTTTGTTGGATTTTTTTAGAAACCTTGCCCCACTCTAAGAGTTTTCTTTTTTCACCGTAGGTGCGTTTTTTAAAAACAGTATACACAAATACAACAATAATGTGTTCTCTTATAACTATCTTTGTCTCCAGTGAATTATCGATTTCTTAAATGTATGTTCAGTTCCACACAAAGAAAGATCAGGATTTGATACGAAATACAATATTTATGATAAAATATACTGCCACTTCAAAAATAAAATGTCATTTTGTCATGATTGTTTTAAATGCCTTTTTTTTCATGTTAAAATCATCAAATGAGTACTCCCACCCCGGCCAGGGCGGGAGGGACTGTCAGACTTGTACTGACTAAAATCCACGGTGTCCTTCGGTAGCCCTGTACCGGAGTCGCAGTATACGTATGTCCCAAAATGCCTCTCTATCACTACAATTCAGAGTTGCAGTGGTTGGGAATAGTGTGGTGGGTTTGTCCCAAAAAAAAACCCCGGAAGATTGTTTTAAATGCCTCTCTATCACTACAATTCAACTTGGCAGTAACGGCTAAAAATCATTAAGTCCCTTCAAATTATGATTTAGTTATTAGAATTTAGGATTCAAAATCTGGATTTGAAATTTATTGCATTTGCTGTCACCATAGAATGAAAATTCAGGTGTACTGAATCCGACGCAGATTAAGCCCTGAAACGATTACCTTATCTATGGAATTGTCTGCCCGCAGAAAAGAGGAGTGAAAAGAATAGAAATAGTTAAAAAAAAATATTTATTTAAATATACTATTCAGAAATGTGTGAAAGTACTACCGTTAGTCAATAATAATTTTAACTTTAAATAAAAAAGTTATAACGAGTGTTTGCAGATATTCACCGATCCCACAGTCAAACCATTACAACGGTTTGTGGGGCTTAGTTTTATAAGTTTGTATTATTATGAGAATGCAAACAAAAAATAAAAAATGCTACTCGCAACATAATTTTTCATTTTACTAAAAAGCTTTGTAATAAGAAGGAACCTGTCGTGTCGGAATAATTACACTAAAATTGGTTATTAACGCAAAAGAAAAATTGAGACTTGACCGTGGCCTAAGTGCTTAACTAAAACCTAAGACAATTAAGACCATATTTAATTTACTTTTATAGTCTAGAAAGTGGCACCACGACCAATCCTGAAAAAAGTAGGCTGCCTGAAAAGCATTAACTTCCAATTAAGTAATTGATAAAATCAATCATCATATAACACTTAACTGGAGTATTATAGTCGAAGAGTGCGGCTGAAATCTCCTTTACTCATTGCCTTTCATAACCCGTCACTACCGTAACGTTTAATACAAGTGGATAAATGGTTTATGGTCTTCTACTTATAACTTGGGGGGGTGGGGCGTATGAAACCGCAGCAGTTGGAACATCTGTGTGTGAGTGGCTTAAAAATTGAAAAAGACCAAGAAGAAAGGAAAATAAGAAGAAACTTGATGTTGAAATGAAAGAGCAATGAATGTGAATGATCCAGCCTTGCAAATATTCACATTCTAATAGTAGGTAGTCATCTTATTTGGACGTGAGACTGATCGAATTACCGTGACCCTGAGACGTAAAGGGCTATTATAGGACACCGTGGATTTTAGTCAGTACTAGTCTACTCCCGCCGTGCTCTGGGCGGGACTACTCAGTTAATGATTTTATCACGATAAAAAAGGTAGTTATCTTCTTACTGACTACATTTTAACTCAGAAAACACGTTTTCTCAATTAATTTTCCCCGTTCAGACGTCATGGCAATATTTACCCCTTTGTCTTTCGTATAATTCCTCACACAATTTATCCATCTTTACAATGGCCTTCTTCCTCAATCTACATCAATCAAAATTCATCATAGTCATATTTGTGTCATCTCGCTTCATCACATTACCATTCCTCCTCTTCCCATGTTTACTAGTTTAAAGTCAATCTGGCTGGGTCGCGGAACTGCGGATTTTAGTCAGTTAGTTCTGAGAGTGCCTTCTGGCACAGTTGATAATTAAAAGCACCAAAAACTAAAGGAAACAAGATCACAAAAACATAATTATGACTGAAGAATAATGTAAAACTGGCTCTCAGACTATCATAAAACGTCTCAAAATGTAAAACTCAGTTGCTATGATATCGAAAATTCAATTGAAACAAAGCTGAGACAGGTGCCGCCTGATTGATTGGCCGACCCGACGATAAGACGACTACGGCTAATGAGCTTATAACAGCTTTCAAAGATAAAAGGGATTTGTCTGTCTGTTTGGACGTATGTTTTGACTTTGATTTCAAACTTAAGTGGAAAGTTTAATTAAATTGAATTTGCCATGTTGCTCTTTATTTTAATAATATTATCTGTTGTTGAATAATACTAGCTGTTGCCAGCGGCTTCGGCCACTACAACTCGAAAATTATCCCACGGGAACATAAAATCGGGATAAACACTATCCTATGTGTTAATCCAGGTTATAAACTATCTGTGTACCAATTTAGCCAAATCTGTTTAGTGATTTTTTGCGTGAAAGAGTAACAAACATATCTACATACACATACATGCATCCTCAAAAACTTTCGCATTTATAATATAAGTAGGATTATATTATAAGATTGTGAGTTTGTTTGTACGAATTAATATCTGGAAATGCTGAACCTGTTTTGAAAATTCTTTTTTCAGTAAGAAAGCTATATTGACCTTGAGTGTCATATTTTATTCACATATATTTTAATGCATCTGTGTGAAGCCAGGACAAGTCACTAGCGTTTGAAAACATTCCTTAAATATTTAATTAAGTATCATTCATTTATTTAAGCACAGTTTTTCAATTCAATAATTAACCCTAAAAACAAATAATTTACACTGATTAATTCATTTACACAAAAAAAAATAGACAAAAAAAATCTTATAAAACACATGGTCTTATAAAAATTTTTTTTATTGATATGCAAAAAAACTAATTATTCCATGCAACTATCAATTCTCTCTGAAATAATTTAACAAAATGTTATACAGTTAGGAAACTGTACAGTTTCCTTAGTGCAGACAAAATTAAATTTTAAGCGGACAGAACCACGGGTGATGGCGAATTTATTAATAAGAAGAGATTGCGTTCGTGTCTCGGCTGTCCTAACATTTTGGCCTTGTTCAGACGAAATTGCATTGTTGTGTTAAAATCAAAAAACAAAAAGCATTTTAACTGAGTCATGGTATTTTTTTGTGTTAAAATCATCAAATGAGTCCTCCCATCCAGAGCAAGACGGAAAGAACTTTCAGACTTGTACTGATCATTCTACGGAGAACCTTCAATAGCTATTTATGTTCCAGGGACACGGTTATCTGATGAGACAGTCTCGCGACCCCGGCAGGCGTTGGTCCTCTAAGTCTATAGTATTGAGCTCCTTAATAATATATCAAACTAATAACTTTCTGCCAGTCAATAAAACCAATTCAAATGGTATTTTATTGATTTTACTGACTAAGCATTATCAGTAGTACGGCGCATATTATAAACAAAAACAAAATCAGCCTACAAGGCTCCCACCCCTGACTATAGACTTCCCTACATTCCACTCGTCATTATTAATTATTTAAAATCGAAGTATAGTTTGTATTTGTGAAGAAACTTTCTAGATGCTATTTATGGCTCAGTCCACAGACTCACAGAGAGGAGGCCTGTGTCCCATCAGTAGGAACATTATAGGCTGATGATGATGATGATGATGAATCTGAAGTAGTAAGAAGTTTGTAAAAAGCAAAGAACATCTGTAGAGATTACCATTCGCTGCCATTTCTAGTTCAATGAAGTGTGGCTGTCGCAGACCAATGGAACCTCATAATGACCCCATTTTATATTTAGATTACCAAACTTGTCAAAATCAATAATTATGAAATCAATGATAGACCATTCTGACACTACCTGTAATAACACCTCAAGTCTATTATATACCAGCAAGGTTCTACAAGGACTATTATAGATTAGATAGATTAACACCTTCATCATAACTGACTGGCCTATTGGTCTAGTCGTTAGTGACCCTGACCGCTATGCCGGGGGTTCGATTCCCACCCAGACCAAATGTTTGTGTGATGAGCATGATCATTTTGTTTTGTGTCTGGGTGTAATTTATCTATAATATGTATGTATTTAGAAATATATAAGTATGTTTATCAGTTGTCTAGTATCCATAACGCAAGGTCTGCTTAGCTTGCGTTATGTGATAGTATACTGGAATATTATTATTACGAGTATTATAAGTGCGTTTCCAACTTCCACAGCCCAGGGTGTCGAGTCTGCTAATTATTAGTCAGAATGGCGCCACAATGGTTTTCAATTGTAGTGCTTATTCGAACACATGTCACCTTTTTACTGCTGAGTAAAAAATGGTTCGTAAAGTAAATTGAAACGCCATTGTAGGCGCCATTCTGACTAATAATTAGCAGACTCGACACCCTGTTACCGTGTTATACGATAGTCTGTCTTTCTATAAACTACTAACAAGGTATATCAAAACCGTTGTCAATTAAAACGTATGGCAAGTTAAAAGGTTTTCAATGTCGTGTTTCGGCTACGTAAGTTTAGAACAATGGTTCTTGGAACCCATCCCTTGTGTATTCTGCAGACCTTACTTAAGCCCTAAATGTGTGGAGTTTAAATTGTAATTAATTAATTGGGGACTTAAATAAACTGTCACCTAAATACATAGGTCACCACAGCTGTATAACAAAAATATAACTTTGGTTTGTTACCCGACTGTGCGACGCCAAAGGCAGTAATGTGGTTGTCGTATTCAGAAATATTGATTTGTAAGAATATGATAACAGGTATTACATTATTACCATTACATTTTTATTAAAGAACAAAGCCTAAACACATGTGCAAAACTTTCATTAAAAACTAATGTGTTTACGAAAGTTACTCAGTAAACACATTAGTTTTTAATGAAAGTTTTGCACATGTAATAAAGCACGAATTCTTTTTTACAGTTTGTGACAAAGCTACGTTTATCTAAACGTGATTATTACTGTAACCTAACTTTCTAACCATCATAAAAAAAATATGTGTGGCATTCGGGGACTGCCGAATATACATATATAAGCTATTGCATAGCATGTATGGTCAGCCACGTCCATCAAGTGAAACGTCAAGAAAACAAACACCGTGCCAAAGTCTGCCGAACTGAAACGACGTTAGACGATGCGGGGTTAATTTTATTTTCGTTACGGAATTTCCTGATTCGGTCACCGCGCTCAGAGCCCACGATAAAAGCTATGCAATAGCCTAGAAATCAAAAGTACACCGTTGAACAGATCATTCTTAAACACACAATGACAACACAATGCTGTATATCCCAAAAAAGTACTATTCCCTAGAAAAACACCAATAATGTTCTTGTAATAGCACCACGTATCTTTCGTATCACAATTGAGTTATACATTGGTATTAATAGCAGAGAAAAACTCAATTTGTCAGTCCAATTCTGAGCTTAGTCGCAGGAAAAAGCTTGTAATAAACAACAGTACAAAAAATGCAAATATTGTAAACATTCACACTAATGTAAAATAAAATGGGTAAGTTGAAGTACTTAGTTACATTTGTATTTATTAAGCCTGAATTTTGAATATCAAAGGACTATACTAATGTTATGTTAGTCCGTAGGTTAGGACCTAAATAAAGGTACTTCGTTCAAAAGGACTCTCATTTATAACATTCCCTACTAATATTGTAAATTCGAATGTTGGGATATGCGCAACTGGATAGATCAAATTTGCTCTTAGTATTCAATTTCTTCTCGGATCACGCTGAACTAGTGAATTATAAAGACATCAGATTATTGAATATTTATAGTAGATGAGCAATCCATCAGTTGTCAACATAACACAAGCTTGCTAACCTGTTATAATAGTGCAATCCATACACTTTGCCAACCTCTTAACATAAGAATAAAAGAAAAACCTATTCCTAGAACAGGTTTTATAAAAAAACTGTCACTTAAATAAATTCGCACGTTTAATTTCCCCCAGTTGTGCCGTTCTTCTTTGAATAACGTGGCAGGTAGATCTCCCTGTCACCTTTATTTATTAGGTAGTCAAAGAAAGGTCTAAAAACATACTCAGTGTCTACTTAGGTCTTATAAATGTGTCTCAGTAGTATCATGATGTCGGTGTTGTACTCTGATATCAGATTCAGAACATGATAGCTACAGACGCCAGCACATCAAGCTACCACGAAATCCACAACATCTGTCAAGTTTCTGAAATAGATTTTTAACTTTATCACAAGATTAGAAGGTACACGTTCGATTGGCAAAATGTGACTGATTCTGGTAGGTTGATAACAACAAAGAAAGCAAAATACTTGATAGATTACCTACTTCTAATTTTGTTTAGTTTTCAATGACCAGCCAAAACTTAAGGTCTAGAGAGTAATCAGACGTTTCATTTTCACTTATCAACCAAATTCAATCAATTAAAATAGGTAATACCCTAAAAGTGCTGGGCATTCACTTGTAACTGATCATCGAGCATTCGTCGCTTTTTTTACCGACTTCAAAAAAAAGGAGGTTATCAATTCGATCCGTATGTATGTAATATTATCAGAACTGCCCAGTCTTCGTATATGTTAGTCTATATCAGCGTCTGAACAAATGTACCAAATTTCATAAGTGTATGTATGTATGTATGTTTTTATGTTTGTGCACGCATATCTCCGGAACTACAAGTCCGATTTAAGTAATTCTTTTTTTGTTGTACTAAGTATTGATCAACTTAGGGTACACTGCAAGTTTCATCAAAATCGGTACAGTTTTTATTTCTCTTTTGATTTTGTGGTTAGGTAATCATCAAAATGTCTCCACGCTGGATAGAGAGGAAGGGAGTGTCAGATTCATTCTCAAAGGACCTTTGAAGATACGGAGTGGTTTGAAGTCCTGGTGGCATACCATGACGTTTTAAAGAGTGAGCAGTTAGACTGTGGAAAAGAGACAGAACTATACAAGTCGTCTAGCGCCATCTCGTTCCCTGAGCGGAACTACTCACGGTACGACATGGTACATGGTACCTGGTGAGCGTAGTACCTTACACTAATACTTCACGGAGCTCACAAGGCAACAACCAATCGTCACCTATTTACGACAAAAGCGGCCCCAGAACCGATCCCTGTAGGATACCATACGACATTTCACGCCATATCCACTCTCCATGGTGACCGTGGTAGATGACGGTTCTGTCCGTCAGTTACGACTCGACCACACGACAGAGGTACGTTGACACCTTGTGACTCTGGAGTGCATCCCTGTCGCAATTCCAGGGAAGGGTGTTGAAGTCGTTGGTAATATTGAGTGACACTGGCATGATGACCATGCCCGGAATATCACATTCCCCTTTGAGATTCTCGCAATTCGGGCAGACATTTAGTCTTGTTGGGCCCCGTCAGTTATGTTGACAACTAGGCCCTGGATTTCGACCGATGAGCTACACTAAACTCATCGCCAAGCAGATGATGGTTATAAAACAATTGCTTCTGAATTTAGACACAGTATTCTAAGTAGTAATGACTTGGCAACTACTCATAATACTTTACCCAAAATCTAGTAGGTTAACTCTACACCCACGTAGATGAAAACTTGGTACCTAAAATAATATTTGAGTCCCAAAAGCCCAGTAGAGATTTATTACGTCAGAGACTAGGTACGCCTATTTTACAAGTCAACTTATGCAAAGTATCTCAACCAAGTTATTGTTTTATCTCTGTGTATTTTGCTATCTTTAGCGTCAATATCTTTGCCCAAAACTTTGTTTTACGCCATTCATGACTTTACGAGAACACTTTCAGATGTTAGCTCGGTTTCATTGAATTATGTATGTTGGTGTATACTTGGTTATGTCTGTGTTAATACAGATTTTGTGGAGATCGTATTTAAGTTGCGTCATTGAAGTTTCTGGGAGTTTATGCATAGTGTTTCATTTTGTTTATAGTTTTGGGTTAGTAGGAAGTAAGTTACTTGGGGTGGTTTGTTTACGGTTAATCATGTGACTTGATAGTTCAATCTTCATGTCGAATGAGTTTCTATTCAATGGCTCGTTGGAGATTGCGGGATTGATTAATACTGTCTTTAAATACTATTATTATCCAACATTTTAACGACAGTTTCCCAAGTCAAGTTTACCTTGTAAGCACATACATAAACAGACTTCACGTGCACGCTTGTGAATCATTAAACACTAAAGCAGGCACTAAATAATATGAGTGTTTAGTTTCACTAACACGAGAAAATACTTAAACGTACCGCGTAAATCAGAATGTACTGCAACGTTTAAACTTAACTCTGAGACTTAAAAAATCTATGCAATCACGACTTTTTTGGTCTTACACAATGTTAGTTTTCCTGAATTGTGGATGTGTTTACAAACATTTAAACTTACATACACAAACAAGTAGAACCGGAACAACTATCTGTAGGCTATAAAATATTTGTGTCGAGCAGTAATCGAACCAACACACAGCACAGTGGTTAATCGCTTAGCCACTGCGTCAACCGTACCGCATGAATACGTTTACTTATGGTCCAGTCTTAGATCCAAAATTAATCTGTGGCTTTTCACTTCCAGACTAGCTCATACGTATTAGTAATTCATTAGTTGTATCGGAAGTTAATGCTATTAAGATTTTTAAATAGCCACCGTGCCACCTTACACGCTGCGTTTGCATGTGTATTATTTGAAACAACACAAGAAATCACACAAACGCATTCTCACGTAGATGTAACGGGCCTGGTGCACTCCACAGTGTAGCCCCGTCCGCGGTGCGCCAGCGTGTCCTTCTAGAATGAAACTGCAAACACACGCGAGCGCACCGTGGACGGGTTTCACAGTCGGCTGCCGCCCGCCTACCGTTTCACATATTTATACTTCGTTCTCTTGAGCAAAGATTTTAAACTTCTAGTGCCATTAAGTATTCTGTGGAAACAATACTATGCCATTCAAAACTAATAGATTGATGACCCACAAGCCCACCTGGTTAGCAGTAGCTGTACGATTTACTTCAGAGCATGTCGCGTGTACGATTCTCGCACGAAACAAACGTTTGTATGATCTCTGTCAGGTGTTACAGACCTTTATATTTGTATAAATGTGAGTTAAAAGTCAGTTCTTTAAAAAAAAAGTGTATTATAATCAAACCACTGAAATAAAGAATAAATCACCTTTGATCTCGACCCGGCAGAAAATCCAGTAAGGTAACAGTAAATAAAAGTTATAATGCAGGTACAAGTGTTCGATTTCGGCGACCATTGTATCCGATTACTCACGGCTGCCTGAAAAAAGCTTTTTTAACACCGGGACTTGTCTGAACCGCGTAATCCTTAAAAGCCTTCCTTACTTCGTAACTATATACAGCGTGTTTAATAGCAGGTGTGTACAGGATATGTTTTTTTTTCACCTTCCTTAAATGAATTAAATGTTTTATTTTCTTCTATAGACTCATGCGTTAGTATTTTTGTTGGCATGCTCTACTTAAGGAAACTTTCACATTTATAAAATTGAGATCCTAGCAGTTGTAGTAACGAAGTTACATACAAACTATGAACCCCAAAAACAACCCCAACTTAGGGGTTGTATTTCTTCTTAATCCCGACTTAATGAGCACCGGCTACGTCATTAAAAGAATCCCAAAGCACTTGTATTTTCTGAGATTTCGAGTTGAGTCACTCATCACGAAATCTCACTTTCGCTTTTATAAATATAGACAGATCTTGTTATTTAGCAACCGTCTATCTGAGATCCTTGTAACACCATAAACGTGACCGAATGACGCCCAACACCCCTTATAAAGTGTCTCGAAACCAACGACGATATAATACTAGACTCCGCATGCACGATCTAAGGAACAAAAATTATTCTGCCAACTCGCTGAGGTACTACGTAAGCGAGGGGGACGGGGTACTGCGTTGTGATTGGCTAACTCAAGGTCTGTTCTGTCTCAACGTATGTTTACGGCTCACAAGATTGGTCGAAATGAGACGATTATAAGACTTTTTTGCCTAATGTGTTGGCAGACATCGGTCGCCTGTTATTAGGAGTCTAGTATTATTTATCGTCGTTGCTCGAAACCAATCTATTAAACTTCCGTCTACATCAAGTAGGTACCTACTCCTGACAAAATCTCCGAGTTCGTAGAAAGACGAACTTCTCTTAGTTTACGTAAACATTTCGAACTTCCATATTAATAGGTGAGTTTCATGAAATATTGGTGTGGGCGTACTTAAAATTGATTTATTGTAAAACTTTAAGCCTTGTACCGTTTAGAAATGAATTTTACAACCACTTTTGGTATTACAATAGACTTTAAATCCAACTGAAATTAACTGGTGTTCTTTTAAGTTGTAATATTGCTTGAAGAATTGAAGGATGGTGACAGACTTTAAAGATCGTTTGTACTGTGACGGTTGACGCAGTGGCTGAACGAATGGCTGCTATGCCGAGGATCATTAGTTCAATCTCGGCATGAACCATAATTATATTAATGTGGCTTACTGGTAATGGTTTTGTGGAACATTTATAAAATCACTCACGAAAAATTTCTGATTGAAATTGTTTCTCCACAATAGGCATGACCCCTGTCTCTGAGGTGTCTTTACAAACATTAAAACTCACAAACACAAACATCCACATCCGGACCAACTATATATAATTATATAATACTCGTGACTCGCAGCGTAATAGCATAATATATTACATCATATCTAATATCTTTAAACGAGCAATTCTTGTATATTTATATAATAATCAGGATCTCGGAAACGGCTCCAAGGATTTTCATGAGAGTTACAGATAAGGGGTTTTTCGACTCTAGAAATCGATTCATCAAGGTCCCAGGTTCGAGAAAAGCTCGGTTCCCAAGATATACACATTTTAAAAACCGAGCGAAGCTCGGTCAACCATATATTAATATTTAAAGTAAAATTGTTATACCAGCGTTTTACAAATCAACAAGTATATTGTGCTCAACCCCGCCCAATACAGGGTTCAATAGTAGAGATATTTACGTACGACCAACATAAATCTTATATTAGCATTCATCTAAGCAAACATAAATACCAAGCTTTCTCAATCACAATCAACAACCATTGTGATTGCACGAAGAATACGAAATCGAACAATCAACCGTCCTGAACTCGTAAACTTAGACGAATAATTCAATAGAACATAGTACAATAATCTATAATGTTAACAGTTAAATCAATAGTCCAAACACAATTAGTCCGGTCAATTTAGACATTCGAAGTTACATAAAGTCCCAGCAAGCTGAATTTCTGTGAAGTTGTTCAAAACATAATTATAAACAATGTCTAAAAGTTCCCCATTATTCCCCTGTAAGGAAAAAAAAATATTCAAGGTCAAAGATAAAAAAAATGAGTTTTTCGCGATTTTCAGCAAAACGGTTAGTTTTATCATAAAAGTACCTCAGACAAAAATTGTAGATCATAAAATTATCTTTACTCAAAAATGCATGTAATGTGGTCATTATTTTGACAACCTTGTTTGAGCAAAGTCGCCTTTGCCGGAGTGTTTCAAGGAGCGGCCAGTAATGTTTTTGCTGGCCGCTCTACAGGTCGGTAATACATTGCCGGCCGCTATTTTGACGTTTCAACGTTTTAAAAAAAACAAATGCAAAAGATTTTATTTAAAACACAGCTGTTTGTATATAAAGAGGTAGGCACAAAAAGATTGTATTCCATATTAAAAAAAAAAATACAAAGAAGTAACAAAAGCGCGGTTCAGCGAAATTTTAATTTTTATTTAGTGACTTTTTTTTTGCTTTAAGTAAGTGAAGAAAATATACCTAACAGTCAAACACCGCATTAAAATTATCGCAAACTATTAGTAAGTAATATGAAACCCGGAAACCCGGTGTTGAATTTTAGTAACTGTACTTTTCATATTGTTATTTTAATTAATTTTCTAGTTAATACCTATATGTATTTTATTTAAATCACTTGCTGGTTTTATTTAGGTTAGGTACTTGCATTTTTGAGTAAATCACTATACAAGCCTTGGCCCATTATGACTCTTCGCTGGTCACGCTATGATTGCCTCGAGCTAGCCTAGCTACGCTCTAGGCCTTCCAGCTTGGCCATCATGCAGCCCTTGCTGTCCTCGCTGTAAAGGCCTCGGCCTCCGGCCTCGGCCTTTATCTCAGCTCGTCCATCAAGTGGTGCATGCTGACCGCGCTGTGTCGGCCTGGAGCTGCGCTAGGCTGCGCTGTCGGCCATCATCAGCGCGACCAGCAAAGTAGCCATTATAGGCCGCGGCAGTAATGTACTAATAAAAATGTGTTAATACTTTTTTCTTACGAGCCACCGTTTCAGAGATATAACGATTCAAAAAGTTATAAAAGTTGTTATCGTCAAATGCATCTAATGAGAAAGTGTACTTAGCGCGTTTTTAGGGTTCCGTAGTCAACAAGGAACCCTTATAGTTTCGCCATGTCCGTCCGTCCGTCCGTCCGTCTGTCCGCAGTTTAGCTCAGAGACGCACAGTACTAGAGAGCTGTAATTTGGTGTAAATATACGGATTTGTTGTGCCGAAAAAGTGGTAAAATAAAATCTCGTAAAATATTTTTTTTTAGGGTACCTCCAGTACTTACACATAAAGTGAGGATTTTTTTTTTCTGGCGTACCCCTTAGTGTGGGGTATCATTAAATAGGCCTTTAAAAAATAATGATAGTTTCCATTAACAATTTTTTGATAAAAAAATTCGTTTGTGAAATATTAAGCTTTAAAGTGCTAAATTTTGCTCGATTCGAGTGTCCCCCCCCTCTACCAGCTAAACGGTTATGTTTGGGGGTTTGAAAAAATTCACAATAGTAGTATATATAACGAAGTTTAAAAGAAAATTATCATGACTAAGTAGGCTTTACAACTTTACGAGTAATAGTCGACCAACTTATAAAATGTACTTGGATATCATATTTCTTAAACAAAATGTATCGGAGACAACTGCAAATGTAAGTTTGTCAACTTTATTTTTACAGCTTTTATAGGTATGTTTTTTGGGGATAGGTAGGTTTTTATCGTCAACTATTTTTAACTAAATTCAAAAAAGGAGGAGGTTCTAAATTCGTTGTAATCTTTTTTCTTATGTATTTTCCCCGATTTCTCAAAGACTCCTGGACCGATTTTGAAAATTCTTCTTTTTAAAATTAAATTCAGCGAATCAGTTTAGTTAGTTCGCACTTCGCATAAGTATTTTGATGGGCAACTACGGAACCCTACACTGTGCGTGGCCCGACACGCACTTGGCCGGTTTTTTTAACGTGGTTTCCCCAGTAGGCCTACTCCACGGGTCAGTTGTGATCCTGTTTATTGTAAAACTATTGCAAAATAACGGAAATTTTCAAAGATTGGGAAAGATAAAAGCGTGCCTGTCCCTGTGTTTAATTTACTTGCATCCAAAATGAAGATGAAGAAGAAGCAGGAGAAGAAGATCAAGAAGAAGAACAAGAATTTGAAACTTACGAATGAGACGAATAAACTTCAACACTTTTTTTTCATTTACATCGCTTTTATCTTTCCCAATCTTTGAAAATTTCCATTATTTTGCAATAGTTTTACAATAAACAGGATCACAACTGACCCGTGGAGTAGGCCTACTGGGGAAACCACGTTAAAAAAAACGCGCTAAGTACACTACCTCATTAGATGCATATGACGATAACAACTTTTATAACTTTTTGAATCGTTATATCTCTGAAACGGTGGCTCGTAAGAAAAAAAGTATTAACACATTTTTATAGATAATTTTATGATCTACAATTTTTGTCTGAGGTACTTTTATGATAAAACTTACCGTTTTGCTGAAAATCGCGAAAATTCTTTTTTTTTACCTTTGACCTTGAATTTTTTTTTTTCCTTACAGGGGAATGATGGGGAACTTCTAGACATTGTTTATAATTATGTTTTGAACAACTTCACAGAAATTCAGCTTGCTGGGACTTTATGTAAGATCACTCACATTTTTTGGTCTAAATTGACCGGACTAAATACTCAAATTAATGATAACGCTGTAACAACAGCTGTCGGCTTTCTCTACGAATTGCTACGATACTGCTACGCGCTACGATTTTGCTACGAGCTAGGATTCGCTACGAGTTTTCTACACGCCACGTAGCCAATGGCTTGTTCTGTAGCACATTTGCTACGTGGCTTTTATTGCAATGTTGCGAACTTTTTAGATGTAAAAGACCCTGATTGGCTGTAGTAGCTTTTTACTTTATTTAAACGAATAAAAGCCTATTGTCAAATACAACATACAAAAATAAGAACCGAAAAAAATACTGATTGTTCGCGTTACCATGTCAACCTTTGATACATTTTCTAACAATAACACAAAAAACATATTCCAGGAAATATAAACGCGTTACTAAGGCTTTAACATACGTAAACACGGATTTCTCATAAAACATTTATAATAGTTTCATACATCAGAGTGAATAGAAGAATAATTTGAATTAAACGTATGACCATTTGAATTCAAGCCACGACTTCAACTTCGCTTCTTAGTTTGCTAAGCTAACATTGCGTTGAACGAAGTTTTAGAACTCCTTCAAGATATCGGACATTGATTAAGCTTTATTAAGCCAGTAGAGGGATATACTAACTTCAAGTTGCTGTAAAATTTAGTTTGTTCGTATACAGCTGGGCTTAGGGATTTGGAGTGAAGGATAAAGTTAAATCTTCGTCATTTTGTCTATTCTTGTCTGATAGCGCTAGTTTTATTAAACATAAGTGGGCACAGGTATCGCGGATCGATTCTTGAACGGAACTTAATATTTGTATTACGTACTGGTAGTCGTTCTGAGTTTGAATATTCGTATAATTGCATCGCACCCACGATACAGGGGAAAGTAAACCGAGAACGAAGTTTTTGTGTATGGCAATGTTTTGTTCATCATCATCATCATCAGCCTATTAATGTTCCCACTGCTGGGACACAGGCCTCCTCTCTGTATGAGGGGGTGGGCCATAATCCACCACGCGGGCCCAGTGCGGATTGGTGGATGTCACATGTCTTCGAATTTTTGGTTCTAGGACATGCCGGTTTCCTCACGATGTTTTTCTTCACCGTTTTGAGAGCAGTGGTGATGAAATAAATTACACAAAGTAATGCGCCTGCCGGGATTCGAACCCACGACCTACAACTCGTAAGTCGGGGCCGATACCACTGGGCCACCACTGCTCCCATGTTTTGTTAATTTATTATAATACAATCGGGACATGTATAATTATTAATTGATTTTATTTGAACTAGTCTAAATGTTATAATTGTTGACTTTTGATTATTATTTGGAAGGATATTTTTATTTTTAGGTACTTGAATTGTTGATAACATTTTTTTTGTATGATATGTTTTGTATTGTAATGAGTTTGAGGTTAATTATTTTATTCTGAGATACAATGTCATTTTTTCTATGTGTATTGTTAACTTTTTTTAAACATTCAAAGACAATGTAAATTGTTATATGAGTACCTAAAATAAATGAAATTAATAAATTAGAGTTCTACTTAGCCAAACCCACAAAATCCCTTTTCAAACAACAACAAAACACAACTAACAGACACAAACAAAATTCTATTTAATTCCTTCTTGCACTGTAACGAAAACTACCCATCATCATTACAACTTGATTGCTTCCAACAGATTTATAAACCCAACAAGAAAATTGTTCTTGCAAAGAAACAGTGACTCAATGGGCCGCTTTAATTGACATACAGTGTACACAGCGGACCGATTATTGCACAAGAATATCCTATTGATTTCCTTTTACAGTGCGGTGCAAAATTATGGGGACAGTTACGAGTTGACAATGCAATCTCTGTGAGAGAATTCTAATTTAGCTAGTGGGATGATATTGAGCTACGAATTTGTCAAGTCGAAAACAGGATGGTGTGTGGTTGTGGCACGAAGTATTCGAATGAAGTGAAACTATGAAATAAAGTAGGTAGTTTACTCCATATATTCGACGACACGTTTGGCGCAGTGGATGAGCAATTGGACTGCTGCGCTGTGGGTCGCGGGTTCGATCCCCGCACGGAACAAATATTCGTATGATCTGCAAGTAGTTGTTTCGGGTCCGGGTGTTCGTCTATGTGAGTTTCTGTTTGTAAACGCACCCATGATACAGGAGAAATTCCTAGTGTGGGGGCAATGTTTAAAAAAAAAAACTTCAAAATCAATTTAGTTCGCCACTTAGAGTAGGTATTGAAAAAAAATAAGACATGTACTCGTATTTTTTTTTTTTTGTTTTTTTGAATCAATAAAGATGACGTCATATGCCTGTAAAAGTAAACCGACCGTCACTGGGTCTGTGGTTTTGTGATTTTTTGAAGGCTAATGAATGAGAATTTACACTGGCGGCGTATGTGCTTAAGCTCCTGCGTGGAGTTGCACATAACCCGGGAGTGCTGCGACACCTGAAGCTGTGCGTGCCGGACCGGTACGTGTGGAGGCGGCGGCGACCGCCACTGCTGGCAGTGCCTGTTGCAAAAACCAACCTGCTGTCAAAAACACCTCTTACCCGTACAATACGTGTACTGAATGAAGTGCATGAGAGGACAGATATATTTTCGTGCAACTTGAGTGAATTCGCAAGAGTTTTGTTGAATTTTGTTTCTTACATTTAATATTTACTTTCTTTTTTGTTTTTTGTTTGCGTACTGTCTGTTTTTTTTGTTTACAAATTATTTTTAAAGTTTAGTGTTTTAGTAATAGTAGTAGTCGTAAGTTATGTTTAATTAAAGTATATTGTGAGTGTTTGCCACTATTGTATTGGGTACTCTGCCTGTAAAGATAGTGTGTAAGTTTAATAAATAAATAAATAAATAAATAAAATTAAATTAATGGTGAAATGTTTTTTTTTTGGTTAACTGGTGGCAAAACACTTAATACTATTTTTAAACGGGTTTGTTCGTTTTTATCCGTATACCGAATGAACTTACTTTATGACACATTAAATTAATACAATCAGCTTAATCAAAAAGCTACAGTTAAAGTCAATTAATTTGATCAGAGTTTAATTAAGTTCCAAACTAAAGCATATTTCTCGTTAGTACTTCCTGAATTGAGTTCACGTCCTTTGCCACTCAACCCAAATGCAAATCACTATTTTACTGGAAAGCTATTAAAATTATAAGTTAGAAATGAAGTGTTTTATTAATTCTCAACATTAATTATTAAACTAATCGTACGTGGGTGTACATTTTTTTTTTGGAAAGTTTTTTTTTTTTTGTAATTTTTAAATGTGCGTAAAGCTACACACCTCCGCGGACATGCGGGCAGCGAGTAAAGGGCAACTCGCTGCCCGTACATGGACCATGCCCGGGTCGACGGCGCGTTGTGTCCCACGCGCGCCTCAAAGAGCGTCGGCACACTGACGGGGCCCCCCTCTCAGAGGGTCAAAGCCTGCCGGGGTCGCGAGAATATTTCCTTACCGTGACCCCGGAACATAACAGGATATTGAAGAACACCGTGGATTTTAGTCAGTAGAAGTCTGACAGTCCCTCCCGCCCTGCCCGGGGTTGGAGGACTCATTTGATGATTTAACCACGTTAAAAAAAAAGGTACACACCTCTGGAAACATAGTAAAACTCATGCAACTATTTAATTTTCCAGGGGTAGCCAAAAATAGTGAAGGAACTGGGTTAGTCCTAGAACCAAACTTTTCGAAGATATGTGACATTTGTGTCGACGGCGCGTTATGTACCACGCGCGCCTCAAAAAGTGTCAGCATTATGACGGGATCCCTCTATAGACAGCCAAATCCTGCCGGAGTCACGGGACTTACCGAATTACCGTGACCCTAGATCGTAAAAGGCTATTGAAGGACACCGTGGATTTTAGTCTGTACGAGTCTTAAAGTCCTTCCCGCCCTGCCCTAGGTGGGACTCATTTGATGATTTTTCCACTATAAAAAAAAGATATGTGACATCTATCAACCCGCCTTGGACCCGCGTAAAGAGGCCTGTGCCTAGTAGTGGAGAAATTGTAGCCTAATTCTAAATACTACTACTACATCCAGCAGGCGGACACCACAGAACGCGGTCTTTCTTGCTTAAACAAACCTTCTTATTAGCTTATGACTACTTAATTATAAATTCTATTCATAATTCATAAAAAAGGTCAAATTCCTTTATCCAAATTCTTCGAAAATTTGAAGTCCCATTCATTGGAAGCAAAATTTAATTTAACAGGAACCGGCCGCCCTGCCTACAAAAGAGTTGAACAGATCGCGCCTCTTTACATCGACGGCTTTCTATAAATTAAGCCTATTATAACTATTTATAAAGCGCTAATCTTGTGAATTTTAACAGATGGGTATAATTTAGCGAGATTTTGGTTTAATGTCTTATTTTAAAGAACATCAATGGTTACATTTAAAAACTAAGAATACAGTTTAACTTGAAGGCAGTTTTTGAAATCAATCTACTAGTTTTTGTTTTCATTTAAATGCAGCTTAAAGGTGATTTATCGTGCGTACATACCATTTTTCCGCTCATTTTCGTAGGCGACTCAAAACCGAATGCGTCACCGCGACGACAGAATGATTGTCATTTACAATTTGCCGAACAAATGGGTCACGTACGACAGATTGCTTTGGTAAACATGGGAATGTCGGTAGTAATAAATAAACTCACGCCCTATTCCCATGAGCATTAGAGCAGTGGTGGTGGCCCAGTGGTATCGGCCCCGACTTACGAGTTGTAGGTCGTGGGTTCGAATCCCGGCAGGCGCATTACTTTGTGTAATTTATTTCATCACCACTGCTCTCAAAACGGTGAAGGAAAACATCGTGAGGAAACCGGCATGTCCTAGAACCAAAAATTCGAAGACATGTGACATCCACCAATCCGCACTGGGCCCGCGTGGTGGACTATGGCCCGCCCCCTCTCATAGTGAGGAGGCCTGAGTCCCAGCAGTGGGAACATTAATAGGCTGATGATGATGATGATTCCCATGGCAGTAGGGAGAAACAACTGAGTACTACGGTCCCTAGATACTTTTCTCGCTTCATCCACATTCATACAAAAACGCCGATCGCGAGTACTACGCAACCATCCTTTCTGAAGCACTTCACCAATAAGGTCAGTGCAGGTCTAATTCTAACTCCAACAACCTGTAAAAAAGTGTACAGCATAATATATTTTGTTCGTGACCATTTTGTGCAGCTGAATTGCTTTGAAATGAGCGTTCTAAGCTGGTGCCTCTGTGTCAACCGGCAAAGCTGTGCGTAAGTTTAACTTTTCTTCTTTTAAACTAACTTTTTTTATCGCGTACAAATAACGAATCCACTGCTCATGCGTACGCTCATAAAATATCTGTATTGCACACCTTTTTGTTCATTTTTGCCTGAGTGTGAGCCGAATCCCAGCTTAAGAGATTTAATTATTTGGTATTTTACTCCAAGATGCACAACTCATCAAACCTTCAGCTACTATTAACTCTTAGGTTTTTAAAGATAAAAGTATCCCCGTATAAACATTCATTCAATTCCAGGATATCTCATTTTTATAGCAGACGTTATATTGCATCATTGGCACGAAAAACGCTCCAAAAATATTCTATTTTGCTTAGTGCCCATATAAAATCGTTTGATTTAAGTATTCGGTATCCATTAGAATTTTACGATGTAGCTTCGATGGATTTACGAGGCTTTTGAAGTAGACTTACCGAAGAATTCAATTAAAAATCTAATAACGGATATGAAGTTAAAAAGGTGGTGAACCGATTTTTTATTTTCCTTCAAATTCATGATCGTTTTATGAGATGTTATTTATCCAACCTCTTATAGGTATTTTTGTTTACATTAAAATTTAATTGTATTGGATGACATCGGCAAGATTAGAATGATCGAGAGAAAGGTGATTTGAACGCATATCGAGTTGGCTGGTTCCAGATGCCGTGGAATAAGAGCTTATAAAAAGAATTAGGGATTCCTTGGCCAGCAACGGGAAAAAATTGTAACTGCCAGCAATAACAATTATGGGTAAATTCTAATTATTTGATGAGTTAATGTGTTGGCTTGTCAAAGAGATGCTGAATTCCGTTACTGCAATCGAATTCTTTAGTGAAAACTGTGCACGGGTATTCCAACACCCGTATACAGTTTTCACTAAAGACTGGACTGGACATGTCCAGCACTGGACTAAAGCTGAGTCCAGGGTCTATAGCCAAACTAAAAGGCAACTAATACAACGCCATACCTTTTGTATGTTTAAGATTTTCTAAAGGAAAGTGTTATATGGCAATTGTTTTTTTGTGTTGCTTTTTTATGAAAACTTTGGAATTGTCTTGTATCTTGAGTGAGCGTTTGCAATCATTTAAACTCAAATACACATAAAACAAGACTTGAAGAATTTCATTAATTTAGGCTACTAAAATGAACTCAATAATTTAGCATACGTTATTTATACAAATATTCTACACGTTATTTACATAAAACTGTAGTAGGTATGTAGTGTAGTACCAGGATACCAGACCTACGCCCATATCTAGTAAGTGCAACAGTAACCTTCCCTACGATCGACATTTACGACTGGCGCCGGATGAGAAACACCTGCTACGCTCACTGGCTACCTTTCATTCTAAAATATTAAGGAAATACGCTTTTTTCTGCAGAGAATATTATTACACTAGCTAGCGCTAGCGGATTTGTTCGCGTGGAGATTGTTAAATGTCCCAAGAGATTATTCTAACAGGACAAAAAGTGTTTCACAGGAGTAAAGGCGCCTCAAAGAGCGTCAGCAGAGCCTGTCGGGATCGCAGGACTTATCTCATTACCGTGACCCTGGAACGTAAAGGGCTAATAAGGACACCGTGGATTTTAGTCAGTATAATTCTGACAGTCCCTCCCGCCCTGCCCTGGGTGGGGGGAGGACTAGCTCTTTTGATGATAATTATAATCACGCTAAAAAAAAGGAGTAAAGGCGCGTTTCCATCAGGCAAATCTTATATTCAAGTATGATGTCACAGTGGTATACAAGCTGATGAACTGAAAAAACACAATCTACAGTTCAAACAGTCAGAGAGCAACTTTTACCTTATACCTATGCATTTCGTGTACACGGAATGTACATTTGTTGTGCGTTTCTTGAGAAAAAAATCGCCGATAGTCATAGTTATAGTCGGTTTCTCGCCGGTGGCGGCGTTTGGACCACTGTCTTAGTCTAATCTAGGGATGCAAGGCAAACAAATTAAAACCTAACTACTTATCTGTTTGACATTAATCCCCATACTTTCAATATATTTTGCGTGACTGTAACAAACATATACATACATCCATATTATCCTCAAACATATCGTGTTTCTCATTAATCGATTTAAACAACAATGAATACTGACTTTTCACTTTTCGTGGACAGAAAATGTGGGACAACGTTGTGAAGGCTGGCAGTTAAAAAATAACCATGTGGTTATAACTATTTTATTATGCTGTAAGGCGATTCTCACACTGCCCCGCATCATACTGCATATTGCGTGTCGACGCACCTATAGTCCAGTCATTAAAGCCTAAACCCGAAAATAATTAGTAACACGCTGAAATTTTAAGGGGTTCTTAAGGAAGGTAAAATAACATACCGGGTGATTTTGCAGCGTTCTGGGGTGTACGGAAAGGGTTGAAAAGGGGTGAAAAGTGTTTTTTGCTAATAACATTGCCAAAAAAATTAGTAACACGCTGCAAATTTGGAATAAGGTTGTTCTTACGGTTTTGTAACGTGTATTAAATTTGCAGCGTTTTGCAACATACGGAACATTGTTTTTTTTCAAAACAGTGCAATTAGTTAAAAACAGGGGTAAGAAAATTAGTAACACGCTGCAAATTTGGAATTAGGTTGTTCTTACCGGTTTGTAACGTGTATCAAATTTGCAGCGTTTTGCTACATACGGAACATTGTCTATTATTTAAAAAAAATGAAATTATTTAATTACACTGGTGAAAAAAAATTGTAACTCGCTGTAAATAAGTTGTTTTTACCGTTTCGTAAGGTATATCAAATTTGCAGCGTTTTACAACAAATTGAACATTGTTTATTATTAAAAAAACAGTGCGATATACGTTACGAAACGGTAAAAACAACTTAATTACGAATTTACAGCGAGTTACAAATTTTTTTCACCCGTGTGATTAAATAATTTCATTTTTTTTAATAATAGACAATGTTCCGTATATTGCAAAACGCTGCAAATTTGATACACGTTACAAACCGGTAAGAACAACCTAATTCCAAATTTGCAGCGTGTTACTAATTTTCTTACCCCTGTTTTTAACTAATTGCACTGTTTTAAAAAAAAACAATGTTCCGTATGTTGCAAAACGCTGCAAATTTAATACACGTTACAAAACCGTAAGAACAACCTTATTCCAAATTTGCAGCGTGTTACTAATTTTTTTGGCAAAGTTATTAGCAAAAAACACCTTTTCAACCCTTTTCAACCCTTTCCGTACACCCCAGAACGCTGCAAAATCACCCGGTATGTTATTTTACCTTCCTTAAGAACCCCCTAAAATTTCAGCAAGTTACTAATTATTTTCGGGTTTTGGCTTTAATGACTGGACTACTACGCGCGTTCCTGCGGGATTGCAGATCTGCATCATCGTGCGGGTTTTTTGCGCACTCACGCGCGTAGGTGCGTGTTGTAGATTCACGCACGGCGGCTCTCATTTATTTATTCGCCGTTCTCTGTGGTGGTCGTGCAGTAGGTACTGAGCATTCAAAATCACGCACGGCAGTTCAGTGTGTTGGACTGTGCGTGTTTTCCATACAAACGGAGATACTTACAAGCAACGCAAGAACACGCATCCACGCGCTACGATGCATCATGCGGGGCAGTGTGAGAATCGCCTAACTGATTGAAAATTTTCCTTTTCATAAGATTGGAAAATCTGCAAATGAAAGCCTCACGCCCTGGGTGTAGCGAAAGGGACTGTCATAAGACTTGATTGACTAAAAACCAACCTGTCCCTTTACATCTTGTCCTTTCAACAAAGTGGAAAACTTTGGTGTTTTATGTCACTTTGTTCACCTCAGTGAACAAAGTAGACATTTTTTTTTTTTTTTTTTTTTTTTTAGCGTGGTAAAATCATCAAATGAGTCCTCCAACCCCGGGCAGGGCGGGAGGGACTGTCAGACTTCTACTGACTAAAATCCACGGTGTCCTTCATAGCCTGTTACGTTCCGGGGTTACGGTAAGGGAATAATCCCGCGACCCCGGCAGGCTTTGGCCCTCTGAGAGGGGGGCCCCGTCTTTATGCTGACGCTCTTTGAGGCGCGCGTGGGACACAACGCGCCGTCGACCCGGGCATGGTCCTTGGTCGGGCAGCGAGTTGCCCTTTACTCGCTGCCCGCATGCCCGCGCCTACGGTGGCCGGAGATCGTCGCGCGACGTCCGTCGCCGTGGGCGTCCTACACCGTGGTTGGGGCGGAGGGAGGACTCTGTCCTCTCTCGCTCGCGGCGCGCCTCCTCCTTCGCGAGCATTACTGCTTCGCAGAAGGAGGCGACCGCTTCCCACTCCGTCTCGCCCCGCAGCATGGCCGAAACCAGTGCCGGGCGCGAGAGGTCTCCGCCTATCGCAGCCGTGAGGACACGTCGGTGCACTGCCCAAGCTGGGCAGTCCTGCACCGTATGCTCCACCGTGTCCTCCGGGCGATCTTCGCAGTGATGACACCCAGACGTTTCCTCCTTCCGCATTAGACGCAGGTACCTCCCGAAGCACCCGTGCCCGGTGAGGACCTGCGTCAGGCGGAAGGTAAGGACGCCATGACTTCTCTCCAACCACTCCTCAAAGAGGGGTCTTACCGCCGCAATTGCGGCGTGCCCGGCCGTCGGTCGCGACAGTCGTTCCTTCCATACTGCCCTGAGATCGCGCCGGAGGTCTTCGCGCCGTGCCTCGACTTCGCGAGGCAGCGGGGTCACGCCCCGGCGCTGCGCCTCCACGCGCCACTCATAGACGCGCTGGAGGGCAGTCGCCTCCAGATCCCAAGGCAGCAATCCGGCAAGCAGGTTGGCCGATTCGCCGGCAATCGTGCGGTATCCCCGGATCATTCGGATAGCCATGACCCTCTGGCATGCGACCAGCTTCTGTGGTCGCGTCCGGATGCTCAGGGCCCACACAGGGGCCCCGTAGAGGGCCATGGACCGCACGACACCAGCGTACAGCCTACGGCAGGAAGCGTTTGGCCCGCTGAGATTGGGCAGCAGTCGCCTGAGGGCGGCCGCTGCACGGTTCAGCCTTGGGGCCAAACTCAGGAAATGCTCCCTGAAGTTCCACCGGCTGTCGAGGACGAGTCCCAGGTACTTCATCGTCCCCTGTACGCCGATTGGAACTCCTTCCACCGTAATGCTGTGACTCGACGGTGGCGCGTTACGGCGGCCATGAAAACACATGGCCTCCGTCTTGTGCAGCGCCACCTCGAGTCCCAACCGCCGGATCCTCTCGACAACTGTCGCGACCGCTTCCGTCGCCACGTCGGCCACCGCCTGGTGCGACTCTCCCTGTGCAAGGACGAGCGTGTCGTCAGCGTAACAAATTACGCTGACGCCATCAGGGAGGTCGCTGCGCAGCACCCAGTCGTATCCGATGTTCCACAAGGGCGGTCCCAGGACCAAACCCTGTGGAACACCGCACGACATCTCTCGCCGGTTCCACTCTCCCCGGTGACCGGGGTAGATGACGGCTCTGTCCGTCAGGTAGTCCTCGACTATTCGGCGGAGGTAGGTCGGCACCCGGTGATACCGGAGTGCCTCCCTATGCAACTCCAGGGCAGGGTGTTGAAGGCATTGGTGATGTCCAAAGACACCGCCAAGACGACCCTGCCCCGGGCTACTGCATCCCCCGTCGTGAGGGCTCTCAAGCGCATAATTGCGTCCACCGTCGAGCGCCCCCTGCGGAAGCCGAACTGGCTCTCCGACAGGTTCGGACCCACCCGATTCAGGTGCCCGGCGAGGCGGTCTGCAATAACTCTCTCAAAGAGCTTGCCCACCTCGTCGAGCAGCACGATGGGCCGGAATACAGGATAAAAGTGTTGTTTGTCCCCCCCAGAGTACGGTGGGACTGACCGGCCGGAGCCGGTGCGGGATTCTCCAGCTGCTGAGCAGCTGGTACCCGCCTGGGGTAATATCTCTTTACCGCACTTTTTCATGTTTAAATTTCACTTTTTTAAAGAGGTGAGTTCCTCTGTCCCTACTCCCCATTTTCCCTCCCCGGTTCACTTCACGGTTACGTCTATAGACTAGACGCGTACCGGAAGTGAACATTCCCCCCCCTGACCCAGTCTCAGACGACTGGGCCCGCGCCGCCTGAAAGCTCGAGCTAACTGCTCGATCCTCCAGGCGGCGCGCCTTTCCCCGGTGTATCCCTCTTAGTTTGTAAGCCCCACCACGACGACAACGTGGAGATACGACAGTGGGGGAACAAAGTAGACATGGTGTATAAAAGTCCACAAGATCCTAGAAGAAAAGTCGCCTATGTTCACCCAGGTGATATTTTCCAAGGTGAACAAGGGACACCAAATAAGTCCACTCACTTAACCTTGTGACCAATGATATTTTTCCGAGGTAAATTGACGACACCAAAATTGTCTACTTGTTCACTCAGGTGAACAAAGTGGAATAACCCGAAGGTAGACCCCATACGGTTTTTGCTATTCAGCCACAACATTTTTAATAGGTAGGTATAACATTACAATAAAATTCCAACCCCATTTATTTATCCGACAACAATGCACTATCAACCGAACCATTTCAACCATAACAAGCGCAAGACGACAAAGCATGAAAAGCACATTATTCTGCGTCAAACGATCGTCGAGAACCCCATTCAATAAGGGTTGAGCAATCAATCTCAATCAAGTACAGGCAAAGAAATATCTTTACAAATTCTACCGTCAATAGTTAGCCTTTTCAGGAAATGTTGAGGACCTCTGCACGATTATTATGTTAAGGAGAACTTTCTTCTTATAAGTAGAAGAATTTGTTGATAGGGGTGAAATTAGCGGAAAACGGAATTCAACACTTCGTGGTGAACACCTTTGTTTTGAACTTTTAAAATCTGTAAACGAACTTCGCGTAGTTACTGTTCCCCGAACCCGTCAAGTGCGGCCTGACTCGCGCAAGAATGAAAAAGAACTATCTTTACCATCTATGAAAAATGGCAAAAAATCGTTTGTTGTGTTTTGGGCCCCATGAATATCAGTTTCTTTTTTTGCTATAGTGACAACAGAAATTTTCAACTGTCTGTCGCGGTTTATGACATACAGACAGAGAAGATAAACAGCGGAGTCTTTGACATAGGGGTCGCTGTCCATCTGTTTTAGCCTTTGGGTACGGAACCCTTAAAAACCTGTATCCAACGCAGTTACAACAGAAAGAGCTTTTAAAATCTCTTTTTCAATTCTAGAACAATTCAATAGTTAAGCCTTTCAAAGAAAACTCAAGTAGCGGATTCCTTCAAACTGGTCTTATTGAAAATATTTCTGTGGCGGGAAATTCTCCATTCGTTGTAAGTGGAATTTTATAATACCTTTTGTGAGATAAAAGGCCGTATCCTAGTAGAAAGTATCATGAAATAAGTAAGGGAGATGAATTAGATGGTTTTCTACAAGAGTTATTAGTTTATTTTAATTCATTACTACTCACGCGGGAGCAAAAGTATGGGACCACTTACCTCCGATTTCACGCGATGTTGAGTGCTTAACTAACTGGTTAAGAATAATAAAAATGAAACTATTTTAAAGGTTCAACTATTATCTTAAGATTGATATCAATTTCATTCAAATCACGCTATCATTTAAAGAGCTATCCCGGATAATTTCCAAGTAAAGGCCTTATTAGACCACCCAATTTTTAGGGACCCTAACCCTAACTAAGAGTGGTGTAATAAGACTTAGGGAGTTAGTGTCCCGAATAAGGTAAGGTAATAAGCACTGCACTAACTAGGGTACACGCCCACCCTGGATGCAGGGCCCTTCATATCGGGTTGTGTAATAAGCGCTTTAATGATTCCAAATTTATGCTGGCAAGTGTAGTATATGTTTGTGACTTCAACCGACTAGACTTTGGTAAAAAAAAAAATATGATGAGTTAATGAACTTGATGTTAATTTTAAGTATATATTTAAACGATCAATCAATAGAAGACGTAGCTATAAATATTAACACAAAAAATATAAAGATAAAAACAAAGGTACTACCTTAGTTTTTACGTTTTTATTTTTTAACTAAACAGCTTAGTTCTCTCTCAAAGCTAAGTCACAATAATCCTGTTGGTTCAATTAACATCATAAAAAAAATAAAACAACCCTCAGAATCGTTTAAATAACCAATTAAACTTTAAATCCGAACGCTTTTAACCAACACACTGAAAGACTTAACTCTAGAGCAAGTTTTGTATTTAGATTAAACGTCTGGAAATGTAGTTTAGTTTTAATAAAGACTTGCCGTACAATCTAAGTGTTATTGCTCAATTTAAAGTCTTACCCCAACAAGTTTTTATAGCTTAATTACTTTGTGGCTAGCTTTACTTTTACTTACGAGTTGAATAAAAAATTAAAACTTCATGACCTTACTTCAGTGACGTGTATTGTATCTATAGTTAGTTATAGCAATTAGCACATTGGTTCTCTATAAAGTTGTAAATTTTTTTCGAATAATTATTACAATTATGATATACAAATTATTGTCATATGGTCGTCGAATAGGTCGTCTCTTCTGACAAAAATCAAAAGTAAACTCACTATAGTTACTAAATAAAAAAAGAATTAAACAAAAACTACACGATATTAAAATAAAATGTCACGCAAAGGGTGTCGGAAAACGGTTGTCGTTAATGCTGGCTAGAAATGCTAGCATGATGAATTGAAAATACGAGTGTTCATGATGGATAGGTAAAAAAAGATGGCAAGAAATGCGGAAAGCCACGAGGTGTGTTGGACGCAATAAAAAAGAAAACAAAAAAAATATTATTATTTTAGTATTTACGTATACAGTTTAGGTATTTCATTATCTGCCTAGCCTTGTCCAAATTATTTTCGGGTCACCTGTCAAATACAGTATCCCAATAATACTGCAGCATGCTTTCGAGCTAACTTATAGAACAGTTAAGGCGACGCTAGTCGCGAGCTCGAACTTACTGGCAGGCATGGTCAAAAACCATGATATTTCACCGGAAATCGAGCCATATTATTCATGTGTGCGCGAGCGTCATCTCCCCGTGAAGAAAACAGGGGAAAACTTATTCAGTGAGATGCACGATCATTCAGAGTAAAAGGCGCGCGTAAAAAAAATACGAAAAAGCCTTTGGCTGTTGGGGTTTTATGAAAAAACCACTGCACCAATTAATTTCAAATAAATTTGATTACATTCTTCGATAAATTTGCTGTGTCGTTACGGACTTCGTTTTGGAAATTTGATGCTTCTTTAGCTTCTAATTTACACCTAAAGTTGTGTTAAAATTAGCAAAAAAACGAATATTTAGAAGCTCGTAACTTTTTAATAGCTTCATATTTTACAATTCTGCTTCCGTACAGACAAAACTAATAATGAGACAAAACGATACCATGTTTAATTTTGGATGTACTTTGTCAAACAGTGGAGTAAAACCCCAACGAAGTTTCTATGGAAAAAATGTTGACTTGTTTGACCATAAGTAACGAACGTCTGTCAAAGATCTACAAATGAGAGTTGATACCAACAGCTTTACCTGTTTTCCAAGGCATACACGTACAGCGTTATTATAGATGATCACCCATTCACAGACCAACCTAGGCAAGGGTTAACTTGTGCTGCTATTATTATTTAGCCACGAGCTCCTCAAAAGTACCAAAAGCATTTAAGTATTCTGTGAAAATCAACGCAGAACAATAGGGGTATTTGATCCGTATTTAAACTTTAGAAACTTGATACACAAGTCAGTCTATGACGCCCGCTGCTTCCAACCCTTTTGCATTTGAACTCGAATGTGGGAGGAACAGAAAAACATGCAGAAGTTTAGCTAAATGTTGTCTTTACAAAATGTTATGATCAACAATAACGTGATGTAGGTTAACGGTTACTTGAGGGTATAAGTCCTACGCAAATTGAAAATTAATTCATGGAGATGTTGTTTTTCTTACAGCCTAAGACTGAGTTCTCATATATATAATATAATTAGTTAAGTATAAAACATCAAGTGGAGAGCAACACACTCTAAAATTGTTTCATCAAAATATTCAAGGGTGCTCTTCTAAATTATTGGAAATAGAGATGTTTTTGGAATCAACCAGGTTTGATATTGTTTGCCTTACAGAGCATTGGTTGAAAGATCATCAAGTTAAGTCTATTTGTTTTGATAATTATTACATAGCTAGCAATTTCAGTCGTAAATGTATGATACATGGCGGATCGTTAATTCTAATTAAGAAATCGATTAAATCTAAAACTAGAAATGACATTGTTGAACTGTCAGTTGAACATACCATTGAATTGTCCTGTGTTGAGCTTGATAAGCATGTTATAGTTTGTGTTTACAGACCCCCAAATTATCAGAATCTACCTATGTTTGATACTATAATGGAAGATGTTTTAAATAAAATATGTAGTAACAGTAAATCTGTCATCATCTGTGGTGATTTTAATATTAATTTATTAGAAAATAACTCCAATAGTGTTAGATTGTTGAGTCTTTTTAAATCTTTTAATTTGTCACATGTTTTTATGGAACCAACCAGAGTGACAGCTTCTTCTGCCACTTGCTTAGATAATGTATTTTCTAACTGTGATTACTTACATAAGGAAATTGTTAATAAACTGCCATCTGATCACAGTGGCCAAACAATAACGTTTTGCGCCTATAAACCTATTCAAAAAACTCAAATAAGGTATAGGCCAATTACAGATAAAAATTTAGAAACTATGAATAATACTATAGCGAGTAAATTATGTGATCATAGGTTTAATAATATAAGTGACCCAAATGAGTTCTACGCCGAGTTTTTTGGAATTTTAGAAACAGAATATAATCGTATTTGTCCTCTTAAAACTAAAACTATCTGCACAAAGTTCTTATTTAGTGATTGGGCAACACCAGGAATTCGCAAAAGTAGAGACAAACTCTTCGAACTTTATGATCTTAGGAGTCATAAAAGGGATAATATTAGCTTTCATCAGTATGTTGTCAAATATTCAAAAACTTTTAAATGTGTATGTAAAATAGCTAAGGCTCTTTTTATTAGTGGTAAAATTAAATCAGCTGATGATAAAATTAAAACAACCTGGAAAATAATAAATAATGAGACAGGCAGGAATAAACAGCGTAATAACGAATTCAATTTAGAAACTGCACATGGTCCTATAAACACAGATAAAGATGTAGCTCAGGAATTTGAAAAGTTTTTTTCGAGCATACCTCTTAAGACTACTGAGCCATTAAATTCGTCACCAGCACTCTCTGCTGCCTTACTTAGAAATAATGTAAAGGCATGCCCGATGGAGTTTAGGTTTCGGCACACAAACCCCCAAGCAGTGATTAAAGCATTCAAAGATCTTAAAATTAAATCAACAGAAGACCTCTGGGGAATGTCTGTGAAGGCCTGTAAATCGATAATAGAAACCGTAGCGCCTTATTTAACTTTTTTATTTAATACCAGTGTAGACCAAGGAGTGTTTCCGGATCTTATGAAGCATAGTAAGGTAGCTCCACTTTTTAAATCGGGTGATTGTAAGGAAGCTAACAATTATAGGCCTGTGTCAATTTTGCCAGTTTTCAGTAAGGTGTTTGAAAAGTTAATGCTTGAACAAATGCTATGTCACTTCAATAGAAACTCCATCTTTCATAATCAACAGTTCGGTTTCACCAAAGGTCGTTGCACAACTGACGCCGGTGTTACCCTATTGAAGAACATTTTTAACTCCTGGGAGGAAGCGCAAGATGCCATAGGAATCTTTTGCGACCTCTCAAAGGCATTCGATTGCGTAAACCATGAAACGCTTTTGCTGAAACTGGAACATTATGGAATTAAAAATACAGCTCTTGATTTACTTAAATCATACCTAAGAGATAGACAGGTTAAAGTGCAAATAAACGGTACAAACTCATTAGGAGCTAAAATGACTATGGGCGTGCCTCAAGGTTCTATTTTGGGTCCGTTCCTTTTCTTAGTATACATTAATGACTTACCCCATTTACTAAAAAATCAACCACAGATGGTGTTATTTGCCGATGATACATCGTTAATTTTTAAGATAGATAGACGTGCACAAAATCTAGACACTGTTAATGACTGTATTTCTAAGGTTCAAAATTGGTTCACTGTTAATAATTTAGTTCTTAATGAAAAGAAAACAAAATGTATTCGATTCACTTTGCCAAATGTTAGAAGTAGCGATTGCGACATTTTACTGAACGGAGAAAAATTGGATTTTACTAATCAGACAGTTTTCTTAGGAATTACGATAGACGATAAACTACTATGGGGCCCCCATATAGCATCTTTAGCGGGGCGGCTCAGCTCAGCCGCTTATGCTGTTAGAAAGATAAGACAGTTAACTGACGTCGAAACTGCGCGTTTGGTTTACTTCAGCTACTTTCACAGCATTATGTCTTATGGTATTCTACTGTGGGGCCGGGCAGCTGACGTTGAATCCATTTTTGTTTTGCAAAAGAGAGCTGTCAGAGCAATTTACAAACTACGTCGTCGCGAATCTCTTAGGGAACTATTTAAAAAGATTAACATAATGACAGTGCCTTGTCAATTTATTTATGAAAATATAATGTATGTTAGGAAAAATCTTCATCTTTTTAATAAAATAAGCGATAGACATAATTTTAATACTAGAAATAAAGATAAAATTGATCAACCTTATTATAGATTGTCCAAAGTCCAAAAATCTTTTATGGGTTTCTGTGTTAAATGTTATAATAAAATACCTAGCGAAATTTAACTCTAAATGAAAGAAAGTTTAAAAGTCACATAAAAAATACACTTAGTAAACAAGCATATTATAAATTAGAAGATTATATCCAAGATAAAAATGTCTGGAAACATGCCGGTCCTGCTCCATAGTACAATGCAGGGCTTGAGCAGAATCAAACTTGGTTGAAATTTTAATGCTCACACACTGCCTTTATTGTATTTTTTTAAAGTTGTAATTGCATTATTTTGTGAAAGTGTGAACACCGTGTACCTTTTAGTTGAATAATTATTGTTTTTTTTTATCCTTTTAATGATTTAATAGTCTTGACTTGAGTACATCGCCTTCACATTTATTTATTCTTTAAATTGTTATTTCATAACATTGTTAAACATTTTTGAAAAAGAGTAAGTATGGAGTTTCTTGCCCATTCTTCTCCATGCAACCTACCTTAGCGAATGGGTGTAGAATCAATCCCATCCCATCCCTTTCCTTAATTTTAATATTCGACGTTTAAAAGTGCCTCACTGATGGCCTATTTAAAATAAATGATTTGACTTTGACTTTGACTTTGACATAATATTACTCAAATTAGATGTAGATTTCTGAGAATATGGTAATTTTGAGTTGAAGTTTTGAAACCATTTTATTAGGGATCCGTTCCCAAAGGGTTAAATGGGACGCAGGTTCCGTACTACTACTAAGTTTTCGCTGTCAATCTGTCTGTCGGCCCGTCTGTCACCATCAGCTCATGATCCTGACTTTTTTTTTTTTACAGATGATGTACCTATGTCTATTGTTTGCCTCGTCCTTGTTTTTTTTAAGATTAACTAGCCTTACACCTTTGAATTCCCGAGCCAATGTGTATTTCTACAGCTTTAAGAGACGTATCTTGTAACCTTCTCCATGGGTCTCCATGGGATAAAGATAAAGGTAAAGATCAATTTATTTTTTAAACATGATGTGTAACATGATATATAGATAATGCACATTAAGATGGTAAAACATTTTTTACAGAATTAACATGGTTTGCCTCACTCGGCGTACAAATATTAGAAAGTTATATTTGCATTGAGAATAACAAATAAGCAAATGACAGTTAAAATAAGTCAATATTATGGTAAACAAAAGAAGGAAAAAAATATTAAAAGAAAACATTTAAAATTTATCATTTAAAAAACCGGCCAAGTGTCGTGTCGGGCCACGCACAGTGTAGGGTTCCGTAGTTGCCCATCAAAATACTTATGCGAACTAACTAAACTGATTCGCTGAATTTAATTTTAAAAGAAGGATTTTCAAAATCGGTCCAGGAGTCTTTGAGAAATCGGGGAAAATACATTAAAAAAAGATTACGACAAATTTAGAACCTCCTCCTTTTTTGAAGTTAGTTAGGTATAACTAGTTGATGATAAAAACCTACTTATCCCCAAACCAAAACATACCGTAAAAACATACCTATTAAAGCTGTAAAAATAAAGTTGACAAACTTACATTTGCAGTTGAAGAACATGTTCTCCTATACATTTTGTTTAAGAAAATATGTTATCCAAGTACATTTTATTAATTGGTCGACTATTACTCGTAAAGTTGTAAAGCCTACTTAGTCATGATAATTTTCTTTTAAACTTCGTTATAATATACTACCATTGTGATTTTTTTCACACCCCCAAACATAACCGTTTAGCTGGTAGAGGGGGACACTCGAATCGAGCAAAATTTAGCATTTTAAAGCTTAATATTTTTTCAAACGAATTTTTTTATCAAAAAATTGTTAATGGAAACTATCATTATTTTTTAAAGGCCTATTTAATGATACCCCACACTAAGGGGTACGCGAGAAAAAAAAAATCCTCACTTTACGTGTAAGTACAGGAGGTACCTTAATAAAAAATATTTTACGAGATATTATTTTATCACTTTTTCGGCACAACAAATCCGTATATTTACACCAAATTACAGCTTTCTAGTACTGTGCCTCTGAGCTAAACTACGGACAGACAGACGGACGGACGGACGGACGGACGGACGGACGGACGGACATGGCGAAACTACTCGTATAAGGGTTCCTTGTTGACTACGGAACCCTAAAAATGAATTATGCTATAATAATATTTATCAGCCAGTAGGTTTTTTGGTCTTTTCTTAAATGAACTGAGATTCAAAACTTTAATTTCCCATAATATTATATCAAAATTAGGATTTAACCTTAAAAAATCTCAAACATCGTTTAAAAGCAAGCAAGCATTTAGGCCCTTCGTCCATTATTAGACTCAAGTTTCCGATACCTTACGACTTCAGTATCCAGGCGACTCTCGCAATAGAAATGCATATACGTTCGTACACAGGCACGCGACGCGCGACGCCAATCGCGCGCAATCTGCTGACATCGCGGCGACTGGAGTTTCCGCGACTTTCAAGATGGCGGAACAATTTATTTACCATTTTTAATTTTATTCACAGAATAAAGGGTTCCGTAGCATATTCTTGAATCATTTTTAAAGTAATTATTTTAAAACGATAGTGGATATTTACAATCTTCTATCAAATCATAATTTTGTATGCAGTTTTATTAAAAGTTGCACAGAGATGTTTTTTTTTTTTATTTTATTGAATAAGTATTTTTATGTTAGTATTATGTTATAGTATTTGGATTTGGATTAATGTTAGGTTCCCAAAAATTAACTGTGAAGGACGGACTGTCACAGATTCTCTTATAAAGATTCCGTTTTTTTTTTAACCTTCGGAACCCTAAAAAATATACTTTGATCGTCACAGTCATGTGTCAGCCTTTTATAAATTCATATTCTTGACCAAATCATGACCTTTTGACGCGGCGCTAGTGTCTATGTCGTTACATCAAATTGCATTATAAAAATTAGTACCTCGAATTTTGGACAGGTCAAGTAGTGGCGAAACTCTAGTATCGGAAACTTGCGTCGCCTCATTTACGAAGGCTTACACGAGGCGACGCAAGTTTCCGATACCTTACGATTTGTCCAGGCGACTATCGCAATACAAATCCATAGAGGCTCGTACAGGGTCGCGTCGCCGACGTGCGTCGCCGACTCTAGTCGCTCGCTACTCATCTATCAAGATCGCCGTTACCCAAGTCTTCGCGATTTTTAACCGACGAAAAATTTTTATCTATTATTTTAGAATTTATTATTAAAGTATCTGAGTAGAAAAATATCCTTGTTTGTATCATTACAATTAATAATAATAATATTCCACAACTATCACACAACGCCATCTCGTCCAAAGCTAAGCAGAGCTTGTGTTATGGGTACTAAAAACTGATAATTACTATATATTCTAAATACTTAAATTTATTAGATAAATTACACCCAGACACAGAACAAATGATCGTGCTCATCAAACAAACATTTGTCCTGGGTGGGAATCGAACCCAGTGTCCTCCGTTCATAGCAGTCAGGGTTCTAACGACTAGACCAACAGGCTTGTCAAATTCAAAAGAATATTCTAATAGATAATTAGCATGGAATAAGCTTTTTTTTTAACCGACTTCAAAAAAAGGAGGAGGTTATCAATTCGACTGTTCTTTTTTTTTATGTTTGTTACCTCATAACTTGCGACTGGGTGAACCGATTTTCATGTTTTTTTTTTTATTCGAAAGCTGGTGCTTCCCGTGTGGTTCCATTGTCACCATTTTAGGATCTGATGATTGGATCTTGGAGAAATCGAGGGCAACCCTCAAATTTTATTGGCTGACACATAGTTTTTCGCAAATCTTATGAAGTAGTTCAAGTACTTGCGTATGGAAATCATCATCTCATGTAGCTGAGCTGATGATGGAAGGTACAACTCCTCAAGTAAGAATTTTTTTTTGTGTTCGCATATCTCCGGAATTACAAGTCCGATTTAAGTAATTCTTTTTTTAACCGACTTCAAAAAAAGGAGGAGGTTCTAAATTCGTCGTAATCTTTTTTCTTATGTATTTTCCCCTGATTTCTCAAAGACTCCTGGACCGATTTTGAAAATTCTTCTTTTTAAAATTAAATTCAGCGAATCAGTTTAGTTAGGTCGCATAAGTATTTTGATGGGCAACTACGGAACCCTACACTTTGTGTGGCCCGACACGTACTTGGCCGGTTTTTTTGTGGTTGTTTTTGAAGGCGGTCACATTTTTTTTGAAAAAGTTTTTATTTTACTCTTTTTAGTTTAAATATTCAATCAAAATTCTTGTCAAATACATCATTTTCTCACATGTGCACTAGAATTTTGTAATCCGTAGCACCGGTAATAACATCGTTAACATTTCTTTCATTCATTCCCTATCTCAAAAACTGCTGAACCGATTTTGATGAAATTTGCAGTATTCCCTAAGTCGAACAATACCTAGTACAACAAAAAAAGAATTACTTAAATCGGACTTATAGTTCCGGAGATAAAAAAAAAAAAAAAATTCAAAAAAAATTGTACCATGTATTATTAAGGTTGAATATAGAATGGTGGCCGAATAGACGATTTGAGTCTTACGACTCGAGTCGCCGCTGTGTACGAACCGTGCGCGACTGGAGTCGCGCGACTTAGGTATGCGACTGGAGTATCGGATACCGGAGTTTCCTAATGTACGAAGGGCCTTACAAACAGTTACGATCCAGCTACAAACAGTTTACATTCTATTTTGTTTAGATAACAGCCACAAACTACGCCGTTTTGCAAATATTCCCATTAAACGAGATATTATTAAGAGAAAACAAGTTTAGTGGACCATCTGTCATAATATAACACTGTAACGAGTATTTTTATAGACTAATACTTGGTTCTTATGAAAAAACCGAGACAGTCTCTAACGTTTAAGTGCCTTGTTGAGTGTTATAGACTGTAATCAAAACGTTTAGAGCATCCGGCTCGAAGGACCAAAATGGCGGGTGTCATTTGTTTAAAAAATACTTATACTTGAATGTCATGGGCGAAGGTTAGGGACAAATATGGGAATTTTATACGTATTACAGGTATTTAAGTTTGACATTTACTAAACAAAAAATCTTTAAAATTTTTCGTTGAAGACAATTTTTTTTCTGGCAGTTCTATTCTATCCCACTGTTTGGCTAAGACCTTCTATTATTTTCTCTTGCTCATAATATAAATATTTAAAATGCCAATTTTATTGCGCCCGCCATAATAATACAGATAACCAAAAATACCGCAAAGACAATCATGGTACCGCAAGGTTCATAATCCTTAACCCTCGACCCGTCGCGTCTTTCAAAGCTCAGGGTTTAGAAAATTGCTAAATATGTAAACTAAGAATATTATGTTTTCGGATCCCTTACTTTAGGTACCCTCCTAAAAAGGATCACACTTCACCCTCCCGCCATCAAAACTAAGCCTGCGCGTGCGCCCTTTGAAGTACGATCGTGTATTTCTACACAAGGCTCTCAAGGACCCCACGCGACGACTGGCGTAAGTAAAATTTTACTAGTGACTCAATCGATTTTTTTTGTGATAATTTTTATTTTGTTAAATTTTGGTTCGAGGATATTTTTGTTGTATGAGTAAAAATGGATAACTGACCAAGTTATCGTATTTTAAGACGGTTGGAAGAAGATGAGGAGATTGTGGGTGGTGAAGAGTGAAATGAAGAAAATGTTGATTATCCGGATGAATTTAGTGAAAAAGACACGGAGTCAAAACTGGAGTACAAAGAAGATGAGCATTGCGAATAAATCACTTCATCAATAACGTCCATAATATCCCATTAAAGTCATACCAAAGTTATATGCACTGATTGTGTCCAAAGAAATGGTTAGGGTTACTTAGACATGAAAAGTATAATTATATTTTTTTATGATTTTTAGCTGATATATGTTTGTTTATCATCTTTAGTTCATTGACCTCAAATAATAATATAAAAGGAAGAAGTTATACCACAGATTACCAGATATTACACTCCATGTACTTACGCGCGCTAACCACCTACCGGGCGCCGGGTAGCCGCTACCCATAGCGCAGAGGGATGTCAACAACCGCGCGGCGCGCACTTACTCATATTTCGGTCGTTTTGACGATAGTTTTGAAATCGATATGGTTACAACTGGTATATTTTGTGCAGTGGATGGATGTAGATTCAGTAAGAGAAGAGATAAAAACTTATCTTTTTTCGGTTTTCCTCGTGAAATAGAAAATGTTAGTAATTTTTTTATTTGTTATGAAAAAATGTAGGTACTTACCTACAATATTAAATACTGTTGGTGTTCATTAAATAGTAGTAGGTTTGTCGTAGTACACGATCATACAAGTATCAACTTGTCTCAAAATGTAGTTAAGAAACAATAGTTATAATTTTTAATCTTTCTGTCTCTTTCTCTATGCTAATCGTCGAATGTTTGATGCCGCCCGCGCCGCAGTCGTGTGAAACAGCAAGGCAGTGATATTCTTTTTGTAAATTGTAACCGTTTCGTTTTTATAGGTACCTACTTATTTGTTAAATCAATAAGTAATACATTCTAAAACATTAAAAAACATGTTTTATTTTATAAAGTACAGTCGACGCTCAAAATTGGTTGGCCGCACTTACAAGGCAATAGCTTAACGTCTAGTTTGACTTATGACCTTCTACTTTCGAAAGACACATGTATCATCAACTACTGATTGCGTAGGATTCATAATTTCAACATTGTAAAGCGTGTCCAGTTGACTTAGTGGTTAAACGTTAAGACAACAAAATTACTGTGATCAAAAAGACGCGAGTTCAAACCTCACGAAGTGATAATCTTTTTGTAGGTTTTACTCAATTGTTCGTCTACTCAATTAAATAACCAATAACTAAGTTATTTATTTAAATATTGTGATGACATCAAAGAAACAAAAACTGCAAACGTCTTTACTAAGATTCGAACTCAGATCCATCTATTGATCGTGAATCCACTTAGCCCAACAGAAACAGTTATCAGCACTTAATAGATCATTGCGAATGAATGCAAAGGAATGTTAAGAACCGGTTTCCACTTTTGTAAAACACGGTTGTAGCACAAAATTGTGCGCCTGATTTTTTCGTTTTCAATTTCTTACTAAAGGCTTTGATAATGATGATAGTTTAATAAAGGGTTTAGAATAAAAAAAAATGCGTGATAATTATGATATAACAATAATTATATTTTTTTTTGTTTAATGATAATATAATAATATTTAAGTAATAAAAATTCGTAGACATTTTTTTTTATTATTTTAACAAAATTATGAAATGATTCAATGGACTTTCGAAGCTATTAAACAATAAAAAAGAAAATTCAACAAATCGAAATAAAAGTAAAAAAATGACTGTACTAACCCTTACTAATGTTTTATTATATTTAACGACTAAATAAATACAGCGTATTTTTTATACATATAGTGCGGACATTTTATTTTAATTATTATCTTTTTAGAAAATGAATAAAATCGTATAATTACTTTACCAAAAGAAATATTTAAGTTATCATTATTAAAGTTGATTATTTTGAAACAGTAACATATATGACACCGCGACCCTGAAATTTAATAGACTATTTGCCCTTTGCGATCCAGGGCAGTAAGAGCGAGCGAAGTGAACTGGGGACTTGGGTCACCCTGACTCGCACAGGTTAGGTTAGGTAAGACCTTAGAACGCAAAAAGCTCATTTTCCTTTGCTTTGCCGGGCGGCGATGCCCTTTTACGTCAATATAAGTGTTTTAGCACCGTGACCCTGGAACGCAAAGAGCCAGTCGATCTTTGCGTTCCCAGGTCGCGGTGCCAAAAAAGGTTGTGCTTTGACCACATCAAGTTTCTTCGGCTTCACCAAGTGCGATTTAGCAAAAATAAAGTTATATATTACGGAAACGATATTATTATAAATAAACTACGCACTTCATAAAAAATACCCTGTATAGGATAGCGAGGTTACTATTAGCTTAAATATCTGTTTCATTACGAAAAGAGGATTGAAGCTCAATAACCTCGAATCTTAATCCTAAAATAAAATATAAGTGTTAATAAAACTATGTTAACGTTTCCAGTCTATTTACAATAAATAAATAAAAAAACATAATAATATAAAATATTCTTGAGAAAATCTTAAACGTTTTTTTCCTGTAAAACGTAAACGGTTTTTAGCTGATGTTCGATGATATAATAAGCCTTCAGTGTTGAGTGCACGGTGAACGGTTATTAATTTAAGTTACTCATTGAAGGAAACCTTATCCTTTGTTTTCGTTTACCATATTTTGACGTCCATGCATATCCTTTACAACAATCCGTATCCATAACAAGTGTTCCACTTCGCTCTCTTCAAGCTTTGTTTTTTTCTTCTCATATCCCACAGACTCACAGTATTTCAACACTAGAACAAAACAAGTAATATCTTTATGGAAAATACAGCTGTTGATTTATTTTAAGAAAAATCTATACACATACTAAGTATCAATCAGATTTTTTTACTTTTAAACAAACCGATTTTAACACTTTTTAATACGGAATCTTATAATATAATCAATAAGAACATTAACATGTGAAATAATTAAAATTTAAATGTTAATACTCACACTTAGTCCGGTTTCATTTGACATTTGTGTTATGTTTCATTCACATTTATGTAGGCTATAATATTCGCCCCCAATCTTTATATGTAAAAATTCCATTGTTTATATTTCACTGCAAATCGGTAATTATAACAAGTGTAATCGAAGATTCAAACACTCGTCACACACAATAACCAGGAATCAACAAGTCAACGTTCTAATAAAGGTGATTCGAAACGAACTAACATATTTGTGTCTACCCTACAAATAATTTACTTTTGTTTTCTGAGATCTACCGACAAAACTTTATTAATGAGAACATAACAAACTAACACACAACACTAATGACGATCGAACTAATATTAGTAATTATAAAAAAAAAAAAACGAATTTTAACTAACAAAATCCTTTTAAAAGTGTATTAAAAATAACAAAAAGTATAAAGTAACGATTAAAAATTAAGAAAATGAAATTATGAATGGTAAAAAAAAAACACTAAGTAGGCGATTTGAACTCACGCCACAGCTCGTCAGTTAACGCACTGAGCGGTATAGTTTACCACTGTGCCAACATTACTTGTAGGAAACCGGTTGAAATTATGAAGTATACCATAAGTTGATTTGATTTGTATAGTATTAAAACAACTTATAACAAAAGGACGTAAGTCACAGCGAAGCGTCAGGCTATTTCGTTGAGAAATTGACACAGGATTTTCGAATTCGACTGTACCTATACTTAAAATCCCTACTAACATCTTTGTCGACAGAGGTAGCCCTGGCAATTCACAATATCCATGCGCGGCGCGCATCTTCAAAGCAAAATCAACTTTACGTATGTAAGGTTAGGTACATTTTTGTTCGCACTGTCTATCGACTTGAAAGTGTAGGCTATTATAGCAGTAGGTATTGAACATTTTGTATGGAGTGTGTTATATGGTAATATGTGGTTATACCCCGTTTTTTATTTTTAAGTTAATTTTAAGATGACTCAGTAAAAATATAAGAAAAATATGTTACTTCTAATACTTTGATTTTTTTTTAATATAAATAAATGTCTGATTTGCAATATCTTTTGCTTTTTATTTCAAGGAAGTCCTATCCTATCCGAAACGCCAAAATAATGTCAATAATTTATGTTGCAATACTAATTGATTGATATTTATTTTTGGGGTATCTGAAGACCCCACGCGACGGATCGCGTAATAAAAAAGGCGCGACGGGTGGAGGGTTAAAGGACAACTTTTATGAAAAATAAAGTGACAAAATGATTTACCTATTCCATTTCCTCACAACTTCCATTGGGCCGGAAATGTTCCTCCCGTTTTTTTTTTCTATAGATATATATAGCGTTACCAGTGTCGGAACCAAGAGGTTTTTAAGCACGAGCCGTAGTAGTTTCGGCTTGAGTAAGTGGCATTTTCGTCGCCCGGTGACATCGAGCCCGAACTAAAAAGAAATGTTATTACGATTTGACAGGTAGCTCCTTAGACCTGCCACACCTTTGACATGCGGAAAATTCGTGGTATAACCTGGTTCATTGAAGAAAGGATTCTTAAATGGCGGTGCTTATCGTGTTCTCTCGCTCGTACACTAGTGCCGTCTATATTCACTCTGGCGCGTAGCGTTAGCAGAAAAAAAATTGGTCTTGATGACTGTCTTGACGCGCTCAGTGATCTTTTTTAAGAACATTTACTTTAGTTTTCTGTTTTTTTTCTGTTGTTACCTGCATCAACAGATATTGCTAAAAAGCAGAGAGAAAGAGTTTGAGAAATTATTGTGACACAGTATGGTTTTTATAATTTTTAATTTGAAAAAAACTTTCATTTGAAATCTTATACGCCTGACTGTACTATCTTTCAACGCAAATACAAGCCGCCATTTTAGAATCCTTTCTTCAATGTCCTGGCTTCCAGATTTTTTTATGATTTAATGACGTAGACACTAGCGAAACGCCAAAAGGACTTCAGCTTTGTTTAGTTTTTAAGTTATGTCTGTCTGTAAATTTGATTTTGACGTTATGACGTTAGTTACGTTCGTATATCCGTATCGGTATCCGTATTTTCGTTAATGGAATTAGAAAGTTGACCCCCAGGCTAAAATAGTCAGACGTCTTCAAGCTGGCAATCGATTTGATGTGCAGTGTTCACACTTCTAGCACAACATTATTTAGGTCAGTTCAAAATGTAGAGTAGACCAGGGGCGGTAGCACGAGTTCTCACGTTTCTGTAGCGTAAAGTAAGCGGGAACTTTGACGTATAAATAAGTTTCTCGTTTCTACATTAGAGGAGCTTTTTTTCATTTTCCATACATTCAACGCCGCATATACTTCTAGCACACTGTGTGTAAAAAACTTGTGCTAAAGCTGAAGCTTTAGCACAAGTTTTTAGAGAACTGAAGTACTCTTAGGGCGTGTTGCCATTAGGCTACCCTGCATAGAAGTCGGATGACGTCACATATCTATACAGGTTGCTTTTACTTGTATGCAAGTGGCGATGTTTCCAATTGAGTAAGTTAAAAATGGTTGCGCTTTAAATTTGTACGTCACTTGAAACAGAATGTATAATTTCAAATTTGATATGAAATATTTGATGGCACTGCTGTGCTGCGTGTCACGGGTTCGATTCCCGAACGGAGAAATGTATTATTTGTGTGTACAAAAAGAGTTCTACATAAAAAGAGTTCCGGAATTCCGGGTTTTGCCGATTGTGTATGATGAGTTTATATGTTTGTTAACGTACATGAGAAATTCCAAGTGTGGGGCAAAGCTTTTTTTTCAACCCTTCATGTAACTTGTATACAGGTTTGTTCAAGCTGCTAACATTTTGCAACTTGTGTGCAGTGGTAGCCCAGTGGTATCGGTCTCGACTTACGAGTTGTAGGTCATGGGTTTGAACCCCGTCAGGCGCATTAATTTGTGTAATTTATTTCATCACCACTGCTCTCAAAACGGTGAAAGAAAACATCGTGAGGAAACCGGCATGTCCTAGAACCAAAAATTCAAAGACATGACATCCACCAAATGGGTTATGGTCTACTCCCTTTCTCAGAGAGGACGATTGTATCCCGGCAGTGGGAACATTATAGGCTGATGATAGTGATGATGGTGCAAGTAACTTGTATAACGGAAGTGCGCCTTTAGTACTTATAATTATAATGTGCCTTTAGCGTCTCGCACACTGCTTGTATCTTGTAATGGACCGAATAGTACCAACAAGATGTGCTTAGTGTAATTGAAAACCTGGTAAAGGAAAACTTTGGATTTAAACTTTAATTGGTTGTTTAAACGGCTTTTGAGTTTCCTTTTATCTTTATTATTTCTAACTAATTATAAAGGCTAACTTTTGCTATTTGCGGTTAGAAAATAGATCTGTACCCTTATAAGCACGAGTTTTCAGTTTTTGAGACGTAAAGTAAACTGGAACTTTGACAGTTTCAAATTGACAATTTTCAAGGAAAAAATTAGTACTTTCTTCGCACACCAGAGGCGCTGTTCCAATTTTTTCATACAAGAAACGCTGTAAATACTGGAAAGACGCTGTAAAGTAAAAGAGAGAAAACTCGTGCTAAGGGTACTGGACGTAAAGAGTGAAAAGTTATCTGTAAGCACTGGTAATAATCTAACTTCGTGAAATAGCTTCACCGTTCCAACATTTTTTAATGCTTCCACAAGTTGTGCGCGGGCATGCGGGCGGCAAGAAATGGGGGACTCGCTGCCTGACCATGGACCATGCCCGTGTCGACGGCTCGTTATGTTCCACGCGCGCCTCAAAGAGTGTTAGCATTATGAGGGACCCCTCTATAGGGGGCCAAAGCCTGCCGGGGTACGAGTCTGACAGTCCCTCCCGCCCTGCCTTGGGTGGGGAGGACTTATTTGATGATCATACCATGCTAAAAAAATTACCTACAAGTAGGTAGTTATCCTGGGTCTCGGTCTATGTTTCTATATTTGTAAACGCACTCACGGCACAGCAGAAATTCCTAGTGTGTGAGGCAACGTTTAAAAAAAAAGAAAACAAATAAATGACCTAGATCACTCTGAACCTGAAGTTTCTGATTTAACTGGTACTTGTGCCCGATGTCATTTCCCAGAAAAATATCAAAGAAGTTAATATAAAAATCCAACCTACATAGCGAAATTCTCACAAACACTCAGTAGGTGACATGTCCGTCCGGGAGAAAGCGGTTGCATTCCGGACCCGAGGCGATGACGCGACGAGGAAAGGATTTTCTATTGAACAGCGCCGGCTTGTTGTGGAAACATAGCTATAAGTCCACTAGTTTCGCATTCATACATATATCAGTTTTATCGCAGGCGAAATCCATAGAGTGGTAACTAAAGCTATAAGAATAGGGAGCGTGTTTTTGTATGGTTTGAATCAGTTTTTTGTGCATTAAAGGCGTTTATAGATTAACAGTACAATTAAAGAAGAAAGTTATAGACACAGTCATGTCTTATTCTATGCTTGACATACGCGTGCCATAACTGAAGTTTACAAATCAAATACAAAACAAAATAACCGCATGCCAGAGGGGAACGCAGTATGTTAAATCTAAGGATCAATTCACACGTACTGCAAACACACTACAACGACGTCATGTGGTCGGGCGTATATTTATTATTTATTATCGACCACCTGTGTAATACGACCACATCTCGACCACAGCGCCACTACCGGCGGCGGCACCGCGGTCACATCGACCACGCCGTCGAGCCGTGTTTCCTCTACGAAAGACGGAGTATAACTGCACATGACCACGTGGTTACAACATCGCAACGACAGCGACAACGCAACCACATCGACATTTTGTCGGTACCACAGCACAACTGCAAAAAGCCGCTGCGATACTATTGACACGTAACCACAGCTTGACCAAATTTTGTCGCTGCGACGTGGTGTGGTTGTGGTACGTGTGAATACACGCTAAAGAAAATTCATAAAATAACACGACAGCGACACACATAAATGTAAGACTGAAAACAAAAGCAATAGACGCATTCATGCAAAAGAAATAATTAAAGTTATAAAAGGGCTGGTCACGTGGTCAGGCTTAGAAAACATCGTTGGACAAAACAATTACCACATGGAAAGGCCCATAGGGCAAAGGTACAGAGGAATACCACACGCACAATGGGATGGCGACATTAAAAAAATCGCTGGACCACAATGGCAAGGTACCAAGGTACTAACTTATTGCTCAAGATCGGACAAAATGTCTATCTTTAGAAGAGGTCTTCACCTGGAAGGGGTTCTTCAATTAAGTACTGTATTATAGATTATACTACTTTAATTATATATATATAGATTATATTTTTGAAGTAAATATGGCGATAGCATATACATCAAAAGGGATGTACGTAGGTATATGTACCTAATATATAAAGGCCCCGCATATGTGGGATGTATTTGATGTTCTTGTGGTACATCTGATACGGTCCGATAAAAATAATGCTTTATAAGGGTGCGTTCACACACACGGGCTCGGAATGGACAGCAGATTTAGTAATACGTTTGAAATTAGAAATCATTTATTTTGCAAAGACTGTGGGTACAAAATAAGGTGTTCACATTTTAACATAAAAACTCTTCCACATTCTACCTTACGGCGTGCAAAGGTAGCAAGTAGGTATAAAAGTTTCTAGATCCACTCAGTTGAACAAAAATCAAAAGTATACATATAAAAAAAAGTACAAACATAATTCATGTGTGAATGCAATAAATAACAAAGTTTTAAACATAGATTTGAGTCAGTGTAATAAGGTTTATTTTTATATAATTATGATTTTTTTTTATTGAGAATACTTGAGAAATAACAAGAGTCGACCGATTGCCTTTGGTGACATACTTTTCTTCCGTACTGGCACCGTTGAATGGCTCAATTTGCATGCTATTTCGCTCTCGCGCGGCCGGTCTGTGTCAAAAGAAGAACTAGGCGATGCTCTCCAAGCCTGTTAATGTGAATGGGTCCTAAAGGTGAAGGTCGGCCTCATTTTATGAAAACACGACGTGTTTTTATCAAATTTCTATATGACTGCACATCTGTACTGGAAACAAATCAGGCGTGTTGAGTGATCGCTGAAAATATGTTAGGCAAGCTTATTTTACCGTAGGTAACCTATCGAGGAGAAAATCTTTTGAACATTACTTAACGTTTCTTAAAATACTAGGTACATATAAGAGGCCTTTTTTCTTTAGGCTCTACTAAGACATACATACTAACAGGTGCCTTGCTTGCCCTTTATAGCCTTGTTGAGTCTTGTTCTTAGCAAGTAACTAGATATTACATAGATATTATTGATGACACGGTTGGCGCAGTGGCTAAGCGATCGACTGATGTGCAGCGTGTCACAGGTTCGATCGGCACGGAACAGATAAACAATAAATAATAATCACACAACGACATCTAATCCAAAGCTAAGCAAAGCTTGTGTTATGGGTACTAGACAACTGATAAATATACTTATATATTTCTAAATATATACATAAATTATAGATAAATTACACCCAGACACAGAACAAATGATCACACAAACATTTGTGGTGGGAATTGAACCGACGACTCCTGGCATAGCAGTCAGGGTCACTAGACCTATGACTAGCCTGTTGGCCTAGTGGTTAGTGACCCTGACTGCTATACCGGAGGTTGTGGGTTCGATTTCCACCCAGGACAAATGTTTGTGTGATGAGCTCGATCATTTGTTCTGCCTGGGTGTAATTTATCTATAATATGTATGTATTTAGAAATATATAAGTATGTTTATCAGTTGTCCAGTACCCATAACACAAGCTCTGCTTAGCTTGGAACTAGATGGCGTTGTGTGATAGTTGTGGAATATTATTATTATTATATTATTATTATTATTACTAACGACTAGACCAACAGACCAGTCGATATTTGCATAATCAGCAAGTAGTTGTTCCGGGTCTGGGTGTTTGTGTATGTGAGTTTTTATGTTTGTAAACGCACCCACGACACAGAAGAAATTCCTAATATGGGGCAACGTTTTTGTAAAAGAAAGAAGAAAGAAAAAAAGATTATTTCACAAGGCCCTTGGTAATGGTTTTTTGTGTGACGCATCATTTTGTATAAAATGAGGAAGCTGGTATATCCTAGAACAAAATAAAATAAGTCATGTGACTTCGACCAACCCGCACTGGGCCAGCTTGATGGATAACAACCCACTCTCCAAAAATTCACCTACGGTTAATTCAACTACGTTTAATTATACTACAGTAAATTCAAAGAAACACCGCTTCAATATTTCTAAGTTTTTTTTAGTACCCCCGTACCCCGTTACGTACACTACTACCTTAACACCAGCTGAGCAACTTTGTGCATTTGAACGAAAAGAAGGCGGACGACTTCAAAGGCACAAGCGCGTTTTATTATTTTACATATAATTCAAGTACATTTTATAAGTTGGTCGACTATTACTCGTAAAGTTGTAAAGCCTACTTAGTCATGATAATTTTCTTTTAAACTTCGTTATAATATACTACTATTGTGAATTTTTTCACACCCCCAAACATAACCGTTTAGCTGGTAGAGGGGGGGGGACACTCGAATCGAGCAAAATTTAGCACTTTAAAGCTTAATATTTCACAAACGAATTTTTTTATCATAAAACTGTTAATGGAAACTATCATTATTTTTTAAAGGCCTATTTAATGATACCCCTCACTAAGGGGTACGCGAGAAAAAAAAATCCTCACTTTACGTGTAAGTACTGGAGGTACCCTTAAAAAAAATATTTTACGAGATTTTATTTTACCACTTTTTCGGCACAACAAATCCGTATATTTACACCAAATTACAGCTCTCTAGTACTGTGCATCTCTGAGCTAAACTGCGGACAGACGGACGGACGGACATGGCGAAACTATAAGGGTTCCTTGTTGACTACGGAACCCTAAAAACTGTAGGCGAGTCGTTTGTTAATGCAATCAATGGTAGTTCCATCTTTGTCAGTTGAACAGCTGTAGTTAAGTCGTCCAATATTTGTCATGAACTTATATGAACTATCAACTGCCCCTGTAGCCAAATGATCAGCGGCAATCGTTAACGTTCAGCAGTTGTTAATACATTTTCAACTTTATACCCCATCGCATAAAGTTGAAAATCTTGTAAAGACTGGGCGATAGCGAACGAAACAAACGAAAACGATCTGTAATCTTTGATAGATTTTCAACTTTATGCAATAAAATTGAAAATGCATTAGCGACTGCTGAACGTTAACTATTGTCGCTTGCCGTTTGGCTACAGGCTCTGTAGATGTTTCGAATGAATAATGACTGTAGTTATTATGATACGTAAGCGCCTGGTGCTACTCAGAACGTACGTACGAATTTATGCTGTCTCTCAAATTTTCTACCCCATTACTTTATAAGAAGGCATTCAACATTTTATTAAAGAGTTAATTTTCAGTAACCTTTGAACTTTTACCAAAATCGTAAAAAACAACAACACAACCCCTTATCTTTAGAAAAAAAAAACAAAAATTTTCCCTGAAAATCGTAAGACAAAGTACCGACACGAAAAACGTTTCTAAAAAAAACGTTTCTGAAAATAACAATAACTAAAATACCCATTTATTTTAAGATTTTAAAAGGCAAACAGTGTACCGAAGTTAAGATTGAAAAGTAAAGGAAACGTTTAATATTGTTTTCATAAAACATGACTTGTTATTAAAAAAAGGTGTCGGAGTGTAAAAAAGATTGCTTCTGTATTTTCGTAGAAATCTGGTAAAATGAGGAGGATGGCCGTTTCCATCATCATTATTAGCACTTACATAAGTAGTGGGTCATTTTTACTGTGGGCGTCATCGATGGGTAGTGTTGGATACAGAAAGCACTATTTTAAACTTGACAAACAGGTGGTGGTGGTTTATTTGGACTGGCCTGTTGGTCTAGTGGTTAGTGACCCTGACTGCTATACCGGAGGTCGTGGGTTCGATTCCCACCCAGGACAAATGTTTGTGTGATGAGCACGATCATTTGTTCTGTGTCTGTGTGTAATTTATCTATAACATGTATGTATTTAGAAATATATACGAGGGGTGATCAAAAAGTAATGATAATCGGTTACTTCAGGTCCGCATAAAAATCCAAAAAATATGTTTTTTGCTTGCTTATATACTCACTACATCAGCCTAAAAAAAACATATGAATAGATCACGATTTCCGGGAGATACATTCATTTGAGTACGAACATGTCGAAGAAATAACATCAACATGGAGAAAAATGAAATTAAAGCTGTCATCAAGTACCTCTGTTTGATAAAAATGTCTATAAAAGACATACACAGTGACTTGTGGAAACATTGGGGGACTCTGCTCCTCCGTATACTCATCACGCACGCTATACCAAGGAGTTTAAACTGGGCAGAACATCCACTGAAGATGAACATCGCGAATGACGCCCATTCACGTCCCTCACTGAAAACAACGTGAAAAATGTCGAAGAATTTGTGTTGACAGATCGAAGAGTGACCATTAGGCATGTAGCTGAGGTCACAGGGATCTCATATGGCAGTGTTGATAAAATCCTTGCAAACAAATTTCATATGAAAAAGGTCCCTGCGCGATCGGTACCGAGAATGTTAACTGACGAGCAAAAGAAAAAAAACCGGCCAAGTGCGTGTCGGGCCACGCACAGTGTAGGGTTCCGTAGTTGCCCATCAAAATACTTATGCTCGAAAACCCTCCCTATTCATTAGATCTAGCTCCTAGCAACTTCTACCACTTTCTTCTGCTGAACTAACGAAACTGATTCGCTGAATTTAATTTTAAAAAGAAGAATTTTCAAAATCGGTCCAGGAGTCTTTGAGAAATCGGGGAAAATACATAAGAAAAAACATTAAACGAATTTAGAACCTCCTCCTTTTTTTGAATTTAGTTAAAAATAGTTGACGATAAAAACCTACCTATCCCCAAAAAACATACCTATAAAAGCTGTAAAAATAAAGTTGACAAACTTACATTTGCAGTTGACTCCGATACATTTTGTTTCAGAAAATATGATATCAAGTACATTTTATAAGTTGGTCGACTTTTACTCGTAAAGTTGTAAAGCCTACTTAGTCATGATAATTTTCTTTTAAACTTCGTTATATATACTACTATTGTGAATTTTTTCACACCCCCAGACATAACCGTTTAGCTGGTAGAGGGGGGGGACACTCGAATCGAGCAAAATTTAGCACTTTAAAGCTTAATATTTCACAAACGAATTTTTTTATCAAAAAATTGTTAATGGAAACCATCATTATTTTTTAAAGACCTATTTAATGATACCCCACACTAAGGGGTACGCGAGAAAAAAAAAATCCTCACTTTACGTGTAAGTACTGGAGGTACCCTAAAAAAAAATATTTTACGAGATTTTATTTTACCACTTTTTTGGCACAACAAATCCGTATATTTACACCAAATTACAGCTCTCTAGTACTGTGCGTCTCTGAGCTAAACTGCGGACAGACGGACGGACGGACGGACGGACGGACGGACGGACGGACGGACGGACGGACGGACGGACATGGCGAAACTATAAGGGTTCCTTGTTGACTACGGAACCCTAAAAACGAGTTGCGCCGCAGTTGTGAGGGCTGCCATTCAAGAAACGGAATTGGAACTGCTCGAAAACCCTCCCTATTCATTAGATCTAGCTCCTAGCAACTTCTACCCTTTCTATCTGCTGAAGGACGCCTCGAGGCAAGAAATTTGAAGACGATAATGAAGTGATGGCCGCTGTGAAGGAGTTTTGGGGGGTCAAGACAAAAATTTTTTTCAAAGGGACTCTTGGGTTTAGAAAAACCATGGACTAAATGATTCCATTTGTTGACTATGTAGAACTTTAATGAGTTTTATATTCATTATCATTACTTTTTGATCACCCCTCGTAAGTATGTTTATCAGCTGTCTAGTAGTACCCATAACACAAGCTCTGCTTAGCTTGGGACTAGATGGCGTTGTGTGATAGTTGTGGAATATTATTATTATTATTATGAACACTGCACTATACGGAATTTTGAAAAGTTAAATTTTGAGTGGATTCAAAATGAGTTCTGAATTCGGTTTACTGGAAAAGGTTTAAAGTAAATAAAGTACAACTTCAAAATAAATTTCATTTTAGCAATCTTTTAGTTTTTAATTTTAATTTAGTATCTTTTATAAAGATTTGAATATAGTTAAGTAAATGTAATATTGTTTTATGTGTAATTGGGGAACTTCGGCTTCTAAGATACAGGCTTCTTGCCTAGTTTAGGAGTCAGAGGTTTTGACGTTAACTATGACAATGTTGTACAACTTAATCGTAAGTCCTTGCCTAGTAAGTACTATAAAAAAAAATTCAGTAGTAAAATACAAAAAAAAAACACAACATAAAAAAATCGGAATTTATAAAAAAAAAAATTACTGTAATAGGTACCTATTTACCTAAAAGCAGGGATAAAAGACAGTCTGTTTTCATGAACGCATAAAAACTTGCTTATTTATCATGGGATAGCTATGTTAACCAAATAAAACTTAATAAAGGCCGATATAACACAAAATGCATCCATCAAAAAGTGTAACAATAACCGACTACATTTTTCATACAAAAATCACATCAATTTATTAACACATCCCATCTACCAATATTTTATCAACCATGGCAACTCAGTGTTTCGCCTCACATACTCTGAACAAAGAACATTATAGGAACAGAAGGTTCACTCCATCTAATGGGCGGAATCCTTCTATCCAGGATCAGCCATGTAACAGATAATGATAAACGTTCAGGGGGGTATTAAAACGTCTTAAACCAGGCTTGTTCCAGTGAGTGAACGAGATGGCGATAGATGACTTGTATAGCTCTGTCACTTTCACTCGCCGGAATAAGCCTGGTTTTAAGACGTTGTAATACCCCCCCAGGTGGCTTACAATTACGTCTTAAAGCGTGAGTCTTCTCTCTCTCGGCTGCGGGAAAGAAACAGAGCTATAAAAGTCGTCTAGCGCCATCTCGTTCTCTGAGCGGAACTACTCAAGCTATAAGACGTCATGGTAGGCCACCAGTAGGCTACAATAGATTTTCAACTTATGCTATAGAGTTCTAAGTTCAAAATCAATCGTAATGTGTGTACTACGTTTCACTTATTGTGAGAAACAGACCTTCTGAATCCATTTTCTGTTTAGGAATTATGTGCTTTCATACGAGGAACATAAGTACCGGCATTGCGTGAGCAATCTATTGACTGTGTAATTTATATCTACAGGGGAATTTTCATGCTGAGACTTTATTAAGATAATAGACGATGAAACTCTTGGGAACTGTGCAGGGAAGTTTATTAAATTTAGTGGCAGTCGTGTTAAATTTTGCACCTCATGTAGTGTATGATAGCAGTGCCACGGTGGCCTAGTGGTATCGGTCCAGACTAACGAATTGTAAGTCGTGGGATCGAACCCCGCCAGGCTTTGTGTAATTTATTTCATCACCAATTGCTCTCAAGATGGTAAAGGAAAACATCGTAAGGAAGCCGACATGTCCCAGAACCAACCTTGTGTGATAGTTGTGGATTATTATTATAAATAGAATCGTGATAAGGGTTGTAACTTGTAACACATTTCGAAAATTTTCTCAGATGACGTTTTCGATCTAAGCATCATTTTATGCGTAGGTATGAAGTTTATTAAATCGGTTCATGGCATTTCAAAAAGTTAAGACTTACGTTTGTATGAAATGGCATTCTTCGTACATGCTCTTAAATATTTAATACATACAATATAATAAACAATGTGAAATGGAGCGCGTTTTTTTTGACGCAATTTGCACCACTCGTGGCACTTCAAGAAACCTACCTAACCAACCTCGGACTCTTCCTGAATAATAAACTGTAGCTAACCTTATGATTACGCAAAGGCTTATCAATTTCCCGCCGCCATTTTCAAAGTCATGGCGAAGTCCAATCTTTCTTATCACTCTTTACACAAGAAGGGACTGCCACCGTCTGAACTAATCGAAAGTTGCTTTGAATATCTTTTGGGTCCTATAATCTAGATAAAGAGGCACGAAAGACTTATGCCGTTACATTAAGCCATTGGACTTCCAACTCTAGGTTGGTTGGCCAAAGTTGAAATTCAAACAGCGTGTTTCCTATCAAGGCAATTGTTTAGATGTCTTCTAGTGTTAGTGTAAATGGGCGTTATAGTTCTTGCTCAGCCACATTAAAGTATCAAGGCCTGTTTAAATACTACGATAAGGAGTATCTGAAAGACATTTACCTACTTTGGAACTGAGATCTGCTTGTGGATTAACGTGAATAAATGGGACGCAAAAGAAATTCATTAGTGAAAAGACATATTTATGTTCTGAGTCTTAAGATTGTTTTTCGTGCGTGCTGTAATTTTTCACGAGTTATTTGATATTTTTAGTGTGGATTATTTGGAGATTTTGGCACAGTCTTACTTTATTTTTAGAATAGGCTCGCTTTACACCACTGTCTCGCCTGAAAGTTATGAAGTATGTGGTGGTCGGTGAAGTACGCTTGCCTAGTAGTAACCTATTGACTTAAAGATCCCAAGGTGTCGCCTAATAACTACAAAGCTATCAGTAGCTCAATTCACGTAAGTAAACTAGCGCGGTTGCAGTGCAGTTGCAGTTAAGTTTCGATCAAAACAACGCTTTTCGTATTCTCTACCGCCTGTCAGACACGCTCGCGTCAAGTTCGCGTCACGCGAGCTCATCATCGGTATTCTACTGTTGCGCGTCTTTGGTGCTTGTTTTGCATTGCAACATTATCGTGAATCTTGATTGTGAATCAGCACCAAAATCTGTACTGGGGTATTATTGCAATATTTTGTTAATGTTATATTCATTGAAAATTAATCGATTCTATTCGATTATTTAGTGGGCAATAATTTTTCTCTCCTACGAGTTGACGTACAGTTCACGCGCAGCTTACGCGCAGTTCAAAGTTTATTACAAATTGAATAGTCAATACGTTTGTTCACTCAAGAACTTGAACTTAATTTCAACTTGCACTACTACTTGAAATCGGCGCGTCATAAAAAAATTACGTGAATTAATTAGCTTTTTTATTGTGACACAGTGTCTGTTTCACAGCTAGGGTTTTTTTATCTTGGTAAAATCTTCAAATGAGTCCTCCTACCCAGGGCGGGACGGGAAGTCTGGCTTATTTGTACTGCTACTAGAATCCATGGTGCATGGTGATCATTCAATTTTACTTCCAGGGTCGCGGTTACCTTTGTGATGGTCTCGTGACTTTATTTGACAAGTTAAACAATTCAAAAGTATATACTTCGTAATAAAATTAATATTGTTTGAAATTTTGCTAAGCTGAGCCAACTATGTCAACAATAATGTATGAAACCAGACAAATGTTTATTACAATATTGCAACGATAGTCGATACTGCTGGTAATGTTCGAAGTTTCAAGAATGCTTAGCCAATATAATTGTAGAATATGCTTGGATTACAGTTGAAATAGTGGCTATATTCCGTTTCCGTTTTTTATCTTGGTAAAATCTTCAAATGAGTCCTCCTACCCAGAGCGGGACGGGAGGATCTGGCTTATTTGTACTGCTACTAGAATCCATGGTGAATGGTGATCATTCAATAGCCCTTTACTTTCCAGGGTCGCGGTTACCTGTTGTGATGGTCTCGTGACTTTATTTGTCAAGTTAAAGTATATTTGCCCCACTCCCTTTCTTTAATCTAAAGCTGTACATGGTCCATCGTCCATTCCATTCATGATGCTATTTCTGAATCAAAATTTATTTAACAAGAGTAGAAAGTTAATGTTTGAGTGGTAAAATCTGACAGATTCGGGTAGGTTGACCTGCTGTCGTCTGTACAATTGGAACCAAGTAGATACAAATTATGACATAAATCATAATAAAATTTTTGTTTGAAATCTTACTTTCCTTGGGAGCCAACTGCACCCGTCAAAAAACAATTAAAATAAAAAGTGATGAAACCAGACTGATAAGTATATGACCAACTAGCAAAAGATGTCGTAAGAATGCCAGCAGCACGTTTCTCATTCGGCTATTGATCGAGAGAAAAAGTCGAGAGATGGATCCGACCACGTTCTCTCGACGCGATTTGGTTCTTGCGCACTTCTCTCAGCTATTTAGTGCTGTGAACATCGTAAGATTATCTTTGAATCGCCAAATTGTCGAAAGAATATAGAAATAATCGCAACTCGAAAGCTATTTAGAATCATATTAATCGGAAGAAGCGCTTTCATTCGACAAATTTATCGTAAGATAGCAGTGCGGTTGCAATCTCTCGACTCTATGATCGAGTGAATGCATCCAACTGGCATTCTTACGACATCTTGATCGACTCTCGATCTGCGCATGGGTGTTTGTGAAATGAAAATTAATAGTTTAATGTTTAGTATTAAACTTTTCATTATTATTTGTGCCATACAATTTCAAAGTCATATGACAATTCGTGACCTAAAGTTAGCTAAAAAGTGCTACTTTCATATGCGGAATTAAATTTTTCGTCTATATTCCTTACATTTTAGTTAATATTTTCATGGGCCGTAACATTTCTTAGTAAATTATGAATTAAAAATAATATTAATTTAATAATTTATCCAATTCGCCATTATTAGCAATTCACTTATCATCAAAAGCATTCACTCGGCTTTTTAGTCGAGAGATGGAAATGCGGATTCAATCTTACGACTTCTAGGACCGCCATTGCAGTTAGATTGGGGTTCCTTAGCGCAAGATGTTAAATCCTTAATGTTAGATCAAAATACTGTCATATTATTAATACTCCAGAGGAATTTGAAAGATAATTAAACATCCAAACAAAATATTCTATATTTTAATTATAAATTATAACAAAAATAAAAAAAATATTTATGTTTAATTATCTTTTCAAATTCATCTTTGTCTAACTTTTTCATTAAGTTAAGTAACTTTTTAATTTTCGAAAGAAGAACTACTAAGTAGTTGGCGGTTGGCAAATATCAAAAATATTTTCTACAGAACCCGCATTTATATTTAATTTTGTTTGCTCATCTTCTCTGGTTGCTGCCAATGCAGATGTCGATTGTTTTAACCTATTTATAAATCATGTTCACTCCGTTTCGTCGGAACCCTCCGCTTCTTTTAATTTTTTTCCACCAATTGTAATCCATTTTTGACGTAACGCAATACGGTACGTAAGTACAGATATTATACAAAATGGCGTTCCATATCACAATTATGTTGTAAGAAGGCTTTCAAATGATGTTTTGAGGTTTTTTGGCGCTGAATTGATAATTTGAAAGCGTTTTCTCAACTTCAAAAATTATGCGGAATGAAAGCCGTGTGAGAAGCTATCTTAGGACATTAAGTGTCGGTATAGTAACTGAAGTGCTATTTAGTCGAATGAACAGCGTTCTCTCGATAAATATGCTGTAAGAAATACATGTCGAAAGATAGCATCATGAAAGCTACTCTTACGACAAATTAGCGATTCAGTTGCTTTCAAAGAGCTTTCATAGGACTTACGGTTGGTTGCTCATAGAGCTAAAAAGCGCTGAAGGCTAAAAAGTCGAGAGAGCTGCTTTTAAATGGCTTTTTGAATTATGGGATCTTTCATACGGCTGTCTTTCGATCTATAGTCGTAAGAGTAATTGCTCATAGGATCTGTTTGCTAGTTGGGGAAGATATAAATAGTGGCGAAACTGCACTTTCTTTAACTTGTTATGCACGTCTTTATTCAGTTGGTGAAACGGGATGTAGCCGAAATTGTGCTGTGAAAATTAGGAGTATTTGCATGAATAACAAAATTTAAAGAGAGTCACTACAAAAGCGACACAATAACGAAAGTACACTCGTAGATAAAGTTTTTAATTGTCATAAGCTGATAAGTTCATAAACTTCGTTGAGGTATCTTCCAAGATACACCAACTGGATGTATCAAATTTTGGTAGGGATTGACAAAATCCGATTTTACGGAACGTTTACATTCGTCCTATATTTTGACCGTATATTTGCCCCACTCCCTTTCTTTAATCTAAAGCTGTACATGGTCCATCGTCCATTCCATTCGTGATGCTATTTCTGAATCAAAATTTATTTAATCAATCCAGCATTTTAGGCATGTTACAAACTCACTTTCGCAATGAGGGATTTTCTTTTTATGTTTTCCCTAGTCAATCGATAGATGGCGCTGAACTTGATATGTTACTGCAATGAACGGAACGTCACGTCATTTTTTGATTTTTTTCACTTGGATGTAATTTTGAGATCGTAAAACAAAAAGTACATGTCATGTCATTGTCAGTCACATCACATCACACAAATGGCATTTTGAAAATAAATAACAACTAGGAAAAAGAAAAAAATATTCATTTACCAGTCTTTTTAATTTATGAGTTTTCCACGCCAGAAAGAAAATGTCCCAAGAGAAAAAGAAGAGAAGTCTGTGCCTCGTGGATTTGAGCAAAAATGAAGGCATACTTCTTTTTCCTAGAGTAACGCCGTCAGTTCAACGCCATCTATAGATTTCTTGGAAACTACTTTTTTAGGGTTCCGTAGTCAACAAGGAACCCTTATAGTTTCGCCATGTCCGTCCGTCCGTCCGTCCGTCTGTCCGCAGTTTAGCTCAGAGCCGCACAGTACTAGAGAGCTGTAATTTGGTGTAAATATACGGATTTGTTGTGCCGAAAAAGTGGTAAAATAAAATCTCGTAAAATATATTTTTTTAGGGTACCTGCAGTACTTACATGTAAAGTGAGGAATTTCTTTTTCTCGCGTACCCCTTAGTGTGGGGTATCATTAAAAAGGCCTTTAAAAAATAATGATAGTTTCCATTAACAATTTTTTGATAAAAAAATTCGTTTGTGAAATATTAAGCTTTAAAGTGCTAAATTTTGCTCGATTCGAGTGTCCCCCCCCTCTACCAGCTAAACGGTTATGTTTGGGGGTGTGAAAAAATTCACAATAGTAGTATATATAAAGAAGTTTAAAAGAAAATTATCATGACTAAGTAGGCTTTACAACTTTACGAGTAATAGTCGACCAACTTATAAAATGTACTTGGATATCATATTTCTTAAACAAAATGTATCGGAGACAACTGCAAATGTAAGTTTGTCAACTTTATTTTTACAGCTTTTATAGGTATGTTTTTTGGGGATAGGTAGGTTTTTATCGTCAACTATTTTTAACTAACTTCAAAAAAAGGAGGAGGTTCTAAATTCGTCGTAATCTTTTTTCTTATGTATTTTCCCTGATTTCTCAAAGACTCCTGGACCGATTTTCGAAATTCTTCTTTTTAAAAATAAATTCAGCGAATCAGTTTAGTTAGTTCGCATAAGTATTTTGATGGGCAAGTACGGAACCCTACACTGTGCGTGGCCCGACACGCACTTGGCCGGTTTTTTTAAACTCCAAAAAGAAAATATAATAGGTTTAGTGGGTATGTTAATTTCTTTTGACTTTGCTACCTGCCTGTGTCAAATTCTGGGAAGCCCATGTATGTACTTAGCATTCTTCAAGGAGAATATTCAGGTAAAACAAATATAAGATCAGATTTACATAATGAAAGGTATTTTTATGATCCAGATCCTATTTAGTAATGAATAGGGTAAGATGATAGACAGTATTTTTATTATGAAGGTTCTTTTTTATAGAAGGTCTTCTTAGATAACATTGTGAATGACAGGCTATTTTGTACCTTTCATATTTGTATCACTTTTATGGATACAAGCTTCTAGCGTTGATATCTTCATATTTTTTCCAGTTATCCTTTCGATATAGGGTTCCATAAAAATATCTTAAAGATAAAAGACCATAAAGATGGTACTGTTAAAAAAATCGAATGTTTCCTCTCTATCTTTGAGGAACCCCTCACTCTACCTTGGAGGAACCCTTCAATTCAATTCTCAAAATCCATTCATATTTTGTTGTTTTATGCCAAAACTCAAAATGCTTCACTTTTATCCTTCAGGAAGAGTCTGGAAAAATAAAATCTTGATTGCTTTTCATCAAAATTGTTTTTGTAGTCCACCTTAAAAAGATTTCGATAAAATAGAGGCTGAATCGAAACAAAACTCTGATAGGGATTTAGGTTTACTGACTAAAAATTCACACTGTTCCTTCGCTAGCCCTTTACGTTCCAGGGCCATGGTGTCTCTCTTAAGCAGTCCCGCAAGTCTCGATTTACCTCTATTTATTATAGTATTTTGATTCACTCCGTTTAACACGAAATACTTACACTATAAAACTGAAAACTCAGCATAATGTTCAGTTCGAAACAAGGAAGGTCATTCTCCATAATCTACCACACCTGTTCTGTTGAAGCATGTTCATCAATATGCATGGGCCTGACCCAGTTGAGAGCCATCATTATTGTGCGACGTAAAGAAGTTCGCTGCTGGTGTTAGGTTTTTATTCCTGAATTAGGAAAATCTTGACCAACATTATTTTCTCAAAATTTGGGATTTTTAGCATGAAGTTTTTTTTTGACAGTCATACTATGTTTATTATAAGTTCCACAAGATAACATAAACTGACGTGATCACTAACACTGTCAACGAGATTATGTAGGTAGGTTAGGTACACACGGCTACACATCAATCTACACAAAACCAGTATAATTTAACCGTACAATGTACGGAAAGACATACAAAGCGAGACCACGATAAATTGGTTTTGCATAGCTTGATGCGTAGCCGTGTGTACCTAACCTACCTACATATACTCGTATCTTTGTTTATAATTTATTTTGAGCCACTATTCAAATCTGGGCACAGCTTAAATACCGGACATTTCCAGACAACTAAAGCAAAATATGAATTGTAGGTAACTAAATATTTTGATGTCGCAACAAACCAAGATTGCGAAATCTTGCAAACTCCATGAAGAAACCATTAAAGTTTATTATTGACGTAGAAAAGTTTGCCTGTCTAAAGATTTGGTTAGCTAACAGTTTGTGTTGCTTTTTTTATCGAATTTTTGATACTTACATTAATTTATTTTATATCAAAATAAGTAAGACACTTAAAGCGTAGGTACCTACTAAAAATAAATAATTACTAAGTAAAAGACCCGTAGGCCAATAGAAACCTTTTAATTGTAGTCAAAATATTCGAGCTTTAATTAAACCCAAAAACCAACATAATTGTAAGTTCTAAATAACAACAGAACTCGCTATAAGAACAGATCCACCTTCTCCAGAACTAAGATTTTTGACCAGTAGTGGTTCAAAATGGTCTGATCATGTAAAAATCTAATGGAAATCCTCAATTAGGTCTCCTCCTACTAAGACCTAACTTAAAAGTGTATACAGTAAGCTGTAATTTTGTATAGGATCCTATACAAAATTACAGCTTACTGTACTACCTACACTTTCATCTTCACCAAAACAAAAAATCTATAATCAAAACTTCCACTCAACTAAAGGTCAGTTCTAACTCAGACGTCTGTTTCATCCGCTACAAGTAATTACATAGATTTAAATCTGGCCGGCGGCCATATTCCGGTGCGGTTCAATTTCCTCAGGAGACAATCGGGAGCGTAACGGCTAAAGTTTCGCTCGTGGCCGGTAAGCGGCTATGATGTTACGCAATTATTGCCCTTTGTTACGCTGGCGGCTTTGTTTTTTGAGATTAATGCTGTTTCATCATACAATGGTCTTTCTGCCTTGGTATACAATGAGTCAAGATGATTTCTGTGTAAGGATTTGCTAACGTATCTGTTTGGGAGCGGGTAACACCTGGTTGAGACTAAAGCAGACCAGGGAATTTGGCCGAAAAGGGAAAGCTGATGAAGTATTATTAACTAATTCAAGGTCTGGAGTCAGAATGTATCGCTTTATGAGTTAGTAGCCTAACTTACGTAGTTCGTGATAAATTAATGAATCACGGCGCCAACATTTTTTTTAAATCTGTCCTGATGTACCTATGTTTCTAATGCTGTTCAATTTCGTCAAGAGACAATCGGGAGGGCAACGGCTAAAGTTTCGCTAGTGGCCGTCACGGTCACGGCGCCATGGATCCCATTTTTGCCCTAAGGGTTGTCATGGAGAAATACAGATCGAAGAATAAAACGCCTCTGCATCTTTTGTTCCTAGATATGCAGAAGGCCTTCGACTGTGTCCCTCGTCAGATGATCTGGTGGGCGTTAAGATCCAAGGGGTACCCGAGACCTATGTTGACATCATCCGGGACATGTACCGAGACTCAGGTTATCTATTTTTTATTGTTCGGACCATACGGTTGGCGATACGAAACCCTTCCCCGTCACCGTTGGAGTTCACCAGGGCTCATGTCTCAGTCCGTTCTTTGTTCAGGCGTGGTGTTAGATGTGCTGTCCACCCACATGAAGGGACGTGGGAAACAACATGACCAGCCGCCTTGGCTGCTCATGTATGTCGATGACATCGCTGCTCAGCGGACTCGGACGGGGGGCGCCTGGTGCAACGTGTGACAGCATGGAAGGAGCGCTGGAAAGCGGTATTCAAATAATGCGGCAGCTAAAAGACCGGACCTGGCCTGCAACTACTGGTAAATGCTGTTCTCTGTTAAGTAATTGGCGAAGATATGAGTCGTAAATACGCACGACGAAAGGAACCAGGTACTTGGGATCGATGCTCCACGAGTCCGAAGGGACGTCGATAGCGAAGTTTCAAGTCAAGTATTCGGCGGCCTGGGATTAATTTTTTTGGCGCGAGGTGGCTTTTTGAATTTATTTTGTGACAAAATAAAAGGCACTTTTTGGGTAAGGCTCTAAAAATAAATAGGTACTAATGAAAGACCATCATTAGGCCTAGAAACCTTTTAATGGTAGTCAAAAGCGTGGCATAACTTGAGCTAAATAAGCAAAACTCTGCTGTACGGAAATGATCCATATGCTGCAGAACTAAGATTTTTGACCAGTAGTGGTCGCGGAATGGGCTGATCATATAAAAATCTAATGGCATCCTCAATTAAGTCCCCTCCTACTATGTCCGTGACATAACAGTTAATTAATGCATATAAAAACTTACAGCTAGTACTGGCCACGTCATCTTCACGAAAACCGGCAAATTACGTAAACAAATGCACTCTGCTAAAGGTCAGTTCTAACTCAGACGCTGTTTCATCCGGTACAAGTAAACGATTTAAATCTGGCCGCGGCCATAATCCGGTGCGGTTCAACGTCCTAAGGGACAATCGGGATGCGTAACGGCTAAAGTTTCGCTCGTGGCAGGTAGATGCACTATGACCGTACGCAAGTTATTGCCCTTTGTTACGCTGGCGGCTTTGTTTTTGAGATTAATGCCATCATACAATGGTCTTTCTGCCTTGGTATACAATGAGTCAAGATGATTTCTGTGTAAGGATTTGCTAACGTATCTGTTTGGGAGCGGGTAACACCTGGTTGAGACTAAAGCAGACCAGGGAATTTGGCCGAAAAGGGAAAGCTGATGAAGTATTATTAACTAATTCAAGGTCTGGAGTCAGAATGTATCGCTTTATGAGTTAGTAGCCTAACTTACGTAGTTCGTGTTTCCAAAATGGGCCAAATCTGTCCTGATGTACCTATGTTTCTAATGCTGTTCAATTTCGTCAAGAGACAATCGGGAGGGCAACGGCTAAAGTTTCGCTAGTGGCCGGTAAGTTGTTATGATGTAACACAATTATTTTCCTATGTTGCGCTGACGGCTTTACTTTTTAAGATTAATGCTGTTACACGTTACCTACAATGGTCTTTTTGTCTGTCCTGATGTAGGTTTACTCGTACAATAACAAAATACGAGACCAGAAATCACCGTCCTGGTCTACGAAATTTGGTTTCTTGGTACGAAAGGCATTCGGTTCATTTAAAATAGCTGTATGGTTCTATACTAAGTAATTAAGAAATTGTGCATCCAGTTATTAGTAGCCTTGGAATCGGATTCCAGTAACTGGATAGATAGTAAAAGCTTCATAAAAAGCTTAAAGCCTAAGCAAAATTAGCTTAAGGAAAAAGCTTGACAGATGATGGTTGTGAAGCATCCGATAAGCCTAGTTTTTTACCACTTTATAGGTCCACGTATAGACATAGAGGATCCTGTTATAAAGCAGAGACGCTAAATTTTGCTAAAATAAAACCCGTGACATACCTAAACATAAAAAAAACCTTGTAAGTGTGGTGGAGTGGAGCTGTCGACACGTACAGATTTCCTTCGTACATCATCATCATCATCATCTTCCTGCCCTTATCCCATTTTACTTGGGGTCGGCGCAACACGTTTTTTTCTTCCATTCTCCCCTATCATACGTCATAGTATCATCTACTCCTTTTTCTTTCATATCATTCCTTAGACAATCCATCCATCTCTTCTTTGGCCTTCCTCTTCCTCTCCATCCATCAACATTCATACTCATCACTCTCTTAGTCACATGACTGTCATCCCTCCTCATCACATGTCCATACCAAGATAGACGATTCCCTTTCATTTTTTCTGATTTCCTTCGTACATAATCAATACATAATCATAGCAAACTTTAAAAGGAGAGCAGAGTAGCCCCGTCAGTCGTGGGTTCGAACCCAGCCTGGCGCATTGCTTTTTTGTAATTTATTTCATCACCACTGCTCTTAAAACGGTGAAGGAAGACATCATGGGGAAACAGGCATTTCCTAGAACCATCAAATTCGAAAACACGTGACATTTATCAATCCGCACTGGGCCCGCTGGCGGAATAAACGGCCCACTCCCTCTCACAGAGAGGAGGCCTATGTCCCAGTAGTGGGAACATTACAGGATGATGATGAAACTTTAAAAAGTTGTAACGGAAAATCATTCACCGATCTCATGTAGGTATAGGATTAAATAATATGACAACAATGTACCCATTTATTTCAATCTGTTATGTCTAGGGACGACATGCCTTGCCAGCGGCGGCACCCACCGCGGCCGCCCACGCTAACCCCTGAGGTTCTGCCAACGAAATGTTAATGTATGAGGGTAAACAGAAATACATTATTATACATATTGTAAATAGTCGAAGGAACATGTCGAAAGTTTCCTCAAGCGTGATGATTGCTTTGGCGTAACACAAATATCGGAATGACGTCACTGGGTGAATACGTATTTTATCTGAAGATATCACTGTTTCTATGCAAAGGAATGGGGTGAGTCCGCTATGTTTTGCATAACAGAGGCCCTAGCACGACTTTTCACGTTTTAGTGACGTAAAGTAAATGCGGTTTTACTTACCGTTAATATGACGGAAAAAAATTGCTTATAAGGCGTTTTATCATTTAATGCTGAGCGTAGATCAATTTCTGTTCAGGCAAAATGTACTATAATACAACGTGTAACGTTAATAGCGCAAGACCTCTCGTGGGGTAACTCAGCCCAACTTACTGAACAATGTCTGTTCAAAGACTTTTGGAAATTCGCAAAAAAAAAATGCTTTTTCATACAAAAAGAGAAATTGATCGGGCCCATGAGTATCAAAAAAAATATTAAGTAACATGGGCTGAGTTACCCCACGAGAGGTTTTGCGCTTTTGGCGTTACACGTTATTTATGGGGTTTTTCTATTACCTACATGCAACCCGGAGTTTGGAATCAATGACACCTGCGTACATTGGAATGCTTGTTAAGCTTATGGTCTTGTGCCTGATCTCTCTCCGTTCATGTTGGTTCTAAAGTGGCAATTAATGAAGTCGTTTAGTGTCTACGATCTGAAAATACCCTCAATTTGAACTAACATACGTAAAAAAAAGAAAAGGCGACACAAAATTGCTTTTAGAACCCTGCAACACATCTGCAGCAAGTTTCTTCAAAGAAAGAATCGCAACGTAAACGGTTACTTTCTATCGAATAGATATTATTTTAGATGTGTTCCCCGCAACCGATATCGTTTACGTTACCAAAGAGGTTATGTGTAAGCTTGAAAACTTTTAGCCAATATTACGTTAAGATTCCCAACACGATCTGGTTGTCATAAAAACGCTTTAGCCATACCTAATGCTTCCAAATGTGCTTATTTCTGCCTCAAGTAAAGTTATAAATATATTATGTACGTATGAATGCGGAGTATTATGTTTGTCGTTGCTTGAGTGATAAAACGCTTGCAAATGTATGAATTTTTGCTTATGTGTGTATTTTGTGCTTGAAAGCTTTTTATTTGTTTTGTTTGAAAAGACAGGTAGATGTGGGGTGGTTTGGTTTTTAGTATGTTAGACACGTTTTGGTCTTCAGTTTCACTCTGGTTTCGAAAGATGTTTGAAATAGCATTGTCACTATTTATTTAAATAGATAGGATTACTTTAGCAAAAACTAAAAAAATACTACTAAAAATATTGCCGGTGAGACAAAAGTGAGTTTTTGTATATTACATATTTAGCAGAGTTCACATCGGGCCTACTGCTGTCAAGTTTGAATGTTTACGAACGAGTTTTTCACTATCAACTTGACACGAATCCACGCAATTTGGATTCAGTGAAAGAACTTCTTAATGGAAAAACCCAATAGACTGCCTAACTGAAACAAAACTAAGAGACCATGCTAAAAACAGTAGAGCTTGCAACACCAAGGAGACACTCAAATCACGACACGCGAGCATACTTGGAGGTGGTTTGGGGTGGGTGGGATCCACTACCTGACGATCCACCCCAGGCAATGGCACTAATAACTATTTGTAATCTGCGATGTAAGTGTTCAAACTGGTCGTAGTATGCCTCACTAGGCAGCCTAGCTTACAACCATCACCCTATCGGTGTCCAGCGCCAAATAGGTTCTGATGTGCATGAGTTTTTGTTCCCTTGGGCTATAATTATTATAAACAAGCCAAGAGCAGACCCCCTGTAAAACTTAATCTAATATCTTTAAACTAGCAATTCTTGTATATTTATTTATATATAATCAGGATCTTGGAAATGGCTCCAAGGATTTTCATGAAAGTTACAGATTAGGGCGTTTTTTCGGCTCAGGGAATCGATTTATCAAGGTCCCATGTTCGAGAAAATATATAAACATTTTAAAACCCGAGCGAAGCTCGGTCAACCAGATATTATACATTTTAAGAGCATAATTCCCAAACATTGAAATTTTAGTCCTAATATTCTATTTTGAAGTTAGCTCTTAGCACCACTTTGAAGATCCCTTTAGAGGCGTCCAGATGGTAACAATCAATGCGGTAATAGCCAACCGGGTGCTTGCCTTCGAACCGGACGCTATTTCGTTTCAGTGCTGGATATAATACACTTTATACGACCAAAGTTAATAGTTGCAAGTGCTTTGGAGCATGCACGGGACATTTGACGAGAACTTTGAGGTTTAGTTCGAAATCTGGATCAAATGAATAGATTAGGGTGAAAGTATGTTCAACAAAATCACAGAGGCTTCTTAGTGTGCAATTACGGCGCGGGGCGGGCAGCGGGAGCGGGTGGCGGGTCACGAAATAGACTATATTTCCGGTCAATCCGCCCCGCCCGCACTTGGTGCACCTCAGTCAAAAACTATGCATTTGCGTTACCAACCAGCGGATTCCGCTGCCCGCCCCGCTGCCACTGTAATTGCACACTTAAGAGGAAACAGCAAGGGCTGGAGAATTGAAAAATAGGTATTTGTAAAATCTATTGCTGTCGCTCAGTGCCCACAACAGAGTTACAGAGCGCGAAGGAGACAACTGCAGCTTGGACCGAAAATACCTTAAAAATGGCACAAAATCAACGATTCGTAGTCCCCTGATTACTCCTCCAAAACTTAACCAATTTCACTACTTTTTCCTTTAATGGTAGCCATACACCATACTGCCTATTTGTCAATTCGGCATAAAACTGCCAATTTGCTCAAATAGAATTGAACGTGTATGGGGGTGGAATGCCAATTTGATGGCATGACATGCCAATTTTGATAGGTCATCAAATCGTTTTTGACACAACGTCAAATCGGCAGCAGTGATGCCATCTTAGCAACTTCATAGATAGGTAGCTAATTTTATAAAGGTGCTAGAAAAAAAGCTAAAAAGTGTAACTTGTGGCTAAACTTTTTAGCTACTTTTCTACAGGGACGGTTAGGCCACGTTCACACGGCGATTATTTTCCCGTATACCGTACACGAGATTTTATCGAATAGAGTTGACCAGTTTTAGGACAACTTTGCACGGTACACGGTAAAATATTATATTTCTCAAACACGGGATTTTCCCGTATGAACGCCGTTTAAACTATTTTTAAGTTTTCATTTGTGAACTGTTATTACTGCTCTATTCGATAAAATCTTGTATACAGTATACGGGAAAATAATCGCCATGTGAACGTGGCCTTACCAGGAAAACTGAGGCTTTTCGCACATGGATCGCATGTACACTCGTAAAAAAAAGAGTTATTCATTTTATTTTAAACCAAAATACGATTGAAAACTTGAGAGGTGTCAAGGGACCACGAAAGCAAGTTAAAAAAAGGTTCATGCTATTTTCGACCTTATTGACATTTATGCAAACACCTGAGTTTTTAATGAAGGAGCAATGTTAACGAATGAGAATGTGAGAAAAACAAACTAAATTTTAAATGTCGATAAGGTCGAAAATCGCTTGCACCAGGTTTTTTTAACTTGCAATCCTTAAGCAAATGTTTTCCGACCTTCAAGCGATTTTCGACCTTATTGACAACGATGCAAACACCGGATTTTAATGAAGAAGCAATGTTAACGAATGAGAATGTGAGAAAACAAACTAAATTTTTAATGTCGATAAGGTCGAAAATCGCTTGCACCACTTTTTTTAACTTGCTATCCTTAAGCAAGTATTTTCCGACCTTCAAGCGATTTTCGACCTTATTGACAATGATGCAAACACCGGATTTTAATGAAGGAGCAATGTTAACGAATAAGAATGTGAGGTGGGGAAAAACAAACTAAATTTTTAATGTCGATAAGGTCGAAAATCGCTTGCACCATTTTTTTAATCTAATTCGATAGTCTCATGATGAAATGAAAAGGTGCTAGAAATTGTAGCTGTCGTCACCGAATAATAGCCAGATCTAGTTGCTGAGTTGGCATCACTGGTGCAGATTTGAAGTTGTGACAAATCTATCGTATCGATAGGCAGGATGGTGTATGGTGTATATGGACGAACTGCCGATTTGAAACAATTGCAAGCGTCAAATCTATCGTATCGATAGGCAGGATGGTGTATGCCTACTATAAAAAAACAACCACAAAAAAGTGTAAAATAATCTACAAAATAACTTTTCTTTCGGAAGTCGGTGCCTTTGTTTTTTTTCTTTTCATTGTCTTTTTAGCCACCGACTTCCGAAAAAAAAGTTATTTTGTAGATTATTTTACACTTTTTTGTGGTTGTTTTTGAAGGCGGTTACATTTTTTTTGAAAAAGTTTTTATTTTACTCTTTTTAGTTTAAATATTCAACCCGAATTCTTGTCAAGAACATTATTCTCTTACATGTGCACTATAATTTTGTAATCCTTCGCACCAGTACTTACATCACTCATGTACACATTAAGCTAATAAAATTCCATATCTCAAAAATTACTAAACCGATTTTGATGAAACTTGCAGTATTCTCTAAGTTAAATGATACCTAGTACAACAAAAAAAGAATTACTTAAATCGGACTTGTAGTTCCGGAGATATGCGAACACAAAGTAAATCAATCGATGCCTACTCCTTACTGTTAAGGAGTTGTACCTTCCATCATCAGGTCATCCACCTGAGATGATGATTATCAGATGCAAATACTTGAACAGCTTTAGAAAATATATGAAAATGGTACTATATGCCTATAAAATTTGAAGGTTGCCCTCGATTTCCCTAGGATCCCATCATCAGATCCTGACCTGGTGATCATGGGACCAATTGGAAAGTATACCCTTTCAAACAAAAGAAAAAAATTCCAAATCGGTCCAGGCGTCTTCGAGAAATCGGGGAACATACATAAAAAAAAAAAAAAAAGATTCCGACGAATTGAGAACCTCCTCCTTTTTTTGAAGTCGGTTAAAAAATAAAGAAAGGCATTGGCCGTGTTCCTATGTTTTCCTTTTTTTATATAATCTCGTCAAATTTGTTTACTGATTATTTGAACACAGCGGAAAATCTGGCCATTTTTTTAGGATTTTGAATGTTCATATCTCTTTTCATAATTAATTTATGGGAAAAAGGAAAACATAGAGACATGCCAATAGTGGTCACAGATTTTTTGTAATAAAATAATTGCTCTACTGGCATTATCCAGGGAGAAAACAGGGGACTACGTTTGTATGGAAAAACGGCCGTGCTGTTTCCTCTTAATAGAGTAGTAGTACAAAGTGTGAGTAAGTGTGAATGCATCCTGTACATTATTTATAAACTCTGGCTACTGTACTTATATTTTCTACTATCATCATGCTGGTGTCTTTATTAAAAATCTCAATTCTATTGGGATTTGAGAAGAGCATGCCTGCTTCTTCCACACTAACTTCTGAAGTTGATTGCCAAAATTAATTTCATAGAGCAATATTGTATCAGACTTTACAGTTCTGCACGCGGCCTAAAGCCTTTGCAACACAAACATCAAAATTATTAGGAAGGCTTCCTACGCAAAAATGTCCAAATAAACGTTTTCCTATCCTATCATATCCAAATCTGTCTCAAACGAAAATTACGCATTCATGAACATCCTAAAATATATGACAAGAAAACCTCTATTCGAAAATACGGTATTTCAATACCTACTACATATATTTAGGATGTATTTGTACCTACCCGCAGGGATGAAAAACCTTTCATTTTTAGAACTAACGTGTAGGCGAATAAAGCTTGTTTTCCACAAAATCATAATCAGCCTGTTATTCGTACTGAGACACAGGCCTCAGGTGAGAGGGAGTAGACTGTATTCCGCTACGTGGGACCAGTGCGCGTTCGTAGATCCCACAAATTAATGTCTTCGAATTTTTGGTTCTGGAACATGCCAGTTATCTCAAGATATTTTCTTCTTTAACCGTTTTAAGAGTATACGCATGCTCTTAAAGAGCATGGGAAACATGACCAATTCTATCTTTTGTTTACCAAAAATAGATACTTAACAAAATTTTCAATTCATCCGAGTATAACACGATTCGTAGAAAAAGACAAAGTTTTTAAAATCGCCACGTTTAAGCTTACAAATTCCTTTTATGTTGTTCGTTTGAGAAAATCTGTTTCTACGATTTCATAATAACCATGCCGCGACATTACAGATTAATTATATTACATGAAGAATACACATCTATAGCTACGCAGTTCAGCATGGTGGAAAAGCTGCCTAAAGCTCGTATAGGCTAGCAATTTATTCGATTCTCTCCATGCGTATGCATCGATAATGGGTGTTCGCTTCCCGTTGAGAATATAATGGGGATAACAAGCGGGGTGTGCTTATTGGAAAATTCATTATTATAACAGCTGAATAGGTGAGCTGAGTAGTTATTTTCGGGTTAAAGCTTAACATTGTGTTCGTTCTGTGAGGGGTGACGTCGGGAAAAGACGTTCTAGATTGATAAAAAAAAATGACACACTGATTATAAATATAATTTAGTTTACCCGATTCGTTGCGATGTCTTTCGTTAACTTCAACTTGTGGCGTCGAACAAAATTAAAGGAGTTACCATCGTGCCTAACGTCACACGCAAAAGAAAGTGATGGCACTGAAACGTACCGCAACGAATCGGTTAGTTTAGTTCTGTTCAATTCTTCAGAAAGGTCACACATTTCTTCCTATTTTAATCCGCCATGTAAGTATGATAAGTTATGTGAATGTTATATTAAAAAATACGTCCCTTAAGAGACGGAAATATACTTAAATGACGTATAAACCTGTGTTGATTGCCAGTCTCTGCTGAGATTGCCAACACACACAAGTCCACAAGTATTGTTATACTTTAAGGCTGCTTATTCTGAAAGTTGGCAACGTCGCAAAAAGCTGTCAAATATTTGCAAGTTTTAATTAATTTGGCAATTTTAGTGTATGAAAACAAGAAATATCGCTCTGTAGTGCACTATAAAAATGATATAGGAATGCAATTAAAACACTGAATTTGAGGTTGTAACCGTTTCAGGTGTATAAAAGGCATTTGGAAAGTTTCCAAGTGCTTTTTTTACATCTAAAACTATATATTCGGTATTATGATATTCATTATTGCATACCCTTAACAATTTTTTAGTGCACTACAGAGCCATATTAAATTTCTTATTTTCATTCAGTAACAATGCTAAATTAATTAAAACTTGTTAATATTTGACAACCATTTGCGACGTTGCCAACTTTCGGAATATACGCTCTTAATGTGTTTTTATTGTTGTATGTGCGGGCCTGTGATTAATATTTTTTTTGTTATTCTTTCTTTCTTTAATAATATTTTAGTACAGACGCTAGCACATCAACCTACCTCAAACTGTCTATCTTAAATAGATTTTCAGCCTTATCACAATAGTGAAAGTTTCATATTCCATTGGTATAAGTTTGACAGGTTCGGGGAGGGTGACCTGCTGGCTTCTGTATCTACGTACGCAAGAACGGTACTGAGTAGTTGTAAGTAAAAGCCACATTTTACTGCAATTTCAGACATTTTAATACCCTGAGAAAAATATTTCTTAATCAACGCCAGATCTTTAAGTGAACTACTTTTAAGTACTGTAGAGGTTTTACTGTGAGGACTAACCTCAAACAGTTTTGTAAGCGGAGGCTGGATCAAGCGCTCAATGATTTCAAATATTAAAATTAAGACGTAGAATTGTCTAGTACGTTCCAGAAGAAAAACAAATGGTTATGTGCGTTTGTCAATGAATACAATTTTAATTCGCAAATAATCACGCCGATCCCTACAGTACCTAGCTATTTTTAAACCCACATCTGTTGAAATTTCAAACAACTTACCACTTTTCATGTAGATTCTATTTGTATTTTTAACTTTAATGCACGAGTCAGACTGATCCCAGCGTGCATTCCACCTACGTAAATCCGTAGGTGTTTATTTAATTACACAACTAAATGGAATAACGTGGTATTTCTGTTTAACATTATTTTAATTGCTGTTGAAAATTAAATGGCTTGGCAGCGTAGGATGTGTGGTTCTCGTGGGCGGTTGAATTGATATGATAATTATATCTCGGAGCAAAACCACAACTTTAGCACTGATTCATTAAGAGTTGAAGACTTTAATTACGCTAACAAAGTGTAAAACCATATCTACCTACATTTTGCTGACGTAAGATTACGTTTTAACACGGTAGGACTGACTTTTCCGTGGACTTTGTTCGCGTTATGGCCAAAAAAATTCTTACACAGGAAAAAAATAAATTCACAGGCTTTATTTAAAACGTTATATAAAGCCAGTAAATATTTTTTTAGCTTGGTAAAATCATCAAATGAGTCCTCCCATCCAGGGCAGAGCGGGTGGGACTGTCAGACTCGTATTAACTAAAATCCCGGTGTCCTTTAATAGCTCTTTACGTTATCACAGTCGTAAGTCCTGCGATCCAGACACGCCTCTAAAGGGGGGGCCCGTCATATAATGCTGACACTCTTTGAGGCGCGCGTGGAACACAATGCGCCATCTACCCGGGTATGGACGGTCCATGGTCGGACAGCGAGCCTCCCATTACTCGCCGCCCGCATGCCCGCGCCTACAGTGGCCGGAGATCGTCTGGCGACGTCTGTCGCCGTGGGCTACCATCGGAAGCCTGTGACACGGATAATATTGCTTTCTTAAGGAAAAGTATTTTAAATTTCAGGAGTTCCGAAGATTATTCCCTTTTTTTGCGACGGAAAATTCATGAAATGTCTCCTCCCGCTCCTGGTTAAGCGGTCTTCCGCTTCAATCAGAGCGGGAGGACTGACTAGCGAGAGACTGTGATAATTATGTTGACGACTAAATAAATAATAGATAAAAAAAACTATCCTAAAAATTAGAAAATAACCCTACGGGGCTGAGAGAGGGGCCACTCAAAACGTAGGGTATATTATTTAAGGGATTTTATGGGATATATTTACATGACGTGTATAGATCGTGGGTGTAAGTTGCAAAGATTAATATACAACATGTAACATAATTAACGCACACCCTCAGACACCCCAATTAGAATATTATGTTATAATCATCATACATATAGTGAATTTTTAATTTAACATGTAAATGCATTTGTTATTAACTAAATTAGTTATTTTGCAGTAAGGTTTATTTTTCTTTATTTTGTGAATGAATGACGGAATTTGCATTTATACAAATAAAATTGCACTTTTAAGTCTTGTTGCCTTGATTTACGGTCTATCTTAGTTTGTTTTGACTGTACAGACGTTTAGGGGGAATTTCCGTAGTTTAAATTATTTTTGAAAAAAAAAAATTACCTATATTAAAAATGATAGAAATCGATTCAGTAAACGATTCTGAACAAACTAATTTCAGGATGTGCGTTAATTATGTTACATGTTGTATATAGGTATACCCACACCTATCATGGGGGTGAATTTCAAACAGCCAGTCCGCCATCTTGGGAAGGCCGCCATATAGGATTCGTTATGACGTTTCTTAGCTAGTCATGTATTGTCATCAGAACTCAGACCGTGTGTAAAATGTCAGCCTGCTAGCTTATCGGGAAGTGCCTCAAAATTCAGTTGCAAAAGTCCAACTGGAAAACAAAGAAACAAACAAATATACAAACAAGAAAAGTGAGTTTATAAAAACGTGGGAAAATCACTTTGTTCCTTCAGGTGGTCCTCTTTCCAGGGCCGCGGTGCCCCTTTACTCAGGATGGCCCTAAAGACTCCCCCCTCCATCCAAAGGCCTAATACTCTAAGCGAAAAAGGCATGGCTGGCATTGATGCCAGCCCTTTTCTAGCGGAAATAATCCCGGGTTTTGAAAGGGTCCATTTCCTACAAACCATGTCCTTTTGCAATATTTACGACCCATAGATAAGCCATACACTTAATTATAACAAAGTGATTTTAGAATTATTGAAGATCAATGGCTAAAACATAATATATCGAACATTAACATTTGTAGCTATATCTCAATATGAAGATAGTCAAATCGTTACTGTGCCTAATAACGACGATGATTTGAATAATTTTGAGCTTGTCAGAAAATCTTTAAAGTACCCTACCTACTCAGAATAAATTATACACGACAGCATAACATGAGAATTGTATAACGATCCTCATGATGTCAAAAAATATCATGACATGATATTTGTGAGCCCGCCAACATTTCTGGCAAAAGGATTTGTTTATAAACCTGTCTAATTTACAGGATTTTAAAGTTATTAAAACAGCTTTTCGCCTCGAGTGTTTAAATCAAACAACATTTAACAACCCACACATTAATTTCAAAACTTTTGAACTATTGGCGATATGAGGGTGTAGGTAGCTTTCTGTAACTACATACAGAAGTAATTTTCAAACCAAACATAACAGATACACAACAAAATAACTAGAACCGTCATTACACCACCCATATCCATAACCCACGCTCAACAAAGAACTACCCACATTTATGCATACAAAAATGATATCTATGAACACAATATTAGGGATGCCACAACATCGTTTCGAAAGTGACCTTTGTATCGCAAAAGCTGAAAGCTTTATTCCCCACTAGGGGTTAGCTACCTTATTCTATTGAATTGTTATGCCCTGTGAGACGACCCTGTTTTGTATCCCCGCCCGATATTGTATGGACCATAACGCTTGGCTTTCAAACTTTCCGCTGACTTGATATTTTTTCAAGAACTTTTAATATTTTGACTTGGTGGGATGTATAATAAAAAGCGTATATCCCAGTTAGCCATGGTTATGACGAAGACTTGTTAGATGCGTCGAAAAGAACTTTGTATTTTGTGGTAATGCTTCATTTTGAGCTGGAATAGTTTCACATTCTATTTGATTTATATTATTTTCTTTATTACGAGTAATTTATACCGCTCTCACTGTTTAAATTACTCTTGTATTTTGTGTCCTTCGCCCAGCAAATACTGAGTTGGTAACCCTTTTGGTGTGGACATGCTCAGTAAAATTCTTATTGTACCTATTTTAAATTTTATTTTTTACTAGCTGTTGCCAGCGGCTTCACCCGCTACAACTCGAAAATTATCCCACGGGAACATAAAATCGGGATAAAAACTATCCTATATGTTAATCCAGGTTATAAACTATCTGTGTACCAAATTTTAGCCAAATCCGTTCGGTGGTTTTTGCGTGAAAGAGTAACAAACATCCATACATCCATACTTACAAACTTTCGCCTTTATAATAGTAGTAGGATTATTTTTGTGTCTTTGTGTCCTACCTATATCAAAAAAATACTTTTCTATTCTATTCCATTTGTAAGAACGACAATTATAAAACTGTCTGTTCAATTAGGTACCTTCAATTGCCAAGCGTAAAGTCAATCTCATTGGTTTTCCCTCGTTGCGTTATTTCTCCAAATTGGAATCTCACCTATTTTGAACAAAGTGTTTTGAGAAAGCTCAAGAGTTTTGGTTCAAAGCTTAAGCAAGCTGATGTAACAGTGTTTCAGCCTTTTCAGCGGTAAAATCAATCATCACTGGAGTACGTCTTCTTGTAAAGAGACAAACCATCGTGCGGGAATCGAACACGCGACTAGCATTGAGATAGGCGATCTCTCAAGCACAGCATCAACCGTGCCTTCAAACACTGGAAGTGACGAAGTTGTGCACGAAGAAAATTTAATAATTGCAGCATTAATACCAAATTCTGCTAAAGACACACGCATGGATAACTTCAAAGAGAATCTTTTCTTATTTAAGTTAATTGAATATGTAACCTATTTCTTAGCTAATTGGTACAATCCGGGACACGAGACGTTACCCACTTAACTGTTTAATTGAATATCTATCTAATCTGTGCCTTTAATGTAACTAGTAACACTAGGCAAATTGAAACCTTAATGCCCAGTTAAGTAATAATTCCAGGACTCAATTTCCCATGAAGGCATGCCACTGTTATTTTATGCTTAGGTACGTAATACAACTGGGAGGCGATTATATGGATAGAATTACCTACGTTTTAGCTTAAACCTGAAGCTTCGACAGGCGTAGAGCACTGTCATTTACCCATTTAATTAGGGTAAGCAATACTTTTTTTTTTTTTTTCTGAGTCCTCCAACCCCGGGCAGGGCGGGAGGGACTGTCAGACTTTTGACTAAAATCCACGGTGTTTAATGTTAAGTTCCGGGGTTCGTAAGCGAATAATCCCGCGACCCCGGCAGGCTTTTTCGTCATTATGCTGACGCTCTTTGAGGCGCGCGTGGGACACAACGCGCCGTCGACCCGGGCATCTTTTTGTACTTAGGAATTTATTAATAAAATGATGATTGGAAGAAAAAACTTAACGGGACAAAAATATATCCATAAGGCAAAATAATAATGATGTACTAGGGTGTCAAATATTGAGTTCAGCCGGAAAGGTTAATTAACTTCACATCTAAAATACTAATACAAGATTTAATAACCGAATTTTCATTCTGGAAGTGCGATAGAATTTCATACAACCACTATGTAGCCAGGTAGGTTACCCATCTACTTTTCATTCTGTCGTGAATGTTACGAAGGCAAGATGGATGACCCGTAAAGAATACCTGTCAGTACCACGATATCATTTTTAGGGATCGATAAGTTTTAGCAGAATTCAGAACTCTATATTACTTTGTACTTAGTATCCTATACCTCAGGTCTATCAATTTGAATGCCTTTAGGTAGATTTTCACATAGCATATTTTTAAACTAAAAATATAGCCAAAGGTATCTAAATATAACAAAGACACCGAACCCACCCTGCTCTCAGTTACTTTGAAAAATGCCAAAATAAAATACTCTTACATCTTAGAGCCCCTCCACATTATAGATTCACACGAGCGACGACGCCGCGCGCCGCTGCGCGTGATGTCATTTGTTAACAAATTGATAGGCACCCAATATACGACATAATATACTTTCCCACGTACCTATCTTGTAAATAACATTTCAGGTACTTGTAACGAGGTGAATTTGCGAAAAATCGATAGTGAAAAGCTTTTAGAAATGAAACATTGACACCTCACTATATTTTCATCTCTTTCAAATTTCCTGAAAAAACTAATTAAGTCAGTTGAATAATGGACACCTAAGTGTAGAACATGTTTCATTTAGCCAGCATTGGGAATCAAAATTTTCAAGGAGTTCGTCCTAGCAACATGTTGCGATGACCTTCATAAACATGCATGCATGCCTCTAGCATGAACTTATTTATATCTGCCAAAGCTATTATGACGTATTTCAAAGATGTGCCACCTTTCCACAAGAAAGTTAAACATCTGTTGAACATTTGTCTAAAAAAAACTGTCAACGTAAAAGATATCATGTTGATATGACGGTCGTTTTTCAGTTACCTACACTTTTTTTAGACAACCGTTTCAACAGTGTTTGTCGTTAGGCGGCAAAAGTTTAAACCGTTAACCCTTTATCTTTTTTAGTCACCCAAAAGCAAGTATGCATTTAACATTGCACTGCAACACAAACAAAACATTCATGAAAACGACACCTCGAAAAATAGCGCGATAACACGTGAACTTCATAAAATGTTTGCACACAGTACAAATTGCCTGTATCTAGTGGCGGCGTGCCACGGAGAACGCAACGACTAGCGACTGAGCTTTCGGCACTTAGCGAGAACAAAACAGAGTGTCAACCACGACGCTGCGACGCACGGTGGGCCGAAAACCGGCTTTCATAGACTTAGGCATTATATTTTGCAAGTGCCAGTTTTTATGCCGGATATCGCTTCTATTAGTAATAACAATATACAAAAATGACACCAGAATTGATTCTGCACAAAAACGAAGGAATTATAATTTTTTTACGAAAATTTTGTATGGAGCTAGTATGAAAAATCGAAATATCTCTAAAACGGCAGAGATAACCGTAATATCCTTATAGGGGGTTATAGTACAAATTATTTATGATTTTTTGACATACATTACATAATGGTTGGAGATGCCGTTTTTTTTTTAAAAATCGTCAAAATATTTTTATTTATTTTTACATATAAAACGTTCCTTTTAGTGTTTAAGTTGAAGAATTCAGAGCTTTAACAACTCTAAACATAAAATAGCATCACCCCTAAAGACCTAAGGGGCCAAGCCGGAGGTGTGTAGTATCCTCTTGATCTTGTAAAATTTCCAACAATACCAAAAAGTTGAATATAGTAGCTCTTGACTAAATAATCACAGCCGCACAGGCCGATCTTCCGGTTTAAGCCGCGCTTGCCGTGGTTGGTCTGTGGATGGGTGACCATCTGTCATAGCCAGTTTCCTCGGTGCCTCAGAAAGCATGTAAAGCCATTGGTTCCGGTTGTCATTTGTAGATCTTTGACAGTCGTTTCTGTTAGTCAGAAACTCTAAAGTCTGGCAATCAGTCTTACCATGGGGTATCGTATTACTCCGACAGGCAGTCGTTCCATGTAAAATACTGATGTCCAGCTGAATCTAGTTTGACTGGAAGCCGACCCCAATATATTTGGGAAAAGGCTAGGCAGATGATGATGACCAAATAGCTGAATATCAGTGTCAAAGTGCCCATGCCGCTTCTTTTTGAAAGATAGGGAAATGAAATTGTTAATTGATCATACCCTAAAAGTTAAAAAGTATGATTACAACATAACCGGACATATAATAATATCGACACAAAAGGAATTTAAAAACTTCAGAATTTTAAAAAGGAGCTCGATCTGTTGGTTTATATAGTGAAACAAGGCTCGGGAACTACCAATGACGTGAATACCGCAATAAAGTTTTTCGAGTTTCCCAATAAAACTGCAGCTATTACTGGGTTAGATCAAAACCTGATAAAAAGATTTGCTGTTATTTTGCAAGCAATAACATCTGGTGAGAAGATCGATGTCACCAAATTTAAAAATTTTGCTCGCAAAACAGCAGAAAAGTACGTGAAATTATATGACTGGTATTACATGTCATCAACCGTACATAAACTATTAATACACGAAGCTGACATAATCGAAAAAAAAAATTGTCCCGATTGGGACTCTCTCGGAAGAAGCCTCAGAGTCTCGAAACAAAGATTTTAGGAGGTTCCGGGAACATCATTCGCGGAAAAGAAACAGGCAATTAGATTCTAATTACGATATCCTAAATATGCTTGTTGTTTCTTCGGATCCTTTTATAAGTGCACAAAGGCCGAAGTTAGGTGCCAAAAGGAAGACAACATTTTTTGCTGAAACTCTCGACCTAATACAATTTCCGGAAACTGAGTTTGAGTTTGTAGGTACATATATCCAATCTGGACTCTGAATCGGAAATGGAGTCCGACAACAAAAGTTGTAAAAAAATTGAAAAATTGAATTATTTTTCTTTATGTTCTTTTGTTATTTATGTTAATTTATTGTACCAATATGTTTAGTTAGTAATTTCATAAATTATTGTATCAAATATTTTTTAAACTTGAATTTATAGCACATAGATATTATTTTTGTGACTTGTGTTTTATATAAATTACCTATCAATAAACAGTATAAATATACAGTCTATTTTTCACATATCCTTAATATTTAGGGAAAAACCATGTTCCTAACGATGTTCATAACTTTGACACAGTTCATGGATCGTTTTGAACAGTTTATTATGTAAAAATAAATAATATTAGTACTTTATATAACCCCCTATATGAATATTATTGTGTCCGGTTATGTTGTAATTATACGGATATGATCAATTAACAATTTCATTCCCCTATCTTTCAAAAAGAAGCGACAGCATGGGCACTTTGACACTGATATTCAACTATTTAGTATTGTTGGAAAATTTTACAAGATCAAGAGGATACTACACACCTCTGTCTAGTCCCTCAGGTCTTTAGGGGTGATGCTATTTTGTGTTTAGAGTTGTTAAAGCTCTGAATTCTTCAACTTAAACACTAAAAGGAACGTTTCATATTTATGTAAAATAAATAAAAATATTTTGAAGATTTTTTTAAAAAAAACGGCATCTCCAACCATTATGTAACGTATGTCAAAAAATCATAAATAATTAGTACTATAACCCCCTATAAGGATATTACGGTTATCTCTGCCGTTTTAGAGATATTTAGATTTTTCATACGAGCTCCATACAAAATTTTCGTAAAAAAATTATAATTCCTTCGTTTTTGTGCAGAATCAATTCTGGTGTCATTTTTGTATATTGTTATTACTAATAGAAGCGATATCCGGCATAAAAACTGGCACTTGCAAAATAAAATGCCTAAGTCTATGAAAGCCGATTTTCGGCCCACCGTGCGACGTGAGGCGCTTGTGTGAACGGCTTTTATCGCTGGGGCAGGAACTTGCATTAGTTAGCAATTATAGTTTGGTAGGCTTATCGAAGAGCAACATGCTCGTTGTGACAGCGACAATTCATTCGAAACGATGAACAAAATTCAAAGTTTAACTTTAGCGATTTGACTGAATCAACACATCAACTAGCAAAATAGTCTTAAAAGGACATCTTGGCTCTGGAATGCTGAGTCTGACAGTCACTTCCGACTTCCGCTCCAAGACGTATGGAAACATTTTCATGATTACCACCCCAAATCGAACTGCACAGGGCCCACGAGTGTGATATTTAAGGGTGCTTGTACACGGTGAATGTAACCCGCAAGTGCCGCGCAAGTGCCTCAACATGCTCAAGCTACATGCGCCGTGTACAAACACCCCGCGGGTAAATTGATCAAGTAGCTTGCGCATGTTATTTGCGCGGGTTACATGCGCCGTGTATAAGCACCCTAAGGGCCACTTCTTCTCAGAGAGAAAAACTTACATTACCTTAGGCTAATTTAGGTAAGAGCAGTAAACACAAAATTAAAGAAATTGCTTTGAGTGAGTGGTCACGTGAAAAAAACAAGTGAACACGCGGGTCGCATAGCCCGAGTTCGTGAACGAAGCCTACAGTCAAATGCAAACGATTCATTGAATCAAACTATTACGAGGGCTATCAGAGTTAATTAAATTGTTGACGTTTGCGTACCTCGTAATTAGACAGCAAACAATAATTAGGACTGTTTATAAATCAATGGTTGGTGAAGCTATGTTTATTTCAAACAAATTGATGGATAGAGAGCATTTGCAACCTATATCGGTGAACACCCTTTATCATTATGTCGACAACGGAATTGGATTCGAGCCCTACAAATAAGTATTCTAAATAGATTCTTGTATTTACTGTGCTTATGCTTAGCGCCTCTGATTTCGACATAATTGACACCAAAATAACAATATAACACCAAAAATTCTCTTCTACAACCACAATAAAATTATCGGGTGCGTCTCATTTCATATAAAGTTATTTGATATATTTTCATTTCAATAACGTTCACATGATATAATCAACGTGAGATATACCAACGGTTGATATAATTTCTCCACACATAATGTTTGTGTTACTCTAAAACTCATTTCATATAATTTTATTTGATATAACGTTTAATAAAGCGAAAATCATTACATATAACGTTTGAAACGTATAATTTTTCAGTTATTTGACTTAGGATGCAAGAGCGAGCGAAGCGAGCTCGGGACTTTGGGCACCCCGACACGGACAGGTTAGGTTCGAAGGGGATGGCGGGGTCTGAAAGACCCCGCCATCCCCTTCGTGTTAGGTTACTTTAAACCCTGTACGCAGAAATAGGAGCCCCGCGAAGCGGGGCTCCGTCGGAGATTCACGGCAGGTGGTACTATTACTCGGTACATCAGTGTTAGATTAGTTGCCAGGAAGAAAAAAAAATTAGACCAAATAAGTTTTATGTCTTTTGAGCGGTATACAAAACGATTTTATATTCATTGATTGTTATGCTTATAGAAATTAGTCATTATAAAATTATGTCAATCGTTTATTATATTATAAGATCGTTATATCAAATAAAATTATATGTTCAGTTGTTATCTCTTGTAAGTTTTAGAGATTTTGTAGTTATATCATATATTACTTACCCAAAATTATCAGCCACGTTCTTAAGCAACACACTGACAATAAGACTTCCTTAATTAATGAACTTAGTACCTGATTCACAAGATCAACACAAATTGCAAAGCTCAGATAGCAAATGTCTGCCATAAACAGTCATGACGGTCTCACCATCGAACTGTCACTGCTATGAGCCACTAATTCATTATGCTAACGAGACGTTGCCTCCGACGGTGATGGATTAGCTTTTCTCCCCTCTCTCCCCTTCGCATAAACGTGACGAAGAGGAGATGCGTAAAAAATGGACCAATAACAGTGTATGCAAAAGTTGAGCGCTCCCTCGACGTAAAATATTAGGTTATTGAAATTTTCCAGTCCCGTAGAGCGGAGTAGACAAGACTGGTAACACGGGGTTCTTACGTAGTGAAAATAGCATTTCCCTGTAACTTCTCGACGTTTTCTAGAAAATAGAAGTGTTGAATTAAAAATGAACTGTTCTTGCTTTTTGGTTGGAGATTTTGTGCTTTGCATAGGAATGGGTTTACAGCAGTTTTTTTGTATTTTATGAATTTGTACGTGTTACAAGTTAAGTGAAATGCATTAGAATTTCAATTTAAATTAATTTTGGGCGATAGTCATCAACGAGCAAAATAAGAAGCTACAACGGTTCTTAACTTTTTCTTTTTCAATAGTAATGTCAATTGGTTTAATATTTTAGTTAGCATCTTTTTGCCTTGTAATAAATGCATAGACAATTTATTATCAAACTTGAGGTGATAAAGGGTTTTAGTGGTTATCACTAAATAATACACTTATAATTTAATTAAAATTCGAATGTTTAATTCAATCACAAAATCATTTGAATCCATTATTGTAACTAATTTTGATAATCTTACACACTATTTTCACTTACAATTTCTTTCTTGCCTCCGACATTATAATTTTTGTGCTGTGTTTCCAAGTGTGCTAACATGAGTTTCCTCGAGTAAAAAGTCCTTTTGCAGTTAGTGTCGATACAAGCATGGCTTCGAACTCCAGTGTGGACAGCAGAATGCCTTTTTAAAGACATGGGACTAGCGAAAGATTTCGCACATATCGAGCATTGCGGTAGCACACCACTATGCTTCAGCAGATGAGACTGCAACCCGCACTTATATTTGTAACTGCAAAAAAATGTTTGCCTTTAATAACTATTAAGTTTGCACTCATTCCTCGAGGTAGTACATAAGACTTAAAAAAGTGGCTAAACGATAAACAAAAAAAAACGATCTGTGGGGGTATTACAACGTCTTTAAACCAGGCTTTTTCCGGCGAGTGAAAGTGACAGAGCTATACAAGTCGTCTGGCGCCATCTCGTTCACTCACTGGAACAAGCCTGGTTTTAAGACGTTGTAATACCCCCTCTGATGGCCCACCATGACGTCTTAGAGCCTAAGTATGCGACCACGTTTTTCAAACGTGCAGTCGACGCGCGTGTACATTTTGTATCGCGACAACAAACTAGGTACTCTGTTTGACAAAAGCGCGCCGTCGACACGCGTTTCCAAAACGCACGTCGACGGGGCGTTTAAAAAACGTGGTGTGCTACGGCCTTTAAAGCGTGAGTGGTTCCGCTGAGGGAAAGCGACAGAGCTATACAAGTCGTCTAGCGCCATCTCGTTCTCACAGCTGAACTACTCACGCTTTAAGACGTTATGTTGGGCCACTTGTGGTCTCTAACGGATCTCCAATTTTATGCTCTAAAACATAAAGTCGAAAATATAATAAATACAAACTTTAGTCTGTATTAAAGATGTCCGTGAGATTCTATGTTTTTAGACGCACCCACGTTATAGAATATAAAATCCTAGTGTAGGAGAACTGCTGGCATGCGGGCGGCGAGTAATGGGCGACTCGCTGTCCGACCATGGACCATGCCCGGGTCGACGGCGCGTTGTGTTTCACGCTAGCCTCAAAGAGTGTCAGCATGATGACGGGGCCCCCCTCTAGAGGGCCAAAGGCCGCCGGGGTCGCGGGACATATCTCATTACCGTGACATCGGAACATAAAGAGCTATTGAAGGACACCGTGGATTTTAGTCAGGTACGAATCTGACTGCCCTGGGTGGGAGGACTCATTTGATGATTTACCAGGAAAAAAAATAGTTATAATACCTTGTTCCACATAAATCACAGCTGTAGGGTTTTTCCTCGCTATGCATTGCCATGTGACTCTGTAATCGTTGAGGTGTTTCGAAGAATTGATGGCACACCCCACATTCATAGGCTTTCCCCTTTTTTATTCGTTTCAGGTGAATGCTTAGTGAGTGTTCACTCTTGAAGAATCGATTGCAATGGTTGCATTTTAATGGTTCCGAGTTAAAGTGGACTGCCGCTTTATGTGTCTATGAAAGGATAGAAAAAAACATTTTGTCAAATACCTATCTTAACTGAGATGGATGCGTTACAATAATGCAAAAATCATTGATATAGAAAAAAAATAACAAAGAAAAGTATTGATTAAAAAACTTCCGTAAGCTTTAAATTACAAATCTGTTACGACGTTTCAACAGTGCATAATAAGGTATTTTTTAAACAAGTAATTAATAAACAATGGAGAAGACAGAATAAATCAATTACCTAAATATTATCATTGATTGTATATTTAAACAATTATTTTACAATTTATTTTACGGCTAATATTTATGTTGCCTGAAATTGAAAACTTTTTTAACTTTAAGCACTGAACCTCAGATTAAAGAAATAGGCAGATAGAACGCTCAGAACACGCGAGTGGGTCCACCAAAGTTAGTACAAAATCAAATCGAATTACATTCCATTATGTTTTCTTTGTTTTTGAGAACAACTTTTACAATGGTTAAAGACACGTGAAGGCATATTTTGGCAAACAACAACAACGACGCGCAGCTTGGTAAGACGCGTAGCTCGCTACTATCGCTACTTTGTATTAGACTTTGATTTTGTATTAACTTTGGTGGAACCACTCGCGTGTTCTGAGCGCTTTATCTGCCTTTTTCTTTGATCTGATCACTAAACAAAACAACAGTAGAACCTAAATAAAAATAAATTCAAATGAATAGCAAAAATATTGAGTTAAGGGCTTCACACACAGCAGCTATAATGTTTATTAATGTACATTACATCCCGGGATGTATAGCTTTAAATTACCTTAAGAAGGTATCAAACACACAACAGGTAATGTAATGTATCTTTCCCTACATTTTATAACATCCTTTTCGAAGAGAGTGTTCGGAAATGTATTGAGATGTATAAGAATATTTATTTATATTAAGTATATTTTCGCATAGCTCAGTATCTTAGAGTTCGAAGATGTAAAAATATACATTATAGCTGTCGTGTGTGATCTCCTGACGATTTCTATGGAAAGATGTAGGTAATGAGATGTATCTTTACATTATAGCTGCTGTGTGTGGAAGCCCTTTAGGTACCAACCTTCAAATAAGTTGAGCGTGCAAAAGCTTTTCCGCAAACGTCACAAACACTCAAATTTAAACGCATATGATTTATAATGTGTGCCCTAATTACATGTTTAAAAACAAATCTGGAAACAAAAAAAAAAAACCTTTGAGTTAAGAATACCTATCAACAAAGTACGAAACTATTGAGTAGAAATTATCATCCGTGGTTCGGAATGCGTTGGTCCCATAATTTGCAGACCTTTACTATATTAGGGTTAAGCACCTCGCTTCTCAAGTATGAGGTTGAGAATTCAAATCCAGGAAAGATCCAATTTTTCTTTTCCAATGTACTTTCTTAGTTTGTCTTGGACATTAGTAATAATAATATTCCACAACTATCACATAACGCCATCTAGTCCCAAGCTAAGCAGAGCTTGTGTTATGGGTACTAGACAACTGATAAACATATATATTTTTAGATACATAAATAACACCCAGACAGAACAAATGATCATGCTCATCATTTGTCCTGGGTGGGAATCGAACCCACCACCCCCGGCATAGCAGTCAGGGTCACTAACCACTAGACCATCAGGCCAGTCGTAAGTAAGCCATATCAGAGACCTGTGGTGTTCACAGAAGTGGCTGTGATTAACCCGGTGGCCACATCCTCACACGGAAAGAAAAAGAAGATGGATTAAACTTACCCTTGTCCACAAAAATCACAAATATACTTAGGAGGGTAATGAGTAATCTCATGTTTCTTCCAAAGTCGTGATGAGGGGTATTCCTTATTGCACCTCGAGCAATAGCCTCCAAGCTTCTTCAAATGAATCTTACGATAATGAAAGTGCAACGCCAGCAGCGATACGTGGAATTTTTCGCAAATGTGGCATAAAAAACGCAGGTTGAAATTGCGTGGAAAATGCGAATACCTAAAAAATGGGTGAAACAGGCTGTCAAAGTTCAAACAAATAATTTGAAAATAAGTTTCTTTTTACAGAAATGTACCTATTATTTATTTGATTACTCGACCGAAAGTTACTTTTTTTATCATGGTAATATCGTCAAATGAGTCCTCCCACCCAGAGCGGTACGGGAGAAACTGACAGACTCGTACTGACTAAAATCCACGATGATCCTTCAATAGCCCTTTACGTTCCAGGGCGAGACCTCACAAGACAGTCCCTTGACCAACGAAAGTTACTTATATTTCAAAACGAACTTATTATAATTGTTTGCTTCAACATGTACTGAAACTATAAAAAGAAAAAATTGAAAGACAGTAACAGTAAACATGAGAATAATGTTTACCTATGCGCCATCGTAGCAGCTGTGTCGATCCCAACAAAATCACACAATTTGCAGTTTAGTTCGTTATTTGACCAATGGTTATCCAAGTGCATGCAATTATCCTTAAGAGTAGCGGAATTCATACTACAGAGACCTAAAATATCAAAGAAAAAAAATAAACATCAGATCAAGAATCCAGATTATTCTAGAAATAATTTCATCAAACAATAAAATTAAATTAATCCTTATTTTAAAAGATAATAAGATTCATTTTATATTGCACACAAGCAAATCGAGTCAAGTTAATATTACCACATGTCAATAACGAGGGATCTTGATTTTCGTTTTTAATAATTTTGATTTCAACTTCAGATTCTTGTTTTATTTTATCAAGATTCTGACCAAAGTATTGTCGACCTGGAAAATAAAAGAATATTTCAGTATTTGCCAATTCCAACTGAACGGCAATTTAACTTAATTTAGACTACACAAGAAATTGTATGCAAGTTGTCATACAATGTAGTCAACATTGCGGTATTTGTTGGATCAACTGAAATCATTGTCCATTAGTACTCGTAGTTTGCAGTGCAGTCAAAGTTGCATGCAAGTAGCATGCAACTTCTTGCAGCGTGTAAATGGGATTAAATGATCCCGTGTCGTCTGAAAGAGGAGAATGAACATGTCCAAAAGAGAAGGAAGGAAGATGACGCATTTTCATTTGATTATGTAGTAGCCATGGAGTCTGAAGTAGTGACAGCTTGAGGGCGATGAACGAAATAAATTGGGAAAAGGACAAGACTTGAAATATTGTAATTATCCGTCTCGCTCTATCTACGAGTATGAGCATTGAAATCCTTACCCAAGTCATAAGCATACTCTTGAATGATGAGAGACCGTTTTTTTTTAGATCTTTTTCTTTGACAGAAGTTTACATGTCTGATGTACCATCCTTTTTTCCCTGAAATATTTACTTGAATTATTATTTTGTCATATTCCAATCATTACTCGTATATTCTGTTAAAGTGGCCTTTTTAGGCCCCCGCAAAAATTATATTTTATTTTTCAATGTCTTAACTGCACAATGCCAATGTGATGTGGTTTTGCCTGTACATACACTTACTATATCATAGAAATAATTATTACTAAAAATTACCCTTACATCAACGTCAAATGCTGTTTTGCAGTTGACAGTTTTTTATTAAGTAACAAGTGTTCATCAAAATTTTAAAGTTTTTCTAGTATGACAGTGTATGTTTATAATGTGCTAAATATGTACAGAATACTTAGACTTTTCAAATAAATATATAAAATCATTACCATACTGTTCTTTGCATTTTACACAAGTGTAAACTTTTCTTGTCTTATTTTTTACATTATCATTAATTATATTGTAATTATTATCCTGATTCAAATCAACTTTATGTTTCACAAGAGTATCCTTGGATTCTTTTCTGCTACTCTCTTCTTTGTTGGATTCATATTCGGTTTCATTAATACAAGTTTCATTTTTAATTTCAGTAGGTGAAATATCAACCATAACAGTTTCATATTCATCAGAATAATGTACTTCATCATCTAATAACGTGTCAAGTGCTTCTTCTTTAATATCACTTACTTTGATATCTTCACTATCTCTTGGTAGATGTTTAACAATGCAACATTTCTAGAAAATAAAACAGTTGTCGCTCAAGCTCTGTGTGAGTGAAAAAATTAATATGTCATCTAATTCAATGTTTTTATTAATGCTATATTATATGAATGATGCTGCTGATCTTTTAAGAAGAAATAATTGAGGATATAAAAAAAAAAAACGAATTCTTTCAAATAAAATAAAATACTTTAAAATAAAAAATTGGTCGTCTCAAAATTCTTAATGGAATGTTTGGAAATTTGTGGATATGGAATTAATAATCAATAAGCTATTACTGCAAATAGTTACTGTTTAGAGATTTGAGCCCAGCACTGGAAAGTCACAGACAGACTAACACTTCTAAGACCCAACCAATAAAATGAGTTCTCTCTCTTCTATTATAGTTCTACTCAATGACTACACAAAAAACAGAACCAAGAGAGGACTTATTTATATGGTCAGTTTGTAATATTGCAATCACAAAACTATAGTTCAGCCATTCTCAAAATCTGGTCTGCAGAGCCCAAGAGCCAGAGCCTCCGCAAAGCCTTTTTGGGGCTTGGTGAGAATATTAGTAGGCTCACAACTCTCTTCGATCAAATCGAATATCAAACGATTGATGACAAGTTTGTTAAAAATAAGAAACAGTTTCATACATTATTTTGCATTTTTTCTTCTTTTCAGATAAGTTATTGTATACCTAAACAATGTCAAACTAAACATTTTCTTATTTATAGATGAACAATGAACATGCTTACTTACCGCTGCAGAACTCAAAGATTTCCAAATGCTATGAGATTTCTCACATTTCTCCTTAAATTTAACAAAGCTTTGGACCTTTTCCGCACATATTTTGCACAGTAAACGTGGCTCATCTTGATTAGTTAACTGAAACAAATTAACTTGGTTTAATTATAAACATAGAGAGCCTTGTTAAGCAATAATTATTATAATTTTTTTTTAGGATTTTAGTCAAATAGATAACCATTTTTAAGTAAATGAGGAATACATTTTGAAGTGACTTTGCTTGAGTTTTATCTGTACTTTTTTAAAGATTACCACTATTTCTTTTGGCAAATTAATAAAGCGTTACAAGGCAATGATATTGGTAAAGCCTCATTGTTACAAGAGTCGTTTATTAGCGGATAAAACTGAAACAAATTCTTATCGACACGGTTTGAGATTTGTTTGAAAATAACCTATTAACCTTGTGAATAGACACTAATATTTTAAAAACACTGAAGCTATGAGTTTTTGGTGTAGTATTACGTTAAAAATTTACAAAAAAACATTTAAAACTTACGGTAAATCCAAAGCAAAATTCGAAACGTTTCAACCATCCATTTTGCTCTTCCAACAACACCATATTATCACACTTTGAATCAAGGCATATTCGACATGAACGTATCTTTATATCAGTATTTTTTCCAGTAGTTAAAGACATCCTTTCAATGTAAAATAATAAATCTAATCGGAGTACAATTATTTGTAAAATAACCTTATTGTGACATGACATTGACATTATCAATACGAAACAACCAAAAACCAATAGAAATCTTGTTTGAGTTCAAACGCGGCTTATGATTGGCTATCTTGTGAAGCGTTGTCATTTGTCTCAGAGGCGTTCCAATTTACGTACCTATTTGACCATCTGAATTTTTACATAAAAAAGAAAACACTTTTTTTTTGTAATGTCTGGCATGGCTAGAAGCACTTTTGATTTCCATTTATTTTTTTATACTTACCAGTCTAAACTAATATTGAAAGCTTCTTTTTTTAAGGAATTCCCAAAACTTATAAGTTGAAGCGGGTTATGATCAGAAAACTTAAATTCCCAGTACCCACATATTCTGATCTAGGAATGACAAAACGCGTAAAACTCAAAAATGATTAAAAGCAGTTTGCCTAAACAGCGAAATGTCAAAGCCTCGTTAAAGGTTAAGCGGCGCGCCGGATGGCGCGTTGAGCGGAGCGAGCCACCCGAAACTCAAACTAAAACGCCTTCTACACGGTGAGACCCGACCGCCTGACAGAGGTGAACTTGGTCGTGTCAACAGTACCCCGCCGCCGCCGTCTGGAACGCTGTCGGCTGACGGTCGGGTCCCACCGCGGACGCAGCCTGTCGGGACGGCTGCGCTCCCGACCGAGGTTCGATTGACTCCGCCCATATTTGGTCGCACGACCAACGTCTACACGGTCGATTTTCATTCCCACCGGACCAAGTTCACCTCTGTCAGGCGGTCGGGTCTCACCGTGTAGAAGGGGTTTTATGCGTAAGGTTAGCGTAGGTAGTGGCTGAGGATTGGACTGCTGCGCTGCGTGTCTCGGGTTCGATTCTCGCACAGAGCTATAAAATTATTTGAATGCTCTACAAGTATTTAATTGTTTCGGGTGTTTGTAAGGCAAAGTGAAAAAAAATAATACTAGGGCAATAAACAGAACAAGGAAAAGCGGATTTACACGCTTGATTGTTTGTTTGATTTCTAGCCAAAGACGCCGCGTTGGACACCGCTGTAGACGCCGTAATGGATGCAGCGGTCACAATCTAAGAAGAAAACAAAAGTACCTTTTCAAACAAAATTTTGTTCGCTGCTTTTTGAGCCACGTTGGACGAAGCTTTGGACGCTGCGAAAGTGGTTGAACCTGAGCAGGCCAGCCAGTCTTGAAACTAGTATTAATTTTTTTTTTCTCTTTGAACAGCGATGGATATCCCCATCTTGGAGCAACCTCCAAGTCAAAACCTTTCAACCAAGTCGGACCCTGAATTTAGTTGTAAGGAGGTACCTTACAACTATATTCCTGGTACAATAAAGTAATTAGGCCTACATATAATAAATTAAGTAGTTGGTAATTCATCAAAGCTCTCAAGTCCTTTGTGAAACTATAGGAACTAAGTAAGTAACCTAAGTAAGTACGACCTTGGGTATCAAGTTCAAGACAGTGTTGGAGTATCTACCTACGTATTCGCACCTACTACGCGTTTTAACTAAGAATAGCCAGGATTACCTTCTCGCAATATTGAGACTTCTGCACGCTTTTCTAATCCATAATTATTTTTTTGACAATGGGAATGGCAACTGGGGAAATAATGGCGCTATTATCTATAATATTTTATGGCGATAAAATCTTATAGGTACTTCAAAATAGTACTACCTCATAAGGCCGTTTAGGACTTAGCTATGGTGGCGCCATTTACAATATCTTGGTGCTGCCAACCCCATTCAAAAGTGCCTGTAAAGGCGCTTCCTCACCGCGAGCATTCATCTACAACGTTAAAGATTCGAGCATTAATTTCATCAGTGAGGGAGAACAATCGAGGATCACATTGCGCACCTTGTATTAAATCTATACTATAATATACGCGAATGCTCGTCGGTTATAGGGAGGTATAGTACTGTAATGTTGTGCTCAAAGTCGAATATATAATGTTACATACACGCGAATGCTCCCGGTGAGGGAGCGATTTAGTGGTCAAACTAAATAAATGCTTGGAGTTTGAGTTTCAATTTACTTACATTCTCATAAATAAATAAAGATTAAAATCCTATGAAAATACTGAATCAAAATTAACCCAATATAGGTAGTGGGGATTCGCGGGTTCTGGCGCACGTTCCAGAGCCCCGCGCCAGAGCCCCACGATCTGATCCACCCATCCTAAAAAAAAAAAAAAAAAAAAAAAAAAAAAAAAAAAAAAAAAAAAAAAAAAAAGGTTTTGCCATGCTCTGATCACGTTTCTGCAGTCCGTTTTAGCGTAGGATGCGTGGTTCTGGAGTTATACAAATCAATTAACTGTTATCTCATTGATTTCCGGTGGTCCTGCACCCTCATTAGCGCACCATTGTTCGCCTAATCCTCTTATCTATTGTACTTCGAACACCCTAATTACGGTTGGTTTGGTGTTCTTATCTATTACTCATTGTTAACCCTCATTATGTCTGCATTTCTATGTCATCAATAAAGCACGTTCCTTCATTTTTACTTCGACATTTTATTACTTTTTTTCCTACAAATGTTCGTAAAACTATGCATTGATCATCCCTGAAACTATCGCGGGTTCTGGCGCAAATATCATTGTACAGTGTGCATTGAACATCCCTGAAACTATCGCGGGTTCTGGCGCAATAAAACATATTCCTTCATTTTTATTTTGAAATTTTATTACTTTTTTTCTACAAAATATGAGCGGAACATCTCATCCACAAAAATATCATTGTAGAGTGTGTTCCCAGTAAATATGTTCGTAAAACTATGCATTGAACATCCCTGAAACTTAAATAGCAAATACATTAAGCAATATTCACCACAAACTGAAGTCCAATCATTCTGAATCCTATCAACATTCCAGTCCCATCTCTTACAATTCCTTTTCAAAAACTGGAGATGATATCGCTCAGGTGCTCGTCCATATGAATCAAAATATTGACCGATGCCATTCGTATCGATATGTACAGCTACCCAGTGTGAACCTGGTTTATCATCCGCATCCAAATTGCATATTATATACGTTGGTACATGTGTATACATAGGTAGTCTATTAGCAGCATAAACATTATTTTGTAGACTGGGATGAATCTTTTTCATATGTTGTTGTAATTCTAGTGTATCCATGATATTACTGTTATTAGCAGATTATTACACTACCAATCTATTCAATGGTTGTCATAGGAATGTTCAATTATAGTGATTTGTAAATATTAAATCGCATTCTTTGTGAGTCACAAGCAGGTTGATGCCTGTAGGAACGTGAGATAAGTTTGTTGACTCATAGAGTTACAATCAGTTTCGTTGTACTTAGGAATTTGTTTTAGATAAGAATGGTGCTATATAAGATCGAACAGTTGCAGTCATGCAGTCAGTCTATGGTCGTTTGACCACAGTGGATTGTATACGTCTACCAATACTACGTTTGTGTTACTTCAACTCATCAATGGCCATGGAGGTAAGTGTTTATTCTATTGACAAACTTACTTGTATTTGTACTGTGTACTGTCTTTCCTAACGTGTGTGTGTCAGATTAAGTGTAAACAAATTGATATTAACGTGATAACTCTGTTGTTGCAGAGATCATTCAGCTTCGCAGACGATATTGAAAATACCTATAAACAGTATTACTACTCACCACTCTCTCCTCAACACGAAGAAAAGAGTGATGACATCGTCGTTAATAACACAGACGATAGTGGAAAAAGGAAATCGCAGCCGATTGATCAATTTTTTGAAGTGGCACCAAAAATAAAAAGGAAGAAGCTGCTATCGTCGACTGTGGCACGAGCTGCTAGAGATGGCGTATCATACATCTCTACAAATACTGACGACGGAGACCAAGCGACGCATCTCATAAAAATTGAAATGTATGATATGAAAAAACTATCCAAGATTCCAAATAGTGATCACTGGAAGCACGCTACCACGAGGATAAAATATTATACAAAGAATAATAGGGATAGCATCCTCGACGATACAAACAGCCTTGTATACAATATAACAAAGCATATTGCAGAAAGGGAAAAAGTTAAAAAATACTTTTTTAACAATGACACTCATTAGTGGATTAGTGAATGTGATTCTGTTTACTTAAAGTACTTCTGTGTACTCATTAGATCCAAGGAGCTGTCGTCTTGTGATGCTGAGAGAAAAACAAGAGCAGAAGGAAGAGATGAGTGTGGTATACGTGTACAGAACACTTCATGGAAAAGCAAAACTACAAAATTGATTGGAGAAGAAAAAGTGAAGAATATGCAGTACCCAAGAGCTGAATATCCATTTTTCAGTTCAAAATCTAGACGGCTGATCAGTTTCGAAAACTGGCCTCTCGTTATGCAACAGAAGCCTGAAGATCTTGCAGAAGCCGGTTTCTTTTATACTGGCCATGGAGACAGGACCAAGTGTTTCCATTGTGGTGGTGGTTTAAAAGATTGGGAAGATGACGATGATCCTTGGCAGCAGCATGTTCAGTGGTTTAGTCAGTGTGCTTATGTAAAGCTTAAACTCGAACAGTGTTTTGTATAAGATTAAATAGGGAGTTTATAAAGAAATAAAAAATAATACATTGCATACAATTTGTTTTATTTAATTTTATAATGTTTCCTTTAGTTACATATACACAAAATGCATTAAGCATAACACATAAATCTAAAACACAACACACTTTATAACCTTAACTACTATAGTCTACAGTAACATTTCTATTTTTATCTATTTCAATAATATTATCAAACTCAGCATAAACAATACAGTTAATTGTTTGTATTAGTGAGGATTCAAATCGTACTTCCAATCTTACACTACCATGCTTTATGAGATTCCAATGAGCTGATGAGTTAGCTGATAAATCAGGAGTTAAATCAAATGCTAAAAGACAGTAGCCTTTGGCATACTGTTCACGAGAGATTGCATTTCCTTCATTAAGAAAGTGAATACCAGTCCCCGAGAATAGAGTATGATATGCCGATGTAAATATATTATTATTAAAAGATGGTTGCAAAGCTTTTGAAGGTATTTGTTGACCATCAATGTATAAGCTGAAAGAGTTAATACCATAGTTTTCAAAGTTAAATGGATTTTTAGTAAGTGAGCCATTAAATGCGGAATTGTTCACAAATCCAATAATACATCTTTTGGGTACCTGTCCTAAGAATATATTATCAAGAGTTTTTCCTTGAACACCTGATGGAATTGTTAAAACTTTAACTTCAGCACGAGTAATAGGATATTTAGCAGTGGTAGAAGCTAAAACTTTCTGATGTGCGAGTAATACACTTGGATTAATTCGTGCTCTTCGAACAATAAGAGTTGCGTCCGTAATGCAAACTTTAAACTTTACATCATTTGACCCAGCAATTAAATTAAAACTCTCTCTTGACCGAACTAATTTTACACTCATTTCAACGCCATTAATTAAAAATTTATCTTGATTGAAAATGTCACCATGAAGATGACCAATCATTTCTATTTCCCTGCTTTCATTAACTAATTCCTGTCTTTTAACAAATCCTATGTTTTTACCATCTGTGGAATCCATTTTTCCTGCTGTATCATCATACCAAAGACTACAAGTAAGATGAGATTGTTTAGCAGCAGGAGCATAGTTTAAAAGGGTTTCCATGTATGCTCGATAGGCATAGGTATTATTAGGTGGTGATACAAGTTTTTGATTTAAATAAACATCGAGTTGACTAAAAAGTGAATGCAACCAATTATTTACGGGTGCTACTGCTGTAGCTGATATCAAGTTTGTTGAATCTTGATTTAATACTTTTGCCTTTATGTGGAGTAATGTATGAGACAAATCTATGTAGTCATCGCCGGTTCCAGGAACTTGAAACTCGATAGGTCCATCATCAGCAAGAGATGAAATTGGTTTATAGTGAATCCACAATCCATTTTCAATGCTTGTTTGTGTAGACGGTAATGCAAACAAATCTAATTCTGACTTAACGCACTCACAAGAATGATTATGAAGGAAAGACATACTTAATTTGAAAATATATCTTTGATGTTTTTTGGTTTTAGACCAAGTTTTTTCGTAGCTTTCACTTTAGCTGTTAGTGGTGGAATGAACGAGGCCAATCGTTTTCTTTTAGTTATATACCCAGATCCTGTCATGTTAAATCGATCAATTTTGTCATCAGCCTTTCGTTTTAAGTTCGTACTAACTTGCTTTAGACGATCTTTTATTGAGGCTTCCATAGGACGGGCTTGAACCATATCCGATAATAGTCCTACTCCAGCGTTTAATGCCTCCTTACCAACCACTCGAACACCACTTGAAAGTAAAGGTAAAACTGATCTAAATAACCCTCCTAAGAAGCTCCCAATACCATGACCGCGTTGGTATGGTGAACCCTTATAAATTACTCCAACTCCTGATCCAGCTTGATGTGAATAATAATTTTCATATGGACATTTATGATGATCATGAGGAGAATACATTATTATAATTTGCGGAAATGGAGTTTAATACACACGGTCCCAAACTGGAATGGTATTTTTTGTCCTGTGCTCGATCTTATATCTATTTCCAGCGTATCGAATTCTCTTCGCATAACAGGTAAGTAGTGAGGTGGAGAGAAAATGTGCATTTTATTCGCACCATAAATGTATTTTGAAGGATCTAATGAAATGACTCTTAATAGCGGAGTCATAACATCACCCACAATCTGGGGATCGATAATGTCGCAATATAGAAATAGTTGAGATGGTAACCCTAAGTGTAAATTAGCAGGACACTTCCCAAAATTTCTGTCTAGGAGATTTGTATTTGGTTCATAACCTAGTTGTAAACTTAATTTGGGTGATAATGTTACGGATGTTATATTTTTATCCAAAACAGAAACAGACACAAATTTTGTTATTTCATCATAACGAAATTTCAAGTTCTCTCTGATACCATTTAACGCATTTAAAATATGTTCAACGTTATCGTAGTTGGTAGCGGGAATATGTTTTTTGTAGTACACTTTTGATGGTTTATCTTCATTAGGCATTAACATGGTTTTTGTGATGTATACAACATTTTCATGATCTTGAACAGTAAACATGGTGCATGGATATTGAAACTCGACAACTCCAACCGACCATTCACCTTCTAATTTCATAGCTTTTGGTAATTTTGTTGAAAAATTTGTGGTCTTATTATCAGGAAAGTATTCCATTGAACTGTTGCTAAGCAAAGTTAAATAAAAACTTTCTTTATTCATATTTCTTTTAAACTAGAAGCTAAAATCCAACTGTTAAATTTATCTGGATAACCTTTCCACTTCACTAATACTTCTTTTCTGTTACCCGAATAACGAGTGCCAATTATTTTATCTATTTTATATTGTGAGGTGGGGTTGTAAGTGACCTTCTGTAATTCTCTTTCATAAAAAGTACCAACTATTGGTTCATTTTGTAAATCTGTTATTGTATAAACAACCCATGGAGATCTATCAATTATTGAAGATATAATAAATATTTCATCACTCCAATTTGATTCATATCCTTTTTGGAAAACATGTTTATATTTAGTTATTCGAACATAATCACCCACGTTGAAATTTGGTTTTGGATTTTCTAAAGAAAGTTTGTTTGACCCTCTATCATAAAGATTAGTCCAAACTGTCATAATATTGTTGGAACTTACATCACATGGGCACATTTTAATACTCGAGTGAATGCTGTGATTATAAGAGTATATTAAATCTTGTAAAACATCTATATATCTATAAGTATTGTTATGAGTGAAATAACGCCACATTTTCATTTTTAGAGTTCTTTGAAATCGTTCAACAATACTAGCCTTAATATCAGGATTGTTAGTAGTATAGTAATTTATCTTTTTGGATTTAAAGTATTTTTGTACATCTTTTGAAACAAATTCTGTACCTTTATCAGATTGTATGTGAGTAGGTGTTGAATTACTTTCAGTAAATATACTTTCAAAACATTCTTTACTTGTTTCTGAGTTTTTCTTTTTCATTGGTCTTGCAAAAGCATATTTACTAAATACATCAATAACACAAAGTATGTAGTTGAAACCATCATTATATTGAGAATAAGTTCGCATATCACTTAAATCAGCTTGCCACAGCTCATTAATATTTGATAGAATGTACCTATTACGCGGGAATTTTTTCCGAATGGGTTTATGTAATGTATATGTTTCTTGTGATTGTAACCATTCCTTTACTTGCTTTTTATCCATTTTACCCTTCATAGCTTTTGATAATTTATCAATACTACCAAAACCAGCGGGGTTAGATGGATCATAATAAATCCTGTTAATTTCTTCTAGTACGGGGTCCATTTTTCCCAATCGATCTTTTTACGTATTTTAGTTATAGATCTTTTATCTCCACTGCTCGGTGTAGAAAACTCTTGAACTTCAATCTCAGATGTTTTGTTCAGATCTTTTGCTTGAAGTTGGTTAATAAACTCACATCTCTTTGGATTTCCAATATAAGTAAGTGGCACTTTAATATCTTTTAATGCTTTAGCAAATCTATCCCACCCTATCGGATCACTTTTTTTTAAGGGTCTAAGTGAATCATTTATTAAATCGATAATATTACTTCCTGGAATTTTTTCATTATCAATTATGACTGTGCCTTCATTATCCCAACGTATTTTACTTTTACTTGTTCCAATTAAGTTTAATAATGACTCACCTTTTTTATTATAAGTTTTTGGTATTAAACTGAGTATTTGTGTTGGTGAATACAGTGGATTTGCCTCACTTTCTATACTTTTAATAGATCCTTTCTCCTCCAACAAAGATTCAGCATCAACTGAACTTTTTAGATCTCTATCTTTATTTTTAAAACCAATTTTTGACCCATTTGAATCTTCATTAGATGTATCAGAATAAATTGGTAATCTGAGTGGTTGACGATCCTCTTCGGTAAAGTGAAGGTATCTTTGTAGTGTTTGTAAATATAACATCCACTTCTTTCGGTCTTCTGTCTTACTATTCATAATATTTTGCATTTCAATATCTAGTCGAGACAAATTACTAGTAATCTTATTTTCTTGTTTTAATTTTTCAATCAATCCAGGTTCAATAAGTATCATTTTCTTAGCATTTTCCATGTTAACTGGCTAGTCCACTTACTAATCCACTCAATATTGCACCTAATATTATTGGTAAGAAAGCCCCTCCTTTTTGTATAATAATATTTTTTCTTAGTTTATGTTTACACTTATGCACCAGTTTACGGAGTATATTTTTGTGTTTATTCAATTTTTGTTTATCTTGATCTTTAAGAGGTATCTTTCCTTGTAAAACGTTATGAATACATTCACAAATACAATTTATTTCTTCTTCATCACACGTTTTAAGTAACGCTCTTTGATATTTTGGTTTAAGCGTATGCAAAGCGTTTAGCAAATGTTTATGCGTTGTGATTCGACGATGCATCATTTAGAAATGATTTGAATTGTGTGATTCTTGATGTATTTAAACTCTTACGAAATGTTTAAGCGTTGTGAGTCGACGATGTATCATTTAGAAATGATTTGAATTGTTTGATTCTTGGTGTATTTAAACTCTTTCGTGGGGACGTAGACTGTGCAGTAACCATTAAATGGGAATACATTTGTCTTGATACGACAAAAATCATTTGTATTCTGTTTTAAATCTACCATTAAATATCCATGCGCTTCTAAAGTTGCATCCCTGTAGGCGTCTTCAATGAATTTTGGGTTATCTGGTGACACTTGGCGTGCTAAATATCTTATTTGAGTTTTATCTCGAGGGTTTTTAAAATAAATTATATAACTTGAGTTTAAAGAAATGTCTCTTTGACCTTTACCTTGATGAAATAAATTTTGTGTTAAATAAAATACACTAAGATTCCTGTGGTGACTACCTTTTGTAAATATATCCACAATTCTTCCATCAGACTCTCTCATTAGATCATCAATAATAATAAGGTGTGGGTTTTCACCATCAAACATATTAAGATTTGGAATTCCTTGATGATAGTTAACATTTGGTAAATTATATAAAGGCTGCATTTCATCAAAGCACCATGTGATCTGATTAAAATCACAATTACATATTTCTTTAACTGATTTTATGAAATTTGTTACAAAATTTGACTTCCCACATCCACTTGGTCCTGCCACAATAGCAGTAAACGGATGGATAAAGTGAAACATTTCACACGTCTAGAGTTTTAAAGGGATGAAATAAAAATGAAAATGTTGGTGTAAAAATATATATATATATATTGCTAAACATCAAATTTAAGCACACAAATAAAAAATACAATTATTTTTACATTATTTACAATCAAACAATAAATTTTAAATATGTAATAAACTATCACAATTATAACAATAAAGTAATATCATAATTTTACAATCAGTACAAATTTTGTATATTCACACAGAAATAAAAGTAAAAAGTATTACACTTAGCGTAATTTATAATGTCCCCAAGCCAATGTATCAATGTTGTTGTTCATAATACATCGTTTGGTATCATTATATGATAAAGATGACTTATTTATTTTTTGTGTAAAAATAGTGTGTTTGATTGACTTAAATCGAAGCATACTACAATATAATACATTTTTTTTAAACAAACATGATTTGTAATTTTCCATATTCATTTTTTTGGTAACACTTTTGTTAACCCCTTTTGCCTTTGCTATAAATTTATCTTCTATTTCTAAGGCATACATTTTTGATCGCAACCCTACAAATTCCTTCAATACTTTACCATTGTTCTCATCTTTAAAAAAACCTAACTTTTTTTTATTTATTTTTGGATATCCGTAAATATTATTTTCCGGGTAATCTGATGTATCGAAATATTGAAGTAGATCTGGTTTTATATCCTCATAAAAATTGTCTGTAAAAATTTGATATATCAAACTATCGGTATCGGTGTACAATAACTTAATTTTATTATGAAACTTTTTAATCATGTAGTTATAATGAAATTCATACATAAGGGTCTTAGATATATCTAAAATACAAAATCCTAAATAAATCGGCTTATCATAAATTAATTTTGTTTTCCGTAATTGTATTGCGACTAAATGTTCTGAAAATATTGATAAACTATGGAATTCTGGTTTTGCAATCCAATCCTGAGCACCTAAAACTTTACCACGATTATCCCAGTGAGTTAGTAGTTTAACGTTTACTCTTTTTTCAATATTTTCCATAGTCTTACCGAAGACAGAATTGTTCATTAATTTAAAAAAGTCTTTTTCAAAGTTTGATGTAGCTAACGTTCTCAAACTATTATTTAAGTCTATGTATTTCTTTAACCAAGAACTCTGTTTAAATTTTAAAATTCTATGTACTTTAATTAATTTAATCCCCATTTCAATGCATTGTTTTAAATTCCTGTAGTGAATGATGTATTTATTTTTATTATTTAAATTAGGAACTAATTTAGTTTCTTTAGTATTACCCACACATATGTTTTCAGGACATAACGGAAAGTCAGAATGCAAATTATGAAGTTCATCAGGATATTCCAAATCAACTTCTAAAACATAACCGAAATCAGAGTTATCCGACACATTATAATCTGTATTAGAATCTATCCATTCGAAACCACCAACAGGAAGAGATTGAGACATTGCCCAACCATATAAATTATTCGCATCGAAATATGTTAGATATGAATTAGGTTTTTCACTATCATAATCTTCCATGAATTTATTATTTGCTCTAGCAAAACGATTGCTACACTGAGATACACCCCCTCTAATACCGGCTTTAAAAAAAGCAATTTTGTCATAGTCCGTTAACAATTCTAATTCTATTTTGGTAAATTTTAACATTGCATCCCAACTTAAACCTGGGGCAGTATAGTAATGAGCAGGATCTAGTCCATAAGTTTTTATACAAAGCTTTCTAAAGTTTTCGAATACATCAGTCAAAAGTAAAACATCAGTTTTTAAATATAAATTGGAATAATCAGACATACTACTACACATAAAATGTTGCCAAATATCTTTTGCGTGATTATAATCATCATTTGAAATATTTGAATCTGTGAGTGAACTATAAAATTGGTGTTGATCAGGAAGTGATGGATGTTTCAAGCAATCACTATTACACATAAATTCATAAGGATAAATACCTTTCCGTCTTAAACGTGAAAAGTCTTCATTATTAGGATAGTTCCTTTTTAGCTCTGTGAACTGATCATCATTAAGATTTTTAGCTAGTTGATCTAAACTGCACGATAAAAATTTCAATGAATCTACGAATCTTAAACTTACTGGTTGATTATTTATTGTTAACTGTTTTGAAAATGATATGTATCGTTCTTTATTTTGTGGAATAACTTCAACTTTACCATCATCGAGGTTTAATGCATGGACAATGAAATGAGCATCGTAGTGACTGAGGTTATGTAAAAATATTGGAATATGACGAGGGGTTCTGTACTTAGAACTACACACTTGATGTGCAACACCCCTAAAACTGCCAGTGTGCCAATCAAAATCGTAAAAAAGATCTTCATTTAACTCAGTTTCACAAATATGACATATGTTTGAATTTGAAATTTTTATTTTATCTTCATCTGATAATGGAACGGGACATTTTTGGAAACTATTTTTTTTAACTATTGTTTTCACATCTTCACAAAGGCGATTCATAAACACTTGTGCACAGTTTGACCCACTATACGTCTCATATTTTGATAATCTGTTATCATATGAACATTTAATGTAATATCCAAAACTATACACCTCATGTTTTTGAATGTTAATTGTACTAGGCTTGGATGGATCGTTACTACATGATTCTATCGGGTTCAAAAATGCCTCAAAGTCTGCATAAACCACAAAGGGCATTTCAAACTTTTTCGCGAATTTATCAAATTTTAATTTATTATTTGAGGTTGCTTTACCAAACCAATCCTTTTTGGAATCCTCACCGTTTGGTAATTCCGAACAAATGTGAGCGCAATCATATTGTTGATGGTTATTAAGTCTTTCCTCTGATGGGAAATGAAGTAAACATGAATCACATATATAAACTGCACGATGTTGTCTTGATATTTGTGAACTAACTAGTCGCGATAAGTTTTTAATATAACAGTAATGATTGTTAGTACCATTCGATATATATAGTAGGTTAATATGATTAGGTGTACGACATTTTGTTAAATATAAAGGACCTACAACAGAATTACACTTTTTTTCTTTATTATACTCTAAGCCAAAAACATTAATACTAATATTGTTTAATTTCTCTACTTTTGATATATCTGCAATTTTAACCGGAAAAGAAATACCAGTAAATTTTAGTTTATTTCCATGAATTGCGTAAGATGCTACCCGATCTACACTTTTACATACAGGATATAAACCAGAGAGTAATGCCCATTTGAAACACATATTATCATTATTTTTAACATTGATTACAGCTTTTTTTGATTTAATATCTTGAGGAAGATCGATATATGAACTACCGCGTAGGGGGTTGAATTTGTTAACATTCATATCTATGTATTTAATTTGATTAAGACTCCAACCACTATCTTTTTTTTCAAATTGACAAATTTTACCGACTACAGTGTCTATTAATGATGAATAAAAAATATTTAAGTCATCTCCCTGACAAATTATGTAATTAAACGTTTGAAAATCAAACGTATTTTTAATATCTTTAGTTTGTTGTATGAAATCAGCATGCAATATGAAGTTTATTTTAAAAATTGTATGTTGTTGAATACATTCATTTATCAAAAATAAGATATCGATTTTTAACGAATTTAAAAACGATTCCGGTGTTTCAAAATATTGTCCCGATTGAAGTGTTTTACTATTAATTCTATATGTTAAAATTCGATTGCCAAAAGCGGTTTCAACAACTGTAACATTTGTTAATGAATTATGTGATTTTAAAAGATTATTTTTATGTGTATTGCTTTTTAAATGGTTGTTTAGATACCTTTTATTAATATAAACATGACATGTATCACATTCCACCTTATTGTTGTCCACGTCATTGGTTTCAATTGATGATGTAGAAGCTCCTTCATCAAATTTTGCTTTCTTGGTAACCTTATTTTCATCAGTAGTGATACCTCGTTTGATACCTCTTCCAACTTGTTGTTGACTGTAACAAAAAAGAAAATTATTAGACAAATCTTAAAATAAAACATTACTACAATAATATTTCTTATTGAGTTTGTGCTTCTAATACTTACATCAACGTTGTTTCAACCATCAAACATTGATTATACAAGTCATCATCATACGATGAATCGAACAGTTCACGCTTCTCCATTTCATCACAAACTTTAGACAGCTCCTGATTGAATTCGCTGTTGGATTGTTCTATATTCTCTTCAATGGTTGCGGAAAAGAAAGCACTGGTGCACATTTCACTGAAGTTTTCCATCTTTATAATAAGTAACAGTTAAGTATTGGTAGAGCAACTGATGTCCAATTTCAAATAATGTCCAATATATAGTCTAGCAAAGGATTAGGAAAGTCATGTAAAATCTAATGAGTACACAGAAGTACTTTAAGTAAACAGAATCACATTCACTAATCCACTAATGAGTGTCATTGTTAAAAAAGTATTTTTTAACTTTTTCCCTTTCTGCAATATGCTTTGTTATATTGTATACAAGGCTGTTTGTATCGTCGAGGATGCTATCCCTATTATTCTTTGTATAATATTTTATCCTCGTGGTAGCGTGCTTCCAGTGATCACTATTTGGAATCTTGGATAGTTTTTTCATATCATACATTTCAATTTTTATGAGATGCGTCGCTTGGTCTCCGTCGTCAGTATTTGTAGAGATGTATGATACGCCATCTCTAGCAGCTCGTGCCACAGTCGACGATAGCAGCTTCTTCCTTTTTATTTTTGGTGCCACTTCAAAAAATTGATCAATCGGCTGCGATTTCCTTTTTCCACTATCGTCTGTGTTATTAACGACGATGTCATCACTCTTTTCTTCGTGTTGAGGAGAGAGTGGTGAGTAGTAATACTGTTTATAGGTATTTTCAATATCGTCTGCGAAGCTGAATGATCTCTGCAACAACAGAGTTATCACGTTAATATCAATTTGTTTACACTTAATCTGACACACACACGTTAGGAAAGACAGTACACAGTACAAATACAAGTAAGTTTGTCAATAGAATAAACACTTACCTCCATGGCCATTGATGAGTTGAAGTAACACAAACGTAGTATTGGTAGACGTATACAATCCACTGTGGTCAAACGACCATAGACTGACTGCATGACTGCAACTGTTCGATCTTATATAGCACCATTCTTATCTAAAACAAATTCCTAAGTACAACGAAACTGATTGTAACTCTATGAGTCAACAAACTTATCTCACGTTCCTACAGGCATCAACCTGCTTGTGACTCACAAAGAATGCGATTTAATATTTACAAATCACTATAATTGAACATTCCTATGACAACCATTGAATAGATTGGTAGTGTAATAATCTGCTAATAACAGTAATATCATGGATACACTAGAATTACAACAACATATGAAAAAGATTCATCCCAGTCTACAAAATAATGTTTATGCTGCTAATAGACTACCTATGTATACACATGTACCAACGTATATAATATGCAATTTGGATGCGGATGATAAACCAGGTTCACACTGGGTAGCTGTACATATCGATACGAATGGCATCGGTCAATATTTTGATTCATATGGACGAGCACCTGAGCGATATCATCTCCAGTTTTTGAAAAGGAATTGTAAGAGATGGGACTGGAATGTTGATAGGATTCAGAATGATTGGACTTCAGTTTGTGGTGAATATTGCTTAATGTATTTGCTATTTAAGTTTCAGGGATGTTCAATGCATAGTTTTACGAACATATTTACTGGGAACACACTCTACAATGATATTTTTGTGGATGAGATGTTCCGCTCATATTTTGTAGAAAAAAAGTAATAAAATTTCAAAATAAAAATGAAGGAATATGTTTTATTGCGCCAGAACCCGCGATAGTTTCAGGGATGTTCAATGCACACTGTACAATGATATTTGCGCCAGAACCCGCGATAGTTTCAGGGATGATCAATGCATAGTTTTACGAACATTTGTAGGAAAAAAAGTAATAAAATGTCGAAGTAAAAATGAAGGAACGTGCTTTATTGATGACATAGAAATGCAGACATAATGAGGGTTAACAATGAGTAATAGATAAGAACACCAAACCAACCGTAATTAGGGTGTTCGAAGTACAATAGATAAGAGGATTAGGCGAACAATGGTGCGCTAATGAGGGTGCAGGACCACCGGAAATCAATGAGATAACAGTTAATTGATTTGTATAACTCCAGAACCACGCATCCTACGCTAAAACGGACTGCAGAAACGTGATCAGAGCATGGCAAAACCTTTTTTTTTTTTTTTTTTTTTTTTTTTTTTTTAGGATGGGTGGATCAGATCGTGGGGCTCTGGCGCGGGGCTCTGGAACGTGCGCCAGAACCCGCGAATCCCCACTACTGCAGAGGGCACAGCGGCGGAGCGGGCTTGCGGACGGTGAGTGATGGGTAGCTCGTCGTCCGACCAGGACCAAGCCCGGGTCGGTGGCGCGTCGTGTTTCGCGCCAAATGCCTGCTGAGGTCGCGGGTTTTTTCTTAATCCAGGATACCGTGATCCCGGAACGTAAAGGGTATAAGAAGGAACACGGGTGGATTTTAGTCAGTAAGAGTCTGACAGTCCCTTCCGCCCCACCCAGGGCGGGAGAACTCATTTGATGATTTCACCACCTAAAAAAAAAATTGAGACTAGGACAACTTGCCTACAGGAGCCATAATATTTCTAAATCAGTTTTAAATCACCCAATTTTATGATCTATAGCTGATTTTGCAAAGTATTCAGGGAGCATAAGGCAAAAGTGAGATAAAATTGCCCAATTTATCAAACTAGTCAGTTTTTTGCGTTCAATGGAGAGAAACATTAGATCACTTTAAGCGTTCGCATTATTCTACGAAGGGCAAAAACAGACCTAACCCTTCCTTTCTGAGTCGCTGAATGAAAGCACTTAGTTCCTTTTTAATTTTCCAAAGAAGGTTTCAACCTAAATTCTAGTTTTATTTTAGTATAATTTGAAGTAATGCGGGCTTGAATTTTTACCCTCTGATCTTCTCTTCTTCTCTGATCTCTGATCAATAACAAGTGGTTTGTATCTGAATATTCACATAACATTCTTTAAGTTTATAACAGTGATTACAATTTCTAATGAGGGATTTTCTTTTTATGTTTTCCCTAGTCAATGATAGATGGCGCTGAACTTGGCATGTGACTACAATGAACGGAACGTCACGTCATTTTTTGATCTAAGCTTGTACCTAATTTTGAGATCTTAAAAAACGAAACGTACACATCCATAAACAACAATTTAAATCTCAATGGTCACATCACATCAATGACACTTTGAAAATAAATATTCAAAAAATTTATGAGTTTGCCACGCCAGAAAGAAAATGTCCCAAGAAAAAAAGAAGAGAAGTCTGTGCATCGTGGATTTGTGCAAAAATGAAGGCACACATCTTTTTCCCAAAGATGAAAGCCGTAAAGCGCAATGGATACAAGCCATCGTACATTTTAAGCCTGGACGTACCATAAAAAAGCATTCGTACATATACTCAGTACACTTTAAACCAAGATTTTGCTTTGGCACCTAGTCACATAGTCAGTTCAACGCCACCTATAGAGTTCTTGGAAACTACTTTTTTTTTTTTAAACTCCAAAAAGAAAACCTCTCATTACAATAACATCAACAACTTAAAATACTTACATATACGAGTACTTCAGTGTAATACGAGTAGGTACAAAGTTTTTGTGGAATTGCCTTCCTATAACTATGATTATCTGATCTATTTTATAGATAATACGTAGATTTATACTTAGGTACTCGTATCTACTAAAAACTTTCCTCTTATTTCACGTAGGAAGGCCATGATTTACTCGCCTACAAATCAAAGGACTTTCTAATATTAATCAATAGGTTTCTAATAACTTCACAGCATCACGGCTTTACTTCCCGAAAGGTTAGTCGGAGTAGGAATATCCACATTTCGTCAGATAAATTGAAGTCCTTTATTATACTAGGGGACGATACTGTTGATTGGTTAGGGTATGAATATGAACCTAGAAAAGGGTTTTATTGTCGATGTGTCACTTGAGTAGCTGAAATCAAAATCACGTAAAACTTAATGAACTGAAACACAGCAAATCGTATCAAAATTAACGAGCAAACCTTTCTCACAAAATAAAAGACGAACAATAATTTATATCGGCAAACTGCTAGCTCCGTGGGCGATGATAATCTTCAAATTCAAAGGGGGAAGGTGAATATTCAGTTCACGTAGCGCCCTCGTGCGTCTGCCGGTCGGCGTACGTGCTTCAACTTGCCATAACTATTCCTACATTATAAGCAGATACTTCAGGTATAAGAGTAATCGAACAGACGCCAATGTTCTTTGAATTTGTTGACTTGTGCCTACAGAGGAACAATTCGGTTGGGTGGATTCTTTTTGAGAATATATTTTGGGCGAAATAAAAGTGAGTTCTGCATTTGTCTTGAACAGTCTTTTCTTTATTTGTATGGAAGACTTTTGGTGCTGAAACGTGGTCTCTTACTATAAGCCTCATTATAGTAAGCTCAAAATACTGGTATGTAATCAACGAGTTAGGGAGTTGGCTATGTTCGGAGTTTCTCTGCGCGATCGACCCAGAAACGAGGAGTTTTGTAAACTCCTTCCAATTGGCAAGTTGAAATGGCAGTGAGCAGGCCAAATAGCAACTGATGGCCAACGTTTACCCGCAAGCAGGTGGACAGATGATCTTATAAATACCACAGGATCACGCTGGATGCAAGCCGTGGTCCTATTGGAAATCATAATGGAGGCCTATGTTCAGCAGTGGATGACGTCTTACGGCTGTTTGCGATGATGATGATGATAACATGGCTTGGTCACCTTTCTTCTGCACGGACATGATGGCTTCGAATTGCGCGAACCATAGACGAATTTTGTCGCGCCAGATGGGTGGAATGCGCGGCGAAGTCGACACACCGGAAAGTTCTTGATCGTTGTTGGCCATGATAAAAACTTGACTGATTTGGAAAAAGTCAGTTTGGTTAGAAGGTTGAAGATTGATAAAATTGAGCAAACGTTAAGCTGTGCTCGCCTAGGTCTGTCTGTGGATTCAAGACTGTTCGTTTCAATACCAAGTTGAAAAGCTCGTTAAGTCGGGATCTTTGACATATTGGCCCAAAAGTCTGATAAATCAGTCTTACCAAGAGGTATCGTATTAACCAATATTGAGTTGTGGAGGTCAGATAGGCGTTCCATGTAAAATACTGGTAGTCAACTGGTAGTAAGTCTGGAAGCCGATCCTAACATAGGGGCGTTTCCTAAACTTTTTTTGCTTGGCAGATGATGTTCAGTAAGGGGACTTGGGTACATACTAAACGGATGTAGCTGCGTATCAGTTTTTACACCTACACGCGTAGCATGGTGATTCTATTTCTAGTCTACCAAGAAAAGACAAAGTTATTTCATCTTATTTCTATACAAATCTACTGTTTTTTTGCACAAGTATGACACGATTCGTACCCCATTAAAGAATAGAAACATAATTATCTCTTCTATATTTTAAACATTGTTATGCTTAAATCAATAAAAATCTTTTACGTTCTGTCATTTTGTCTATTCTCGCGTCGACAAAACCCGTTTCGACGGCGCCATGCTACGCGTGCTAGAAGGACTATGCCTATTTCACCTAAATGCAAAACCTACACAAGCTTGGAACTCTTCACTGATAAATTAACCTATAGGTAGATCTAATTGAAATAAACTTAGCCACTTGTGATTCTTTTAGTGTATACTTGCCTGTCCAAGTTAAAAGTTGTACAAATACGAAAATTGAAAACAAGTGTCTTGCCCACTTACAACCTCAAAGAAACACATTTCAAGGGTGAGGAATGAAAGAAAAACATAGGGATTTTTCAGTTGCTCATCCCGGAAAATTGTGAGAGTCAACTAAAGAAAATGGGTCAGTGTATTCGCCGGCGGCGGGCAAGAAATCTGGCATTATACTAACATGTAGGAACAACTCTAGTTTTTTGTAGAAAAACCGGCCAAGTGCATGTCGGGCCACGCACAGTGTAGGGTTCCGTAGTTGCCCATCAAAATACTTATGAGAACTAACTAAACTGATTCGCTGAATTTAATTTTAAAAAGAAGGATTTTAAAAATCGGTCCAGGAGTCTTTGAGAAAACGGGGAAAATACATAAATAAAAAGATTACGACGAATTTAGAACCTCCTCCTGTTTTGAAGTTAGTTAAAAATAGTTGACGATAAAACCCTACCTATCCCCAAAAAACATACCGTTAAAACATACCTATTAAAGCTGTAAAAATAAAGTTGACAAACTTACATTTGCTGTTGAAGAGGATGTTCTCCGATATATATTGTTTAAGAAAAATGTTATCCAAGTACATTTTATAAGTTGGTCGACTATTACTCGTAAAGTTGTAAAGCCTACTTAGTCATGATAATTTTCTTTTAAAATTCGTTATATATACTACTGTTGTGAATTTTTTCACACCCCCAAACATAACCGTTTAGCTGGTAGAGGCCCCCCGGACACTCGAGTCTAGCAAAATTTAGCACTTTAAAGCTTAATATTTCACAAACGAATTTTTTTATCAAAAAATTGTTAATGGAAACTCTCATTATTTTTTAAAGACCTATTTAACGATACCCCATATTAAGGAGTACGCGAGAAAAAAAAAAAACATCCCCACTTTACGTGTACAGGAGGTACCCTAAAAAAAAAATTTTACGAGATTTTATTTTACCACTTTTTTGGCACAACAAATCCGTATATATTTACACCAAATTACAGCTCTCTAGTACTGTGCGTCTCTGAGCTAAACTGCGGACGGACGGACGGACGGACGGACATGGCGAAACTATAAGGGTTCCTTGTTGACTACGGAACCCTAAAAAATAACAAGATTCTGTATTCTTTGGAATATTGTAATTGTATTTAAATTACTAAATAAATCTTAACGATAAAGCGTATCGATGCGAATCTATATTGAGGCCCAGAATTGACTAAAAGAAATGACGAAAAAAACTTTGAAATGCCATTTACTTTAATTAAAAAAACTACGTGTCTATTTCACTTAATTGTTGTTAAACGTAACCAGCTACACAGAGGATCTTGCGTGTAAAGACAAAATTTCGGTAAGCACCCAAACAAAGCGCTCCCGATTCTCATTAACCTAGAAACAACACAGCTTACAAAAGCAACATAAACATTTAATTTTGTCACCGTTAACTATATTATGCATACAATCGAAATATTGTGAAGGCCGTAATGGAAGGCAAAACGAAACTCGAGAAGCCCCATACTTTAGCGAACCCCTAGGCACCTCATTAACGAGTTTTTGGAAGCAGCTTTTAATGGAATAAGTGTGGATGCATTAAAATTACCTTTACACAAAGGCACGAGGGGAGTTTTCCATAAATCTCATAGGTAATGCTTTTAAATTGGAGCAGGTAGGATCTCAACGTCGGCATCGACCGTCAAAGCCTTCCGGAAGGCAATAAATTCGGATATCAAATAAAATTACAAGGGTACTGCAATATCTCGTAAAGTTGCAGTCGGTTTAATGGCTCGTTTTGCCGTGTGGGTGAAAAACTGCGTATTTTTCGGGTACCTGCTTCCTTGAACGTGAAGCTTGATTGAAATGTGTAAAATGTGCATTTTATGTGTGTTTTATTTTACGTTTTTGGAACGGTTTTGACGAAACTGTTGGAGTTTGGCAAGATGATTAATTTAATACAGATGTAAATAATTTCTTAACGTATTATTAAAACTGAAATAGTATTTCACTTCAAGGCAGTGCCTTTTAAATTACTTTGAGAGTACTAAACAGAACTTTAGCTGCGCACTTAGCGTTACTATAACACACTGCGCGCTTGCATGGCACTTCAAATGTCACCTCTTGGTTCTCAAAACGCGCATTATATGTGTAAATGCTCAACATTTACGCGCTGTTAAGATCGAGCTAATTTCTTAGCGAATTATGGTATATGACTGAAAATATCTGATTGGTCCGTTCAGTTAGATTATCTAAAATTATATGATCTTTTCTTTTATAGGTAACGTAAAAGCAAGTACAATTTTTCCTCCCTCTTTGAAAATGTAGAAAAATAACGAATCCAAACTGTGCCGAAAATAAAAAGTTTTTATTGATGCTTTCAACATGCCTATTGTCATACCTTTTTTATTGTGACAAAATCATCAAATGAGTCCTCCCACAGGGCAGGGCGGGAAAAACTGTCAGACTCGTACTGACTAAAATCCACGATGTCCTTCAATAGCCTTTTACGTTCCAGGGCCAAGATAATTCGATAAATCCCGCGACCAATAAGTCCCGCGACTCTATTGTCATGCCACCAAAATTTTCTTCTAGTTTTCGTCTTAACTCTGTTTGAGTTAAGACGAAAACTGTTTTGGTATCCTTACTTCTAAAGTTTATTTCCCAGAAAGTAATTTGACAATTTGATAAGGCCGATTGATGTGGGTCAGTGCTTGTTGCGGTTACATCAACAAGTTGGCAGGCTATCAACTTACTGTCTTTTGAGTAATTTGATCTTTCCTCTGGCTGTCCATGTCTATTGTTATCACTTTAGTAATTTCTTGTAGGTACAGTTGAAGGAGGGATAGGTTCTAATACGTTTTACAGTAATTTATATAAAATTGTAATATTCTGCTCTGTGGTAGGTAAATAACAACTCTCTTGTGTATTTTTGGTATCGTTTGCTGAATTTAGATTTATGAATTCCTCACTTTAAAAATCATGTCCTGACTTTCATGTTTATTTTTCTTCTAAAATTGCCTTCTTTATTTTGATAGATTCTTGAATAAACTGCACGACCATTAGCAAAATTAAGTACCACATAAAAACTTATCCAAATGGTATATATTATTTATTAATATTCTATCTATCTTGTAAAATATTTTTTTATATCTCTATCATCAGTCTATCTACTTTTTATTTCACCCCGATGTGGCGACCAGAGTCCCAATTAACGTGTCATCGTGACCAATCTTTTAATTCCACTTGTTGCTCCAACTTAGCAAATAAGCAGAATCAACGTTTGCACAGATAAGTGAATAAAGGAAACTTAATAATATTACGTTTGTTAGCTAACGTTATAATCAAAGGGAGTAAGATTGCGTACTTGAATTTCGCAGATTCCGATGAGTGCGTATAAGTTGGTTCAGGTGGCCTAGGCGAGGGCCACATAGAAAAGACGTAAGACGCAGACGGGGCGGAGACATAAATGTCTCTTCGGCGTCTCTTATATACAAAATGTATAAAAGCGTCGCGACGTAAAACATACAGAAGAGACGTTCGCGGGCGCGACTCTCATACATTTTCGCACGTCCGCGACGCTTCCTCGTCTTACGTCTTTTCTATGTGGCCCGCGCCTTAGGCTGTGGGAATGAGACAGAGCTATACAAGTTTCCTAAGCGGAATCACTCACGCCCAAGACGTCATGATAGGCCATCAGGGGTTCTCAAACTTATTCAGTTCGCGGCGCATTATTAAGTTAAAACTGAATAAAAGGATATCTTGTGAAATTCATTAACTGAGTAACGTTATTCTATTCCAATAACATATATGACGGCGCGCGATGATTTAGTTGATTTATTGTAACATTTTTTATAAGTTGTAATCGATTAGTTATACTCTGTGGTGTAAGAATTATTTCTTTATTGGTACTTTTAATTTAGAGCGGGTAACACCGAATGGAGTTGTAAGTGTCATGGCGGCGGGGACGAGCACTTTTGAGGCGACCGTCAGCCGTGCGACATGCACAAACCCATTGGCTCTAGAATAAAGTTTAATTATTCTCCATCCGTTATTTAATCAGTAATTATCATTGTAATCATAAGTTATTTTGGTGAAGTTTTGTTGAAATATTAAAAGTTAAATTCAGTGAGATATTTTGTGAATATAATTTTTCATCTACCTGCATCGCGACACGTGGTGTCTCAGCCGCTCGACCCTCCGTTATATATTATATTATAAATTTTATGTTGGTTTTAAACGTCATGGCTCAAGTTAACTGCAACAGTATTCAGAGTACTGAATACGTGTGGAGTTACATTGACCCACGTCCTTGGAGACGAGATAAGCAGCGGAGTATCACTGTTCTCACGCCATTGAATTATGATTCTCGGTGACTCACATCGAGCTCCTACCACTCAATCACCTAGCCTAACTAGAAAACATCCAAAAATAGGTAACCTTTATCAGAGGTCCTTATCCCAAGATTTTATTTTTTCCATCAAATTAATATTAAAGTTCCCGTTTAAGTCACAAAAATGTCAAAGTTATGCTAGAGCTTATACTCGTATTTGCGGTCTCCACTCAAGATCTTCACAAAGCTATTATAGCGGGAAATCAATATTTTTTTGTATTTTTCTGCCATAAACCAATTTTTCCCATTAAATACTTACGATAAAATAAAATCGTTTATCTAAAATCTTTACTAAAGGGTTGAAAAATAATTTCTACAGTTTCCAAGTATTCGTTTTATCGCTTTATTGAACACTACCAGTTGAATAATAATCCAGTTAAAAAACTTGAAAATATAGGCACCTAGCACTAGGCACCCGAAAAAATTGTTTACTTGTTGCCATTGGCTTCATGTGAATATTCGTAAATAATACTGTGATAAAACGAAATCCTATAAGATATGCCAGACCATAGACTTGAAAAGATGTACAGCGTCTTACCTAGACAACTAACAGATAAAATTGGCCATGCTCTAGAAGGAGAGTCACTACCTTTCTCTCTCAGAAATATAGGGATTCCTCTCTTTCTACGCGTTTCTCGTTCGTAAAGTAAAGGCGCTTTTTCTTTAAAATAAACCCCGTATCATACTTTAAGTTTGCCGTATGATAAAACTTGTGAGAAGGGATCTGTAGGGACACGTTTATGCATTTATGACGGTATCTCGGTGATCGGTCGGGTATATTTTTATCCATCGATCAAAGTGTAGTTTGATAGGTATCGTTGAAAAATTGATGGTTCTGATAAAGCTTTAATCTGATAGTTTTGTCAGAAGAAATACTCTACTTTGTATTTCGTCGAACAGTACCCTTAGCACGAGTTTTCAGTATTTGAGACGTAAACTGGAACTTTGAAAATTTCAAATTGACAATTTTCAAGGTATAAATAAGTTCCTTCTTAGACCAGAAACGCTGTTCCATTTTTTCATACAAGAAACGCTGTAAATACTGGAAAGACGCTCTAAAGTAAAAGAGTGAAAACTCGTGCTAAGGGTACTGGCCATAGAAAAACGTTCTCTTAGCTCAATAGCTATCAAAACGTTTTTATGGGGCTAGTAATTTCTTCATTACTTTTTAGAAGAATGCAGGACGAATGTGGTCTGTACCTACCTGGTAGGATTATACAGGGTGCAATTTTGTAGTGCCACCTGGAGGGAAAGTACTCTTAATACTGCAGATAGAAATTTTTACTCAAAGGAATCATTCATTTATTTTTTAATAGAAAGCAAAATGCATTCAAAGATTTTCGAAAATTCTCTTCTCCCACACCCGGGAATCAAACCGGCTAAAATCTGAAAAAATTATATCCTATACTATTCTCTGAATGCAGTTTGCTTTCTATCTATATATATAAAAGAACATTCTTAAATAAAGGAATGTTTCCTTTGAGTAAAATATTCTATCTGCAGTATTAAGAGTACTTTCCTTCCAGCTGGCATTACAAAATTCCATCCTGTATAACTAACTGGGCAGGTTTCAATCAAGTTATTTTTTTTATAAACTATCCGCTATCTCGCCTTCTTTAACGATATTTTTTTACCAGTATGGAAAACGTTGATGTGGTCGATTGTGAGGCCAGTTTGCCTAGAACTCCCCTCGAGACTTTAAAGACATGAATAAGTGTCAATTTCTCAAAATAAAAAAAAAGCATGTAAAGTAAGTAAGAAAGTCGTAAACAGAAATCTGAGCGTATACAAATGGGTTTTTAAAACGCACACACAGTTTAAATTTAACATTAGCTTCAAGCCGTGAACGTATCGCGAGAAACCCGCGTTTTAATAATAAATTATTCTACGTGAAAATAACCACTGTAGAAAGAAGATGAGAAATGCTATTCTGAACAATAAATGAAATCTAACTTCGTGAAACATACAGATCAAAAAAAGTTTGTGATCAAGAATATATATTTGTTGTGTGTTTTCTTTAGATAGAAATACCCTGTAATAATAATCTAAAACGAAAATCATAGTAAAAAACTTAACCAAAAAAGAAACGATATTTCAAAATGATCGCAATCTTTTTGATGTGTGCAAGTGCATGTAGAATAAGCCCTTGCCAGAGTGGGAATTATCCTAATTATTTTTTATAAGTCTGTTCTGTCTCACTCCTGTTCAAAGGCCTCCCTCCACTAGATCCACTTTTCGCGAGCTCATGCATCTTCCTTTCAGTTTGGACAAAACCTATGCAGTTCGTCATTGGACATTATCACAGGATATAAAGTAATGCTATTTGTCAGTGTCTGTGTAACTAATTTCATCCAAATCCGTTCAGTGGCTTTTGTGGACAAGTATCCATATGATATCCTCACAAAATTTTGCATTAAAGTAATATTAGTTAGTTAGATTAGACTACATTTCGGTGATTTTTTTTTGGGATAAAATCATCAAGTAGTGATTCCTCCCATCTAGAGCAGGACGGCAGAACTGTCAGACTTATAAGAAACAAAGAAAGAAAATTATTGTGAAGACAACAAGAGTAATACAATAATAAAGCCTTTTAAAATATTAACCTTTTATAACTATTGTTTCTTTGGCGTCGCCTCAAAATTTATTTTTTGCTTTTTAGTTCGATGTTTCGTCGGTTTGTTTTTTTTTTTAAAGGCTTTATTTTTACTTTTGAGTTTCCTATATCGTGTCAATTTCTGTAACTAAAAAAAATTTACCTAAGTTTTAATTTTTTGATATATATGTCGGAGAATGAACACAGAAGCACAATATTTTAGAATAACGCCATCTATTATCATGCTGCGGTATCAAAACAAACACAATTTTGGGATCTTTATTCATTATTGTTAATTTAGAATAACGCCATCTATTATTGTTGACCTGGAATCAAAACATAAACGCGATTTAGAATCTCTATTGATTATTGTGAATTTAGAATAACGCCATCTATCTCTCATTGGAGTAACTATTAAGTTAGAATTGACAGATTGTTTAGGAGCGTCAAATTAGTCGTAATTTGGAGATGGTTAGCATGGGGAGCAACGGAAACACCGAACGAATAGTCGAGTCAAATGTCGGTGCGGAAGTTAAATCAGCTATTCGACGTTGACAGGTAGTGACGTTGACAGATGTTGGCTAACCTGTGTGGGGTAGGCCACATGGGCGGACAGTTTTGGTGAAGTGAACACTTTGAATCGGTCCGGCAAGCTGGGTAGACATCTTGGTTGCTCGTCCATGTTAAACTTCTCGCGTTCCTAAGTTTTTAATCAAGCGATATCTCGGACATCCTTGACTATTTTGTATTCAGTGTGTGTTAGCAAGTAATTAAAAGTGTTAACGAAGATTTTCCGAATGTTATTTCCGATATCCCAACCCCTCTGATAACGAACTCTCCGTTATCAGAAGTGGGATGGACCACGACGACCCACGTGTTGGAAATAAAAACGCTAACGACGAAAAATGGATGCGTTTGTTGGAACAATGGAACCGCAATTTTCTGATACTGATTCAAGCCGTGAAAATACCTACCACGTTGTCACATGGCCTTCGTTTACCGGATTTCAATCCTGAGAAACAAAATGTGGATGCACGTGGTTGGGTGACGACTACAGTGATGTGCTTTCGGACCAAGATCAACATGGCGTGTGCCCCGCTTATGGTCGCTGTAAGCCGCGCCTTCATTGGAGGAGATTCTACCTGGCTGCCTACCGTGTCGTTTCCTGGGATAAAGTGGACTGATTTCAAGCGACTTTTTATTGCAAGACACGTGGCTAGCTACAACAAGAGCTGCAGCGAAGCGAATAGTGTTGTGAAGCCTCTGAAGTGTTTTGCCTGCCGCAATGCCGGGTCATAAATCCGTGCACTGCTACCGCAAAGATGTGAAACAGGATACTCAAGCTACTCCAAAGCACCACAACCACAGCAATAGCAACAAGATTGGTTCATCGACAACTGCGAGGTTTCATGCATCCGGGATCGCCTGCTTCCACTGCCACGGCGCGGAGAGAGGAGCGGCGCTGACTCCGGGGCGTCGAAGCCTGTTAATGAGGAGAGGGTTGACCTGTGCCTCCTGAGCGCGTCGACTGGGAACCTATCCGGTGAGCAATTTTCATTTTGTTTACGACTCTGGTGCCTTGTGTTCAAGTCTGTACCCCTAGTTTAAACCTAGTATTGAGATTTGTTTTCATGTGTTGCCTGATTGTAGCGGGCACTTGATCGATTGCAGAGAATGCCTGAGGGTTAAGTACCGTTTTGAGTTTGATGATAAGTGTGGAATCTTATTTCGGCTGGTCAGACCGTACCAGTAGCTGTTTCGTAGCCGTAGTCCTTATCTGATTGACATCCCGGTGGTGTCCATGGATGCGCGGTGTGCGGGTGGCACTGGCGGAGGTCGTGTATTGTGCGTTCATGATGAACGGTGTGAAACAAACAGAAGTTTGTTGGTGGGGCTAGTGTTAGCCATAGGCCACGAATTTGATTCCTGCTTTTTGATGATTAGTTTCTTGCATTGTAATGGTACAACTGCAAAGGTACTTGGCTGCTCTAGGATTTTCGATGGATAGTGTTTGAACTTAAACTTTACTTGGCTGTCTCTGGTTAAGCGGTAGTGACGTAATTGCCGGTTAAGCATTAGTTGTGTAATCGCTGGTTAAGCGGATTACTTTGGCTTTCGCTGGTCGAGCGTTAGCTGTTGAATCGCTGGTTAAGCGACTTGTGTTTACTATCGCTGGTTAAGCGTTAGTAGTGTAATCGCTGGTTAAGCGGATTACGTTGGCTGTCGCTGGTTAAGCGTTAGCTGTTGAATCGCTGGTTAAGCGAGTTGTGTTGACTATCGCTGGTTAAGCGTTAGTAGTGTAATCGCTGGTTAAGCGGATTACGTGGGCTTTCGCTGGTTAAGCGTTAGCTGTTGAATCGCTGGTTAAGCGAGTTGTGCTGACTATCGCTGGTTAAGAGTTAGTAGTGTAATCGCTGGTTAAGCGGATTACGTGGGCTTTCGCTGGTTAAGCGTTAGCTGTTAAATCGCTGGTTAAGCGTGTTATGATGTGGGCTTTCGCTGGTTAAGAGTTAGCTGTAAAATTGCTGGTTAAGCGTGTAATGATGTAGACTTTCGCTAGTTAAGAGTTAGCTGTTGAATCGCTGGTTAAGGGTGTTATGTGTGCTTTCGCTGGATAAGCGTTAGAGGGTTAATATCGCTGGGTAAGCGTTATTATTATCACTGGTTAAGTGATAGGATTTGTAACGCTGGTTAAGCGCTACAATGTTAAGTACTGGTTAAGTACTTCAGTGACTGTGGGTAAGAAGTGATGCATGGTGCTGGTTAAGTGCTGTGGATATGTTTGGTAGAGTCATAATGCTTTCTTAATTTTGTGCCAATGTCTATTATGTGCCTTATTCTTTCATTTTAGTTTGTTTTGTTTTGGTTTGGCAGTAGTCAACTTAAAATTTAAATTATCTAGCATAGTAAGAGTTTTCTTATAATCTGTAACGTTATAGGAAAAATAAGGTAGCATGTTGAACAAACCTTTTTGAAATTATTTTGATAAAGGCTCGAAATGATTTGAAGACCGGATGGAGGTCAGAGTCTGAGCGCTGCAAAATATTTTAATGAGTTTCCTATTATTTGAATGAGTATGGGTGTTGTACGACATGTCAGCTTTTAGAGAAATAGTTTGTTTTGATTTTTATTAGACCCTGTAATTATTTGATGAGAATACCTTTTCCATTTGGGTCAGGAATGGCCGAACGGTTAGAATGATTATTGTTCGAGATTTTTTTCTCATTCCAGATTTCTCACACGAGGATGTGATGTCTCACACGAGGACGAGTGTCTCACACGAGGACGTGTGATTGTCAGAATGGCCGTGTCGGAGAATGAACACAGAAGCACAATATTTTAGAATAACGCCATCTATTATCATGCTGCGGTATCAAAACAAACACAATTTTGGGATCTTTATTCATTATTGTTAATTTAGAATAACGCCATCTATTATTGTTGACCTGGAATCAAAACATAAACGCGATTTAGAATCTCTATTGATTATTGTGAATTTAGAATAACGCCATCTATCTCTCATTGGAGTAACTATTAAGTTAGAATTGACAGATTGTTTAGGAGCGTCAAATTAGTCGTAATTTGGAGATGGTTAGCATGGGGAGCAACGGAAACACCGAACGAATAGTCGAGTCAAATGTCGGTGCGGAAGTTAAATCAGCTATTCGACGTTGACAGGTAGTGACGTTGACAGATGTTGGCTAACCTGTGTGGGGTAGGCCACATGGGCGGACAGTTTTGGTGAAGTGAACACTTTGAATCGGTCCGGCAAGCTGGGTAGACATCTTGGTTGCTCGTCCATGTTAAACTTCTCGCGTTCCTAAGTTTTTAATCAAGCGATATCTCGGACATCCTTGACTATTTTGTATTCAGTGTGTGTTAGCAAGTAATTAAAAGTGTTAACGAAGATTTTCCGAATGTTATTTCCGATATCCCAACCCCTCTGATAACGAACTCTCCGTTATATATATATTTTTTTTTTGTTAACTTTTGACGACCTCCTACACCTGCTATCTGTCTTCATTCTCTCAACGACTGTCATACCCCAGCTATGTCTAAAGTTCTCATCAAGATGAGTGAATTGAGCCCAAATACGATATAGTTGCTGTTAACTGTTAAGGATCTCTTGCCCTCTGTCACCATCCTCAGACCCTCGATGACAATAAATATAACCCAGCTAGGTATAAAGTTTTCATCAAGACTAGTGAAATGAGCCCAAACACGATAAAGGTGCTGTTAACTTTACTGTTGAGGACCTCTTGCCCCTGCTACCCGTCACCATCCTCAGACCCTCGATGGCAATGATACCTCAGGTAGGTCTAAATTTCTCATCAAGCTGTGTGAAATGAGCCCAAACACGATATACGCAGCTGTTGTTAACTGTTAAGGAACTCTTGGGACTGACTTCACAAAATAACAGGGATCTGGAGTTGATCTGATGATGGTGACGCCATCATGTTATGTTCTCCACATATCTGCTATATAACAATGTCCTCAGAACTACAATTTTTAACTTTATTTCAACAGAATCGGTTCATAATTGAAAATTCTGTATATAGGAAGATTGACAATTAATTCCTTTTTTCTACCCTTGGAGGCTTTTAGGATGAGGATTTTAGTTTTGAAATTCAAATGGGACCAACTTTGAGATATACTCTTTCCAAAAAAAAATAAATATTGAAATCGGACCACGCTAGGAAAAGTTATGCGTGGTCATACATAAATAAAAATATACATGTCGAATTGAAAACCTCCTCCTCCCTTTAAAAAAACTTACAAAACTAATGCCAAAGGGCCTCAGCTCAGCATAATGCAGCATTGTGCTGACTAAACTCCGAAGTGTTCTTCAATAGCCCTTTACGTTCCGGCCCACGGTTCCCCAATAGACCGGCGACCCCAGACATTTCTGTTGTACGGTTAATTTTCATTCATATTAAAATTTTCAGAGCCATAATATATATTTTTTTAAGACCTTAAATGAGAACCTTCTTTATTACCTTTCCTGTGGTTCAGTGAAGACAGCAGCTGAGCACCGGGTAGCTATTCCCGTAAGAGACTTAGCGTCATTACATTGTTTTTTATTTTTTTATTGTGGTCTTCTAAGGAACGCCTTTGAATGCCAGGAATACTAAAATAATAAGGAACAGTTAGCTTTGAAATATATTCTTTAAAAACAGTCGTTATTGTAATGAGTTCTAATTGAAAGCCAGATTGTTATTAGTTTTTTATTTTTTTATTAAGAAAGTGTTCGAGGTTGAGTTGACCTCCAAGTATTTATTTCGGGACGCGGGACTTTCTCATTACCGTGACCCCGTAACATAAAGGGCTGTTGAAGGACACCGTGGAGTTTAGTCAGTACGAGTCTGACAGTCCCTCCCGCCCTGCTCTGGGGTGGGAGGACTCATTCGATGATTTTAACACGACAAAAAAAAGTGTTTGTTCCGTGTCTGTGTGTTTGTGCATTTGAGTTTAAATGTTTATACTCGTAAAAGCATCTCCTACAATACAGAGTGTAGAGCAATGTAGTAAGAAAAGGCATGTACACTCGGAATAATTGGTTGAACATGGAAGATGCATGGTCCATAGCAGGGCTGTTCATTAAGATTTTGGAATTTTGAATAAATTTACATAGGCTAAAATTATCAGAACATCTATTCTATATCTATACATATAATAAAACTGTAGAAAAAAAATTTTTTTACATTAAAAAAAAACTAAAAACATATAGCCAGGGTGTTAAAGGATAACCAATAGAACCCATTTCTAGCATTTTTAGAATTTTTGTCTGTATGTCTGTTTGTCTGTTTGTATGTTTATTTGTTCGGGCATCACGTAAAATGTACGAAAGCTATGTAGATAACTTTAATACACAACGACTGACCGTAACTTGAAGTAACATTTAGTTTTTGTTTCATTGAAATCGGATCAGTCTATCAAAAGATATTTGAATTTAAAGTGTTTCCAGAAGTAAAATTACGGTCAGTTTACACGTGGTTTACACCGAGACGCGCAGTTCAGTAGCGCGATCTAGCTTCGAATGGAAAAACTACATACCTATTAAAATATGGTGTGAAATGGAGTGGAGTGGTTTGGAGTGGAGTAGAGTAGAGTAGATTGGAATGGAATAGAATGATGGAATGGAAAGAAAGAAAGAATGAAAAGGTTTTTATTAGACTCACACTAGAAAGGTATGGAATGTTAATGGAATGGGATGGAAGAGGATAGAGTGGGATGGAGTGCGATCGAGTGGGACGGAGTGAGATGGAGTGGGACGTAGTGGGACGGAGTGGGATGGAGTGGGATGGAGTGGTATGGAGTGGGACTGTGTGGGATGTAGTCGGATGGAGTCGGTTGGAGTGAGATGGAGTGGGATGGACTGGGATGGAGTGGTTTGGAGCGGAACGGAGTGGAATGGAGAGGGATGGAGTGGGATGAGAAAGGTATGGTATGGGAATTGAATGGGATGGAAGAGGATAGAGTGGGATGGAGTGCGATCGAGTGGGACGGGGTGGGACGGAGTGGGATGGAGTGGGACGTAGTGGGACGGAGTGGGATGGAGTGGTATGGAGTGGGACTGTGCGGGACGTAGTCGGATGGAGTCGGTTGGAGTGAGATGGAGTGGGATGGACTGGGATGGAGTGGTTGGAGCGGAACGGAGTGGAATGAAGAGGGATGGAGTGGGATGGAGTGCGATGGAGTGGGTTGGAGTGGGATGGTGTGGGATGGAGTGGGATGGATTAGAATGGAGTGGTATGGAGTGGGATGGAGGGGGACGGATTGGGATGGAGTGGGATGGAGTGGGATGGAGCGGGATGGAATGAGATGGAGTGGGATTATAGAGTGGGATGGAGTGCGAATGAGTGCGATAGAGTGGGACGGAGTGGGAGGGAGTGGGACGGAGTGGGTCGGAGTGGGATGGAGTGGGATTGTATGGGATGAAGTGGGATGGAGTGGGATGGAGTGGGATGGAGTGGGATGGAGTAGGATGGAGCGGGATGGAGCGGGATGGAGTGGGGTAGAGTGCGATGGAGTGGGAACTCCATCTCACTCTATCCCACACCGTCCCATTCCATCCCACTCCGTCCCGGAGTCGGATGGAGTGGGATCGAGTGGGATAGAGTGGGATGGAGTGGGATGGAGTGGGATGGAATGAGATGAAATGGATGCTCTAATCCAGTAGCCATTGAATAGTACTGCCTTTGAACGACAGAGGGCGTTTATTACAAACACGTCAAATATTCTTTAAATTTCAAAATAAATTCTAAATATCCATTATATGAAATCGATATGATTTATAAAAATCGTGGCGAGAATTAAGCGCTTCGCACTAAAAAATACATTGTTAAATTCCGACATCCACGCGAACGAAGTCGCGGGCACAGCTAGTCATACAAAAAATTAAATTTTAAAATACAGAATATTGTTTTAAACTAAAAAGAGACATGTAAAATAAGAAAACACACATAAAAATTAACTTACTTATATAAATCTAAAAGGAGTTGTAAAAGGAGGAGAGTTGTAAACGTAAGTGGCGTGTCTCAAGTTTGCATTACATAAAAGAAACATACCAATAATACATAATACAAACGTTCTTCAATCCTCCAACTAAAATATTAACTAAAATAAAATAATATTTGAACGATAAAGCTTTATCATTTCGTTAATGTTTTGAATACAGAAAAATAAAATAAAACTGAATAGACCTTCGCTCTTAGAGTGGTTTCAGGCGCAATTTTTTTCTGCCGATATAAGCTTTTATCGGCTTATTTTACGTTTCAAAAAACAGAGTATACGTTCTCTGTTCGGACTGTTTCGAGAGGCGTATTCCGTAGGCAACTTTCGCAAGTTACGCGTTTAAGCAGCGTTGACACTCTTACTAGTACCTAGCTCTCATAGCAAAATTCGCTCTTAGCGTGCATAATGCCCCTTTAAAAATAAGCTTATAAAGTACGCTACTGAAATACCACTTTTTAATTTAATTTTTTTGATTCAGTTTTTTTTTAAAACAATTGAGTCGATGAATAGAATAGGTATCGCTTTAAAAGTAATGACAACGAGTTTAATTAATTGTCTAAAATTTCTAAAGAGCTATTAATGATTTTAGTTGTTGCAAAAGTTTCATTGTGAATGAATGATTCAAAAGTTTTCACTGCCAGATGGACCGGCTTAATTTGATCGTTTAAAATTGTATTAATTTTACACCTAAACTTTTAGTGCGTTGATTCATAAATTTTAATGTCATTGTCATATTTTGAACTACAATTAAATAGCAGATTCTTAAAAAATAAAAACTATTTGTTAAACTTATTAGATAGAAATACAATTTTTTCGAAATGCTTTTATCATTTTTATTGGTTCCATTATTTATTCCAATAAAGTAAGTATATTACATTAAAAAAGAAAGACCACATTCATACACAAAAAAATCAGAACAATCTAAAAAAATCCCGGTCTTTCAACCCCCGTCAAATTTCATAAAATCCTTCCCAAAAGTCAAACCTCAAAACCAACTGAAGTGCATTCAGCATCCTGAACTTTAACGTCGGAACCAGCCCCAAAGATAGCCTCTAATAATGTATGTGCGTACGTCATTATAGGCCAGGTGTTCGCTGCTATTTACCGCCCTACTTACTCAAGTGCCCACCGTGGGGGCGTAGTTCCACGCTTATGGATCGAGGGGAACCCGACCAGTGAGTACCGAAGTGCCGGCCCGCGCGGACGCCTCGCACTGCGAACCTTACACCAACGAAACGAGACACACACACGTAATCATCGACGCTAGAAAGAGACAACAGGAGCTCCCTTTTCAACAGGTCGTTATTGTAACTTCCACTAAATGGTGATTCAGTGCAATAATTCTTACTTCTGTTGTACTTTTATTAAATCGTTCGCTTTAACTTTTATGAGTTTGCAGTTATGCTTCGGAAGTTACTTTCGCTAACGAATTTTACGATTATTTTGTTTAATGGGGTTGGTGTTTATTATTGTTTATGAAGTTTGTGATATTAAGTAAATGATGCCAGCATAAAGTTTTGATAACACGATTTTCTAATCAAAAGTTACGCAGTTATGCAAGCAACAAAAATATTGAGTGTTGATTACGAACATTCCAAAAGAAACCAAAATTTTAAAAAAAGGAAAATCTGTGCTCTTTTATAGTGTTGACATCTGAAACAGAACACTAGGCCCGCATGTATAGTAACCCTCCACCCACCTGATGATATGTGACCACAGTCGCCCATTTATATCAATGAGGCGCGTATTCTGACGTTTATCCGTTCTTTATCTCTACACTTTAACATTATCGCCGAGTAAAAAAGAGGTTTTATTCTAGAAAATTCTTGATAAATGACGGTCTTCAAGCTGTGATTGTGGATTCTGTAGGTGTCTGTACTATTATTTTTGTACTAGAATCTTGGACGTGCAATTTTCTTAGCGACTGGTCTGACCTATTTCTGAAAGTGGGTTTTCGAGAATAAAGTGGTACGGTAATACTGATGCGTGATGATCTTTCATTTATTCATAAAAATAATGGATGCCTGTTAAAAGGGTAGAGTAACTTTATTGAAAGTACGGCTTTATGATAATTATGTGAAAATTCGCTTGCCTCAATTTTAACGAGGAGATTAAAAATCAGTTAACATAATTATTTTAATGGCAGTGTTTTATTTTTGAAAAGTACCGTATGAACATAATATTAATATCATATAAAATATTGGGATATGAATATGTGGTTTACGTTCATTTCCGCCAGGATATTAAAATTTGCTTTATTCAAAGAATTTCCGCAATCATAATAATATAATTATTGAATGCTTGATAAAATTTGAGATAATGCTATAGCTAACGGCGTCGCCCGCTACAACATGAATATTATTATCCCACTGGAAGGATCGGGATAAAAACTATCTGTGCACCAAATTTTATCCAAATCCGTTCAGTAGTTTTTGTTTGAAAGAGTAGCAAACATCAAACCATCCAAACAAACTTTCAAGTTTATAATAATTACTTGGTTATTAGAGTAAAATGGAATATTATTAATTGAAATCATTATTTATAAGTATAACTGTAAATTCAACAAATAATGCAGTTTTAAGACACACGATTATCATTATATAGAAAATCTATACATAAATTGTATTTTATTTTATTTAAATATTCATAAAATGATTGAACGGGGTTTCATACAAATATGAGCTTTGTAAATGTTGCACTTGTAAACAGTTTTTGTTTTTAAGTAAATAAAAGTTTTGGCCAGAAGTTGGACAGTAAAGCTAACAAAAAATAAAATAAAATATATCTAAGTGCTCGGTCGTAACATAAAATTGAGGAACTCGTGCATCTTCTAATTAAAACAGAATAAAACACAAAGAGAATTTTATTTTACGAGCGCTCTTTGTTCTCATAAAAATAACCAAGATATATTTGACTGCTTTTAAAATACCAACTTACATTTTATTGAGAAAATAAAATGTAAAAATTTTGCAAGCAAATACTTTTCAATTAAACAACCAATTACTATGAAAAAAGTAACGAATAAAATTCTTCAATAATTTGTTTTCTACCTCAATTTATTCCTTTTATTCAGTCCACCAAGCAATGCACTTAATTAATCAATTTATTGAAACATGCTACGGGCCTCTACGAAACTCTACGAACGTGCTACGACGCTACGAGCCACACATTTCGTAGCAGTGCTACGCGGTCTATTCATTGGTAGCAAAGGAACTATTAACCGGTAGTTGGAGCACGTCGGTAGTGTAAAACCTTTTTACTGAAATTAGTGATGTAATAAGTGGTGAATGGAGTTTCGTGTCTAATAGATTTGTGAGTCTTCTTTGCATGTAAAGTAGACGTTAAGTAATGAACTCTTGATACTCGTATATACGTATCTATATATTAAGTAGAAAAAACATTAGGGGATTAATTCTATCTATAGGTATTACTAAGAGGTGTTTTTTTGTCTGTGTATGACCTAAAGTTTCTGGTCTTCTATGTTATTTTTACGGTAATTTGAAGTGTTGATTCCAGTAGGATTGTGGGGAAAGCAATTTAGATAAAAAAAACGCTGTTGTGTCTGTGCGTTCTCACTTGTTTACTTTGAGAAACAGGAACAAGTTACTAACATACACCCTGTATAATAGATAAAATATTTATTTGAAATATAAGTAGTTGAAAGAGGAAATTGGATCAAATCAAAGATGGGAATTTCTGTATAAGTTAAATTAACAAATAGTTTATTTTTAACGACTTCAAAAATAGGAGGAGGTTCTCAATTCGTCGGAAACTTTTTTTTTTAATTGTTTTCCCCGATTTTTCGAAGACGCCTGGACCGATTTGAAAATTTTTCTTTTGTTTGAAAGAGTTTACTATCAAAGTGGTCCCATGATCATCAGGTCAGGATCTGATGATGGAATCCCAGGGAAATCGAGAGCAACCTTCAAATTTTATAGGCACATAGTACCATTTTCATTTATCCTTTATTCAAATAAAGGTATATACAGGGTGTTTGGTCCATCGTGTGCCAAATTGAAATGGTCGATAGAAGGGGTCATCTGCTATCCTCTCAGACCTCTTAAAACCCGTCATGCCCTGTGGATTTTTTTATAATCGACTTTTTATTGTTTTACTAAAAAAGGCCCAAATTTTACATTCAAATGCAATTTTCTTTTTAAATATCAGTCGTAGACTCTGGATTTTAATTTTATTTAGATGTGTATTGTTTAAGAGAACTTTTAAATACAAAATTAGTGACATTAGTCACCTAGTTTTGTTTTAATTCACTCGCAAAGGTAAAACATAAATTAAAGCTGTATTTGTTACAGCTGTTTATATAGCTACAGAAAAATATCCAGAAGCGACCGGGATCTTCCAACTCCCTCATTAATTCTCCAGTCTATCCCCTTGCTAATGATGTGCCACATGCCATAAAAATCTTTTAACAACTTTGTGAATACACTAGAATTGTGAATCGAGTGCCCTAAGGCTGATATGCAAAATTATGATTTTAAACATTTTTTTTTTGCTTAAATGATATCTGACAAACCTATAAATCTTATCTTAAAAAATCTGTCTCGTATCTCTATGTTTTAGTGGGATTTACGTGTAAAAAAAAAGCATTTTTAACATTTATTTCATAATTGTTACAAATCGTGCTCAAATTAGTGACCGATGATGTGCTATTTAATGAACGTTTGCCCATGGTATTTCAAAATGCTGTTCTGCGCATTGAGGAAATATCTTAACAATGTGTTCCACAAAGCGTAGATTAGACGCGATGGCCCTATTCCATGGACGCCACGTTCCCCAGGTCCAACTTCGTTACGCTTTATGTCTAGGGACGTTCCAAAGGGCTGGTATAGGTACGCAAAGGACGTTCCAACTAGGGAGGTACTAGTCCAACGCATGGAAGCGGCATGCAATACCACTAAGGGTCCGTTCACACAGACCGGCTCGGAGAGCATCGGCGCGCATTTTTCTTTTCACACAGACCGGATCGTATGCGCTTGGAGTTGGTCGGAGCGGAGCCGCCAACTATTTCACATAGACCGGCTGGAAGCGACCAGAAAGCGGATGCGCTCGGAGCCGGTCGGATGCGCTCGCAGCCGGTCGGAATCGCTCGCAGCCGGTCGGATACGCTCGCAGCCCGTCAGCCAGCGGCGGAGCCAGTCGGATGCGCTCGGAGCCGGATGGATACACTATTTATGCTATCAAAATGGTGGTCGGCGTGGACAAGCGCGAATGCAATCGGAGCCAAACGGCTGCACGATCAGCTCCTCTTATTATTTCAAGTTCAAGCATTCTTAATGACAAAAGCAGTGCAACATGCAAAAATAAACCTTACTACAAATATTAAAAACTCAGTTTTCAACGTGATAAGAATGTGCTCTCCTCTCCGAGCCGGTCTGTGTGAACGGACCCTAACGAGGAAATACGACTTCGTACAACAACAGTCGAAATAGATGTTGGGCCTGCATTCGCAACAGCGGCCAACAATTCGAGCAGGATTTGTAACAATTATGAAATAAACGTTAAACATGCAATATTTTTTTTCAAGTAAACCCCACAAAAACAGAGATACGAGATAAAAGTTACCTTATACGAATGAGATAAGTTTTAAAGGTTTGTCAGGTATCAAAAAAGCAAAAAAATAATAATTTTGAATATCAGCCTTTTGTGACTCGATTCACAATTCTAGTGTATTCACAAAGTTGTTAAAAGATTTTTATGGCATGTGGCACATCATTAGCAAGGGGATAGACTGGAGAATTAATGAGGGAGTTGGAAGATCCCGGTCGCTTCTGGATATTTTTCTGTAGCCATATAAACAGCTGTAACAAATACAGCTTTAATTTATGTTTTACCTTTGCGAGTGAATTAAAACAAAACTAGGTGACTAATGTCACTAATTTTGTATTTAAAAGTACTCTTAAACAATACACATCTAAATAAAATTAAAATCCAGAGTCTACGACCGATATTTAAAAAGAAAATTGCATTTGAATGTAAAATTTGGGCCTTTTTTAGTAAAACAATAAAAAGTCGATTAAAAAAAATCCACAGGGCATGAGGAGTGTTAAGAGGTCTGAAAGGATAGCAGATGACCCCTTCTATCGACCATTTCAATTTGGCACACGATGGACCAAACACCCTGTATATTACCACATCGTGTTTTTTTAAATAATGCACTCTAACTTTAAATACGGTAACACTAAAGGTATTAATAACACATATTTATAATCTATAATAATTTGTTTATCTATTTTATTTCATTTGACAACCTGTCAACATCATTTGTCACTGTAAGGTAATGTCAAAGTTGACTCAACGGTTTTGACGTGAAAAAAGTCGAGTTTTTGGCGGGTGTTTTCAGAAATTTTAAAAGTTTGTTCAAGAAAAAATCTGGTAAGTACTTTTTCGACACAAATTCCAAAACTGTAACATATTTTGACCAATCTCACGTGTTAGCAGCATTTGCAATTGACTTATTCATATAATTTAGATGTTTCAAATATGTGGTGAATATCTGACCCTTGTCCAATCCCACTTTGAAAAATATCAGATTATCTATATAAAAATCGGTTGTCTTTTTGTATATTTTTTAGACTGCAAAAAGCTAAATAAATATTTTGAGAAGTTCATATAAAGTTCTTACGTAACGTGTCAATTAATACTTTGTTTATTTCAGATATTCAATGTGTCAAAGAAAATAAATTTAATGTAAATAAATTTAATAAGATAGGTAATATGCAATACCAATAAATAATTATAATAAAATAAAATTTTTCATTTCCAAAATATAAAATAAATATTATAAGTAGAACCAAGAGGAAGTCACTAGTCAAGAAACGAAAATTAAACCGTAACGGACAATGGTAACAATTTTACCACCAGCATCAAAAATTTTGTAGTCATGAACGGATAATGGTAAATTATTTGCCACCAGAAAAACTACCCATCCCCTATTCTTTTTTAAATTTTGATTTAAAATATGAAATCAGTGACCCTCAATTACCTAAAATACAATGCAACCTTAAAAAAAAAATGCATACCGGCTCGCGTTTGTTTAAGGGTTATTTTCTAAAGCTGTTCAAGTATTTTGCATCTCATAATCATCATCTCAGGTGGATGAGATGATGATGGAATGTACAGCTCCTATTGTAAGGAGAGAACTCGGAATCGACTGATTTAGTAAATTATGTTTGTGTTCGCTTATCTCCGGAACCACAAGTCCGATTTAAGTAAAGTATAGATATTTGGATGGATGTTTGTTGTACAAATGGCTGAAAAGATCTTCATGAAAGACTTTGATTCGCGTATTACATTCCAGTGGGATAATTCCCAAAATTCCAAATAATAACAACAAAAATGAGTGAGATAAAGGTAGGTTTGTCTCTCAAAAGAACGCCACGTACTACCAAGGTTATCATTAAAAGTATATCTTTAGCCGTTGTTTCCTAAGCCAGTAATTATCGTAATTAATACCTACGTTTTAATATTTGAATTCAAAACTCATTTACGGATCGATCCTACATTATTTGACAGTCACGCGATAATCGATTAACGAAAACGAAACACGAATTGTGTTTCATGTCAAAATACTGTTTTACTAACTTTGAACATTAGTATGTTTGTCTTATCCCCTCCCTCCTCATTACCTTTAAATTCATTTTCATTCTTTATTCATTTAAATTATCGTCAAAACTCATTTTTACTTTACTGAAAACTCTTGCTAAAGTCTCGGATGCTGCCCGGGTCGAAGGTGTTCCACGCGCGCCTCAAAGAGCATGATGAAGGGGTCCTCCTCTAGAGGGCCAAAGCCTGCCGGTGTCGCGGGACTTACCTCATTATCGTAAACGGCTATTAATTTAGGGACACCGTGGATTTTAGTTAGTACGAGTCTCACAGTCCCTCCTGCCCTGCCCGAGGTGGGAGGACTCATTTGATGATTTTAACACGCTCAAAAAAAGGACTTGGATGTCTTCTTTCTCTTTCGATTGAATGCTCAGTCAGTGCAGTTGCAGTACGGTACCACCAATATTTCAACCTTTGAACAGTTGCTCTGACTCTTGGGCCCTCTCGTTCGGTTCTCCACCTTGCACTGTTACGTTGCGGTGAACCATAGATCTCAATCCTTGTATATCTTCGTTCGGTCAATGATTAATATATCTCTAGTGTTATTCTATATTCTAAACCTTTTTTCCTATGTTAGAGGGCCAAAGTCTACCGAGGTTGCGGCACTAAAGAGATACCATGAGCTCGGAAGGAAAAAGGATATTAAATGGACACCGTAAATTTTAGTCTATACTGACTTAAATTTACGGAGTCTTACAGTCCCTCCTGCCCTGACCTGGGTGGAAGGACTCATTTGATGAGTTTAATTACGACGTTAAAAAAACAGTCTGAACGAGGGATGTCCCGAGTGTCAAAGCAACTATTCAACGGTTGAAATATTGATGGTACTGTAGTTGCCGACCAGAGTGGGACAGCATATTATAGGCTAATTTAAAAAAAAAAAACAGAAGCTTTTTTCCACCCTCATTTTTGGTTGTGGTTCCCTATTTTCGGCACTAATGTGACTCGCATATCACATCTGTATTATTCGGTTTTTCTAGACAGAATCTCAATCTATACATCTATACGCTATTGGTAGGTACATATAAATAAAATTGGAGTGTCTGTTTGTAACATCGAAACAATGGTTTTTAACTACATGCATACTTTAATGTCGTATATAAGCTACGAGTACATACACCAAAATAACAATTTTAAAATTTTTGTCCGTCGTTATTTCTGTCTGTCTGTGTGTTTGTAATGCCTAATCTCTGAAATGGCTGGGCCGACTTTGACGGGACTTCTAAGGAGTAACTTAGCCTAATTTTATACAAAAAATCTTTGTTTAAATAAAAAGACATTGTTGAGTTCCGACATCCACATGAACGAAGTCGCGGGCAAAGTTAGTCTACACATTGTTTTTTACATTTTTTGAAGCAGAAGAAGCAACTCGAACAGATACCGTCGTTTTTGTGAGCATAGTTGCGAACAGTATCTTCTAAGTTTGTGTTACAAACTGCAATAACTCTCCTTATCATGGACATGTGGTGGTTAACAAAAAGCTCTAACACTTCTAGTAGCATTACAGCGACGTTTTGTAAATGAAGCTGCAACTCCGTTGGACAGTCACGTATGTGACAAATAATTCTGAAAGAGAACGACGAAACGAACGAACGAATTAAAGACTGGCCTGTTGGTGTAGTGGTTAGTGACCCTGACTGCTATGCCGGAGGTCGTGGGTTCGATTCCCACCCAGGACAAATGTTTGTGTGATGAGCACGATCATTTGTTCTGTGTCTGGGTGTAATTTATCTATAATATGTATGTATTTACAAATATATAAGTATGTTTATCAGTTGTCTAGTACCCATAACACAAGCTCTGCTTAGCTTGGGACTAGATGGCGCTGTATGATAGTTGTGGAATATTATATTATTATTATTATAATTCTGTATCGGTGAAAATTTGCTGCATTATTTGTTCGGAAAATCATTTGGGACTTTGTATTACCGATTTGGATGGATGGCAATAGTATAATCCTTGGTTAAGCCAAGGTATTTGACATTGTTAATATTTCTCGGAATTCCATTTGTAATGTTAACGTCAAAGATTTTTGTGGGTTATCATTTTGGAATAGAGCCTGGTTTATTCCCGTAAATATTTCATAATTTGTGGAGATTTCTAAGGATTCAGTACTTAAGTTATTTTTTTTCAATAATTATATAATAATTATATATGTGTCAATGTTGAAAAAGTGCCAAAATAAATGTTTTTTTTTTGCTATTCAAATAGACGTTTCAAGTTAAAAATTAAGTGAATATTCTACATTGTAGACGTATAATGAAAAAGAATTAATATTGATCGTGGAGATGATTCCTTACAAAAAAAAATCATTCTTGTATTGCTTACATTGCTACTTTATTATTGAATACAAGGACAGTATTCTTATAACAAAACGAGCTCAATTATACCTTAAATTTAAGCCAAGCCAAGCAATACTGATCAAATCCTTCTGATTTAGACAGGCTTTTTACAAAAAAGGCTTCTTATGATGAAGGTACTCGTTCATAATAATTATGTACTCGTAATTACGATTTTAGAGATCATATTTGGGGAAAATCTTTGCCATTTTTGGGACTAATTCCATCCTGAATAAATAATATTTCAGTACCTACATGCAGCAATAATTTGTAGAATAAATAATAACCTTCAATGAATTCTTTATTTCACCTTTGGTTATGACCTCTGAGTGTTTGTGTATGTGGGTTTCTATGTTTGTAAACGTACCCACGATATAGGAGAAATTCCTAGTGTGGCAAAAAAATAAATTAATATTTTAGAGCAATATTTTTTTTTTAGTTCAATAATAGCTAGTTTTGTATGTTTTGTAACAACGCGTTCAGAATAACCAGCTCAAAGCCAAGCCATAAACATTAATGAAATGTCAAAACGTAACCTCTTTTAGCGTTCATTCACGGTACGCCCCGACTCCGCGCCTCCACGCGCCACTCATAGACGCGCTGGAGGGCAGTCGCCTCCAGATCCCAGGGCAGTGATCCGGCAAGGAGGTTGGCCGATTCGCCGGCGATCGTGCGGTATCCTCGGATCATTCGGATTGCCATGACCCTCTGGCATGCGACCAGCTTTGCCGGCCGCGTCCGAATGCTCAGGGCCCACACGGGGGCCCCGTAGAGGGCCATGGACCGCACGACGCCGGCGTGCAACCTCCGGACAAACGCCCCCTGCGTTTGGCCCGCCGATATTGGGCAGGAGCCGCCCGAGGGCGGCTGATGCCCGGTTCAGCCTTGGGGCCAAACGCGAGAAATGCTCCCCGAAGTTCCATCGGCTGTCGAGGACGAGTCCCAGGTACATTAGTATGTTTGTCTTATCCCCCTCCCTCCTCATTACCTTTAAATTCATTTTCATTCTTTATTCATTTAAATTATCGTCAAAACTCATTTTTACTTTACTGAAAACTCTTGCTAAAGTCTCGGATGCTGCCCGGGTCGAAGGTGTTCCACGCGTCCCCCTCTAGAGGGCCAAAGCCAGCCGGGGTCGCGGGACTTACCTCATTACCGTAAATGGCTATTAATTTAGGGACACCGTGGATTTTAGTCAGTACGAATTTCACAGTCCCTCCTGCCCTGCCCGGGGTGGGAGGACTCATTTGATGATTTTAACACGCTCAAAAAAAGGACTCGCATGTCTCCTTTCTCTTTAGATTGAATGCTCAGTCAGTGCAGTTGCAGTACGGTACCATCAATATTTCAACCTTCGAATAGTTGCTTTGACTCTTGGGACCTCTCGTTCGGTTCTCCACCTTGCACTGTTACGTTGCGGTGTACCATAGATCTCAATCCTTGTATATCTTCGTTCGGTCAATGATTAATATATCTCTAGTGTTATTCTATATTCTAAACCTTATTTCCTATGTTAGAGGGCCAAAGTCTACCGAGGTTGCGGCACTAAAGAGATACCATGACCTCGGAAGGAAAAAAACTTAAAAAAAAAAAAATTAACCGACTTCAAAAACAACCACAAAAAAAGGGTAAAATAACCTACAAAATAACTTTTCTTTCGGAAGTCGGTGGCTTTATTTTTTTATTTCGTTGTCTTTTTGCCACCGACTTCCGAAAGAAAAGTTATTTTGTAGGTTATTTTACCCTTTTTTGTGGTTGTTTTTGAAGTCGGTTAATTTAAAAAAAAAAAGTTTTTTATTTTACTCTTTTTCGTTTAAATATTCAACCCAAGTTCTTGTCAAATACACCATTTCCTTATAAGTGCACTAGAATTTGTAATCCGTGGCACCGGTATTAACATCGCTCATGTACACATGCTAGTAAAATTCCCTATCTCAAAAACTGCTGAACAAATTTTGATGAAACTTGCAGTATTCCCTAAGGTGAACGATCCCTAGTACAACAAAAAAAGAATTTTGAAAATCGGTCCACAATTGTCGGAGTAATCGCGTACCAAATACGCAAAAAGTAATGTCATCCAAGTAGCCGAAATCAATAAAAATGCTACAAAATAAAAAGTACTGAACCAAATTGGATGAAATTTTTATTTTAGTCTATACTAACTCAAATTTACGGAGTCTTACAGTCCCTCCTGCCCTGACCTGGGTAGAAGGACTCATTTGATGAGTTTAATTACGACGTTAGAAAAAACAGTCTGAACGAGTGATGACCCGAGTGTCAAAGCAACTATTCAACGGTTGAAATATTGATGGTACTGTAGTTGCCGACCAGAGTGGGACAGCATATTATAGGCTAATTTAAAAAAAAATCAGAAGCTTATTTCCACCCTCATTTTTGGTTGTGGTTCCCTATTTTCGGCACTAATGTGACTCGCATATCACATCTGTATTATTCGGTTTTTCTAGACAGAATCTCAATCTATACATCTATACGCTATTGGTACATATAAATAAAATTGGAGTGTCTGTTTGTAATATTGAAACAATGGTTTTTAACTACATGCATACTTTAATGTCGTATATAAGCTACGAGTACATACACCAAAATAACAATTTTAAAATTTTTGTCCGTCGTTATTTCTGTCTGTCTGTTTGTAATGCCTAATCTCTGAAATGGCTGGGCCGATTTTGACGGGACTTCTAAGGAGTAACTTAGCCTAATTTTATACAAAAAATCTTTGTTTAAATAAAAAGACATTGTTGAGTTCCGACATCCACATGAACGAAGTCGCGGGCAAAGTTAGTCTACACATTGTTTTTTACATTTTTTGAAGCAGAAGAAGCAACTCGAACAGATACAGTCGTTTTTGTGAGCATAGTTGCGAACAGTATCTAAGACACTGTAGTTTGTGTTACAAACTGCAATAACTCTCCTTATCATGGACATGTGTTGGTTAACAAAAAGCTCTAACACTTCTAGTAGCATTACAGCGACGTTTTGTAAATGAAGCTGCAACTCCGTTGGACAGTCACGTATGTGACAAATAATTCTGAAAGAGAACGACGAAACGAACGAACGAATTAAAGACTGGCCTGTTGGTGTAGTGGTTAGTGACCCTGACTGCTATGCCGGAGGTCGTGGGTTCGATTCCCACCCAGGACAAATGTTTGTGTGATGAGCACGATCATTTGTTCTGTGTCTGGGTGTAATTTATCTATAATATGTATGTATTTACAAATATATAAGTATGTTTATCAGTTGTCTAGTACCCATAACACAAGCTCTGCTTAGCTTGGGACTAGATGGCGCTGTATGATAGTTGTGGAATATTATATTATTATTATTATAATTCTGTATCGGTGAAAATTTGCTGCATTATTTGTTCGGAAAATCATTTGGGACTTTGTATTACCGATTTGGATGGATGGCAATAGTATAATCCTTGGTTAAGCCAAGGTATTTGACATTGTTAATATTTCTCGGAATTCCATTTGTAATGTTAACGTCAAAGATTTTTGTGGGTTATCATTTTGGAATAGAGCCTGGTTTATTCCCGTAAATATTTCATAATTTGTGGAGATTTCTAAGGATTCAGTACTTAAGTTATTTTTTTCAATAATCCTACTACTATTATAAAGGCGAAAGTTTGTAAGTATGGATGTATGGATGTTTGTTACTCTTTCACGCAAAAACCACTGAACGGATTTGGCTAAAATTTGGTACACAGATAGCTTATAACCTGGATTAACACATAGGATAGCTTTGATCCCGATTTTATGTTCCCGTGGGATAATTTTCGAGTTGTAGCGGGTGAAACCGCTGGCAACAGCTAGTTATATAATAATTATATGTGTCAATGTTGAAAAAGTGCCAAAATAAATGTTTTTTTTTTGCAATTCAAATAGACGTTTCAAGTTAAAAATAAAGTGAATGTAGATTCAACATTGTAGACGTATAATGAAAAAGAATTAATATTGATCGTGGAGATGATTCTTTACAAAAAAAAAACATTCTTGTATTGCTTACACTGCTACTTTATTATTGAATACGAGGACAATATTCGTATAACAAAACGAGCTCAATTATACCAGATTATTAAATTTAAGCCAAGCCAAGCAATACTGATCAAATCCTTCTGATTTAGACAGGCTTTTACAAAAAAAGGCTTCTTATGATGAAGGTGCTCCTTCATAATAATTATGTACTCGTATTTACGATTTAAGAAATCATATTTGGGGAAAACCTTTGCCATTTTTGGGACCAATTCTATCCTGAATAAATAATATTTTAGTACCTACATGCAGCAATAATTATTTTGTAGAATAAATGAATTCTTTATTTCACCTTTGGTTATGAGTGTTTGTGTATGTGGGTTTCTATGTTTGTAAACGCACCCACGATACAGGAGGAATTCCTAGTGTGGCAAAAAATTAAAATATTTTAGAGCAATTTTTTTTTTTTTCAACAATAGATAGTTCTATGTTTTATAACAACGCGTTCACAATAACCAGCTCATAGCCGAGCCATAAACATTAATGAAATGTCAAAACGTAACCTCTTTTAGCGTTTATTCACACCATTTACCAGGCGTACCACATCGCAACCACGTCAAAGCGACAAAATGCCGGCGAGTTGTGTCATCCTGAACTTTTTCGGCCAAGTCGAGCTGTCATTACGTATCGCTGTAGTTTTTTCAGTTGCGTTGTGGTTTGCGTTTTGTTAACCGCACATCACCTCACTTCAATACAGAACAAATGAGTAGATGCATTGACTTGAGTCAGTCGTTGTGGTTGTGACATGGTAGTGATGCGGTTATTATCACCCACACAATTTGATGATCGACATCATCGTCAGCCTAATGTTTCCACTGCTGGGACACATGCCTTCTCTCTGTAAGAGGGATCATTTTTAGACAATTTGATAATGGTGAGAAAATATGGTCCGTGTAATTAATTCTGTTTGTTTTCAGTAAAAATATGCGCCCGCCTACAGTGTGTGGTTGCAGTAATACGCACTCATTGAAAAACTTTATATTTTTATCTATTTCGGTTCAAAAAGTAAGGCAAACCCTTACTTTTTGAACCGAAATAGGTAAAACCGACTGGCGGTGATTAAAGAATTAAGTTTACATTAAAACCTGCAAACAAATAATTATAACCTTTATATCAATAATCTCTATAAGCTCAAAACCGTGATTACCATCAAAATCTCTGTATATTTATAGCCGTACATTACTCACTTTTACATTTTTTACGACTAAACGTGCGAGTTGGCCCAAAAAGGTTTCTGTTGCAGTTGGCAACTGATTACAAATTTAAATGGGTTTCGTATGTAACGAGTATCGGAGTGGGGGCTTAGTAATCCTTGTTTTTGTACTGGATTTCGGTCTAAAATACTTTCGGCTATATTTGAACTCAGGTCTATTATTGAACGGATACTGTGACACGACATCAATCTGTACTTAGCTTGAATTATTTAGGTATATTGATGAACGTAAATAGACTTAAACCTAGCTACTTTATGACGTAAGTGAGGTGTTTTACAAGTTTTATTTAACCTGCTTTGGTATATCTTCTGTCTAGCCTTTTCATAATTATGGTGACAGTCGACAAATGAATTCAGCATGATTTACACAATTCAGTAACTAGGAAGTAATGTCAGACTTTCAAGCTTTTGACTGACAATGACTACTGTAAATGGTTCACAAAATGACAGCCTGTAATATTTACAAAAAGTCCAGGTACGTAGTACGAGTATCTTGCCTCTTTCAAAATATTACAGAAATAGGTCAAATTTTTCCAACACACATTCGTAAAAGATTAATAAAATAAGTAAACATAATCTTCCACGCATCCAATTCCCGCATCAGCAAACATTTATTCTGCGGCGTACGTCAGAAAAAATAGCATTAACACACTTATTCGTACTTGTTGAATACGTCGGCAAACATTGATAACGTATGCTAAATATATTCATACTCTTACGTCTCTGGAAGTTGCACGGTGCACAGATTAAAAAGAAGCTCTTCTTTGTACATGTTTTCCTGGTACTTTGAGTTCCTCCAGGGTATTTATTCTCTTAGAATAAAATTAGAATTCTTTAGCTTTTAACTTTGCCTATGAAGTACACTCTATATTAACACTGTGATGCAGTTTTATACGAAATGTTTATGTCCACTATCACATCGTTCACGACTAACTCAAACCATCTTGCTACTCGTGATAAGTAACGCGCACGTGCGTCATTTGTTTCTTTCGTGTGATGATATGTCGCATCAAAAATGTTGCTACCTTGTGGCTTGCCTTAAAATGGAACGTAACTGTATGTGGGGATTGACTTTAGAGGTAATCGTGACCTTCGAACGTAAAGAGCAACTGAAGGAATAGAGTGAATTTTTAGTCAGCAAAAGTCTTTATGTCCCTTTTGCTCTACACAGGGTGAGAAAATGATTTTACAGACTCTTACTGAGTTTAGTTCATCATCATCCAATTGATTTTTACGTTCCAGGGGCACAGTAGCCTGCTTTTAGACAGTCCCAAAACCCGTCATTTACACCTTTTTTTTTTTTTTTTTTTTTTAGCGTGGTAAAATCATCAAATGAGTCCTCCAACCCCGGGCAGGGCGGGAGGGACTGTCAGACTTCTACTGACTAAAATCCACGGTGTCCTTCATAGCCTGTTACGTTCCGGGGTTACGGTTAGGGAATAATCCCGCGACCCCGGCAGGCTTTGGCCCTCTGAGAGGGGGGCCCCGTCATTATGCTGACGCTCTTTGAGGCGCGCGTGGGACACAACGCGCCGTCGACCCGGGCATGGTCCTTGGTCGGGCAGCGAGTTGCCCTTTACTCGCTGCCCGCATGCCCGCGCCTACGGTGGCCGGAGATCACCTTGCGACGTCCGTCGCCGTGGGCGCCTACCACTGCGGCTGGGGCGGAGGGAGGACGCTGTCCTCTCTCGCTCGCGGCCTGCCTCCTCCTTGACGAGCATTACTGCCTCGCAGAAGGAGCTGACCGCTTCCCACTCCGTCTCGCCCCGCAGCATGGCCGCAACCAATGCCGGGCGCGAGAGGTCTCCGCCTATCGCAGCCGTGAGGACACGTCGGTGCTCCGCCCAAGCTGGGCAGTCTTGCACCGTATGCTCCACCGTGTCCTCCGGGCGATCTTCGCAGTGGTGACACCCAGGCGTCTCCTCCTTTCGCATCAGACACAGGTACCTCCCGAAACTTCCGTGTCCGGTGAGGACCTGCGTCAAGCGGTAGGTCAGGACGCCATGACTTCTCTCCAGCCACTCCTCAAAGAGGGGTCTTACCGCCGCAATTGCGGCGTGCCCGGCCGTCGGTCGCGACAGTCGTTCCTTCCATACTGCCCTGAGATCGCGCCGGAGGTCTTCGCGCCGCGCCTCGACTTCGCGAGGCAGCGGGGTCACGCCCCGGCTCTGCGCCTCCACGCGCCACTCATAGACGCGCTGGAGGGCAGTCGCCTCCAGATCCCAAGGCAGCAATCCGGCAAGCAGGTTGGCCGATTCGCCGGCAATCGTGCGGTATCCCCGGATCATTCGGATAGCCATGACCCTCTGGCATGCGGCCAGCTTCTGTGGTCGCGTCCGGATGCTCAGGGCCCACACAGGGGCCCCGTAGAGGGCCATGGACCGCACGACGCCAGCGTACAGCCTACGGCAGGAGTCATTTACACCTTGGGATTTTTACATAAACAGAGAATAGACTACTTCTAGGATAAGCGACTTCACCGTCCCGACCACATCTTCGATTACCTACCATCAGGCGTAAAATGGTAAAACGAAAGCCTTTTAAATAAAAGTACCTAGTCATTTCTATGGAATTAGGTCATGATCCAGCCAGTATAATGAGAGAACTAGCCTTCATTAGTTTCTCCAATATTTACTGTCTGTGACCTCTAACTTTCATGCGTCAAGGCTAATAATACCACCACTTCAATATATTCGGAGGGTGCTATAATGACCCGGATACATTTGATGACGCCCATCACTTTGATGTCACACTTATGACTAACCTATACCTATATATATACCTACGTATATAATATATGTCGCAGGTTTTTCATCAAATTAGGTTTTTGATCAAAAACCTAGGTTTGGATTTTATTATTTCCCTGAAAAATAAAAAATGTCGTGGAAACTATAAATTGGGGGCTATAAATAATAGTTAGAAAAAATAATATAAAAAATAAAAAATAATAAAAATAGTTAAAAAAAATAGTCAGAAACTATAAATTATAGTTTCTGACTATTTTTTTTAAACCACCCAGAGTTAGGAGCTCCGTCGACATTTTATGTTTTTTTTTTATCATTTCAGGGATTTGATCAAAACAATAGATTTGTTTGTGGAAATGATAAAATCGTGTTGTTATTTTAACATCATCCGTTGTTTGATCAAAAACCTAGGTTTTTGTTCAAAACCTAATTTGATGAAAAACCTACGAATACAATAACTATTGTTCATTTATTTGCATAAAATATTTTGTCCATCATCAGCGTCACCTTATAAGTTCTGGGACACAAGCTCTCTGTGAGAGGGAGTGGGTCGTAATGTACCACGTGGTTCTGGTTCGTATTGCTAAATGTCAAATTTCTTAGAATTTTTGGTTCCAGGATAAATTATGCCGGTTTCATTACGATGTTTTCCTTCTCCGTTTTGAGAGCAGTGGTGATGATACAAAATATACCAAGTAATATTTTTTTGCTAAACGTAATTTTCAGGTGACAGTTGACAGATGAAAGTCATTGACTTGTTTTTCCTTATCGTATTGCGCTACACAAGGTAAAATCTTAATCAGCCTTGAGTACTTCTTTGAAATTCGTACAACCGTTATCGCGGGAGAGTGGGTAGATACATCTGTCAGTCTATGTATAATCTGCCTTTTCACGCCATAATGGTTGAGTTAATTAATTAATTAAGGACCTGTTGTGTTTTACTGCACGGCAATGGCCTACATTTGTCCTCCTCTTCCTTCTTTGATAAGTCCATGTCAATGCTCAAGGTCAGAGTCCAATCAGATTACCTAGCTAGGCAGAGTTGTATTCTTCGTCATTATGTTCCATTACTAGAATCTTTATGCTAATTAGCCTATACATAATTATAATTTTCCCTTCCCAATAATTAATTAGCATAGTCATGCTTATGTGGATAGCATAGATTTAATTTATAAATAGACGTCGGTACTTCTCAATTATGATTATTTAATTGCCATTCATATTAATCAAAAATCTTAAAAATCAATATAAATACCTAATCCAGACCACAGAACCATAAAGAAAACATTGTGAGAAATCCAGCATGCCCCGGCACCTAAAATTCGAAGACATGTAACATCCTATCAATCCACATTGGGCCCGCTTAGTAGAACATTATGGTTTTCGTTGACTATAGAGTATTGATTACTAAAATGTTCTTTTGCCAGCATAAACAAGTGTTATCAATAGAGAATTCGCCGTTTTCCTAAGCTCTCACGTTGATAATAAAATATTTTCATCGAGTAGACCCTTTATTCATAAAAATACCGTAAGAAAAAACTATAAATCTTGCCTGTCACTATCATACTCTATACTCTTTTCATTATAAAAGACGACCATCGATTCATAGAGCAATGTGGCTAAAGAACTGAAGAACTTTTTATGAATATGCCATCTTGTTTGTTACGGAAAATATGAAGTAAGTGTTTTGTTAATAGGGAGTTTCACAGCGAGTTTTGGCGCCACAAACGCATAACGTAAAAAACGTCAACTGCAGCTTCGAGTGCATAGTGTTAGTCAAGTTAATTGTATAGCAAATGACATAATGCGCTGGTAGCGCCATCTGAGCCGAGCTTTGCGTGAAACCTCAAAGTGTCATTGTCTAGTGTTTGCAGCTAGGTTCTACATTGTCTTAGGTCCTTGGACGGTTCGTGATAAAATAATAACAGTCGCGCAGGTCGATTTTCAAAGTTAAGCCACGCTTGCCGAAGTTAATTTATGGATGGTTGACCCTGACCTGTATCCCTGAATCTATCATTACAAGTTTCTTCTAGAAATTTGACCGCCATTTTTAGTAGCCAGAAGCACTAAAATCTGTTCAGTCTCACCAGTTTTGCCAAGGGGTATCGTATTACCCAGTTACTGGGTTGTCTTTTTAGGGTTCCGTAGTCAACAAGGAACCCTTATAGTTTCGCCATGTCCGTCCGTCCGTCCGTCCGTCCGTCCGTCTGTCCGCAGTTTAGCTCAGAGACGCACAGTACTAGAGAGCTGTAATTTGGTGTAAATATACGGATTTGTTGTGCCGAAAAAATGGTAAAATAAAATCTCGTAAAATATATTTTTTTAGGGTACCTGCAGTACTTACATGTAAAGTGAGGAATTTCTTTTTCTCGCGTACCCCTTAGTGTGGGGTATCATTAAAAAGGCCTTTAAAAAATAATGATAGTTTCCATTAACAATTTTTTGATAAAAAAATTCGTTTGTGAAATATTAAGCTTTAAAGTGCTAAATTTTGCTCGATTCGAGTGTCCCCCCCCTCTACCAGCTAAACGGTTATGTTTGGGGGTGTGAAAAAATTCACAATAGTAGTACATATAACGAAATTTAAAAGAAAATTATCACGACTTAGTAGGCTTTACAACTTTACGAGTAATAGTCGACCAACTTATTAAATGTACTTGATATCATATTTTCTTAAACAAAATGTATCGGAGACAACTGCAAATGTAAGTTTGTCAACTTTATTTTTACAGCTTTTATAGGTATGTTTTTTGGGGATAGGTAGGTTTTTATCGTCAACTATTTTAACTAAGTTCAAAAAAAGGAGGAGGTTCTAAATTCGTTGTAATCTTTTTTCTTATGTATTTTCCCCGATTTCTCAAAGACTCCTGGACCAATTTTGAAAATTCTTCTTTTTAAAATTAAATTCAGCGAATCAGTTTACTTAGTTCGCATAAGTATTTTGATGGGCAACTACGGAACCCTACACTGTGCGTGGCCCGACACGCACTTGGCCGGTTTTTTTTCTAAAGACACAAACGCACATAAAACAAAGATTTTCATCTCAATATATTCTTCCATTAATATCAAAAGAGATTTAAAAGCGAATACGATATTAGTCTACAAGCGGTAGTCAAGATTCAACTTAAATTTAATTGAGCGAAGATACTATTTCGAACAAGCAACTCATTACGGTGCTCTTTCCAATTACTGCTAGCCTGGTACACGGGAGATTATAAAGCGGTACTGGGATTTAAATATGCAGTTGTTTTGAAGTCCTACGTATTACTGGTTTAACTGAAGTAAGCTTGGAAAGCTCGATTGTTTTACTTGTGGTTTAATTTACGATTTTGGTTGGGTAGAAATTAGGTTTTACATATCAATTTAGCATTTAGTGGCCAGTTGTTTGAGCAATAGTCAAATTAATGCTAAAATCCCATGTTTTATTTTTAATGGTTAAATATGTTTAGACGTAAAGAGTTGGTTAAACTAATTAATTTTTAGCACAGAATTTTTAGTTGAAATAAGTCGGCCTGAGTGCCCGAGAAGAACAACAAAAAATACCCAGAGCCTGCCATTTTTCAGTGTACTAAACTCACGCAAAGAAAATATGTGACGCACGCACTTGTTGCTTCAAGGAAAACGTATCGTCTGAGATTACGAACGAGGTTTTATACACAGTGGCGTAGCGAGACCGAATCTAGGAGAAGGTAAAATGCATATCGCCCGGAGGACATGGTGGAGCATACGGTGCAAGACTGCCCAGCTTGGGCAGAGCACCGACGTGTCCTCACGGCTGCGATAGGCGGAGACCTCTCGCGCCCGGCATTGGTTGCGGCCATGCTGCGGGGCGAGACGGAGTGGGAAGCGGTCAGCTCCTTCTGCGAGGCAGTAATGCTCGTAAAGGAGGAGGCTGGCCGCGAGCGAGAGAGGACAGCGTCCTCCCTCCGCCCCACCCGCGGTGGTGGACGCCCACGGCGACGGACGTCGCAAGACGATCTCCGGCCACCGTAGGCGCGGGCATGCGGGCAGCGAGTAAAGGGCAACTCGCTGCCCGACCAAGGACCATGCCCGGGTCGACGGCGCGTTGTGTCCCACGCGCGCCTCAAAGAGCGTCAGCATAATGACGGGGCCCCCCTCTCAGAGGGCCAAAGCCTGCCGGGGTCGCGGGATTATTCCCTTACCGTAACCCCGGAACGTAACAGGCTATGAAGGACACCGTGGATTTTAGTCAGTAGAAGTCTGACAGTCCCTCCCGCCCTGCCCGGGGTTGGAGGACTCATTTGATGATTTTACCACGTTAAAAAAAAAAATAAAAAAAAAGGTAAAATGCATCTGGGAGCCTCTTTTCATTCAGGACGAAAATTGACTTGCCTCCATTGCTTGAGAGGCCCCTTGTTGTAAGATTGACTTGGGAGGAGCAAGTCATCTATACCAAATATGATTGTCAGTGACATCAGCTTCGCGAAGCCTATTTTGACTCTTTCAGTTCTCAGTTACTAATAAAACCTAACCAAGTCATCTTGCCCGACTTACGAGTTGTAGGTCGTGGGTTCGAATCCAGGCAGGCGCATTACTTTGCGTAATTTATTTCATCACCACTGCTCTCAAAACGGTGAAGGAAAACATCGTGAGGAAACCGGCATGTCCTAGACCATAAATTCGAAGACGTGTGACATCACCAATCCGCACTGGACCCGCGTGGTGGATTATAGGTCATGTTAATGGTATTTTTTTCTTTTTTTTTTGTCTGAACGCGAGACCTCTTCGTGATGTAAAGAGCTAGAATCTACTTCTCCCCCGCCCAACTACGCTACGATTTGTTCACATAATTTGCATAGCTGATGAATGTTATTTGCCACAATACATTTTTTTTGAGAAATGCGGTTCCAATAGGATAAAGCAAAGTATAATTCCAATCTCTTAATTAATAAGTTAAATCCTACTAATAATAAACGCGAAAGATTGTGAGGATGTATATATGTGTATGTAGGTATGTTTGTTACTTTTTCACGCAAAAACCACTGAACGGATTTGGCTAAAATTTGGTACACAGATAGTTTATAACCAGTGCAGTGGAGAGCAGTGGTGGCCCAGTGGTATCGGCCCCGACTTACGAGTTGTAGATCGTGGGTTCGAATCCCGGCAGGCGTATTACTTTGTGTAATTTATTTCATCACCACTGCTCTCAAAACGGTGAAGGAAAACATCGTGAGGAAACCGGCATGTCCTAGAACCAAAAATTCGAAGACATGTGACATCCACCAATCCGCACTGGGCCCGCGTGGTGGATTATGGCCCACCCCCTCTCACAGAGAGGAGGCCTGTGTCCCAGCAGTGGGAACATTAATAGGCTGATGATGATGATGATGATAGTTCATAACCTGGATTAACACATAGGATAGTTTTTATCCCGATTTTATGTTCCCGTGGGATAATTTTCGAGTTGTAGCGGGCCGCTGGCAACAGCTAGTAAGTCTATAAATTAACTACAAATTGAGGCCAACAACATCTTGATCGAAAACATTACCGAATAATTTGTCAGTCCCTATCCATTCTTAGAAGGGTTTGATTCAGTCCGGGACTGTTTCGTGGTTCGGTTGCGATAAACAGTCGGTTTTGACTGTCTTTACCTTATTAACAGCCCCTTTGCCCACAAACGACAGTTATCGGTTGCGGTCACGGCCTAGGGAGGTGCGACCGACGTCAACAACACGCGTGGTTGTCATTTGTTTCCTTCACGTGAATAATAATATCACGGTCCATGGTATCTAGTCACACGCTTTAAACTATCTTTTTTTCATTTGTTTCATAGTTCTTTTTCTTTTCTTTTAAAAAAAAGCCTAAAACTAGGACTTTCTCCTGTGTCGTGGCTGCGTTTACAAACATAGAAACTTACGTGCACAAACCAGACCCGGAACAACTAGGTACTTGTAGATTATACAAATGTTTGTTCCGTGCGGGGATCGAACCCGCAACCCCGCAAAATAATATCTTATGATATACGAGTAAGATGGCGCCACGCGTTGCAAGTACAACCAACATGGATTGCCAAATTCTAAATGAATGCGAGCGCAACAACAAAAGCTAGTAACTATTGTATAAAAGGACACTCTTCTAAAAAAAACAATTTACGAGTATAATATTTATGTAAATAAAACTTTTATCTGAATACTGCTATATTTTTAACGAACCAGTATTCCCATCAAAACAACAGCGGAATATTTCCACAGCCCTGGAATTCGCGAAAATACAGTCCCGTGTAATTATTTGCATTTCGAAAACGCGCATAATTTCCCGTAGGTGGCATGCGTTGCTTTAATACTCGTAATTTAAATTCTCCCACTGAGTACACACATTTAACATTCGGCGAAATTATTCGAAGCGACTTGTTATCATGTCGAGCGTATTCCCTAATGAATGAAACTTCACTAACAACTGATAGATAGATCCATACGTGACGTACGAAGGTCCCTATTGGTTTACATTAATAAACATTACGGCTGATCGAATAATAGCTTTCGAATAACGAGTAACTCCAGTAACAATCGACACAATATAGTTACTATCGAATAACAGAATCGAATCAAATTGAAATCGAATAGCACAATTTTGTTTGCCGAACATGATATTAGACTTCAATAACATCTTCGTTGAGGACCTAGGTTTTATGTAGGTATATTCGAAATTGTCCTATATCTGACCCTTTTGACATCCCTCAAAGACTTGTTTCATCATAAATTATTCATCAAAAACAAATAAATGTATTCGCATGGGTCTCAAAGGAACATGTGGTACAAATGTAACAAAGAAAATATTTTTTAGATTAAACGTGGGAGAGGCATGCCATGTCTTTTTTTAATATGGGATTCTTGACAGATGGGGTATCAAGTCCCATAGGTATGTGAGGGGTTATTGCGTGTAAAGGTTGTTATGGGTGCGAAATGTCCGTCACTAGTTGTGCCAATGAATTCGTAGCGGGTAATAAAACACGCGGGTGTTATTTTAAAGTGTTACAACACCATAAACGTTATAAAATAACAGCATGCAAACACTATAACTTTTGCAAACAAATAATTTGACATATTTTTATGTAAAGAAATCTAATACATTACAATAATGTTGAAATCTTTTGCCGGAGCTTCGTACACTAACAATAAAATAGTGCAAGTGTCGTCAATACTTCAATACTACACTATGGAATTAATTACATCTATCACACAATATTGCTCAGAAGAAACAATTTTTGGGGGTTAATTCATTTAAGGAGTACTTTCGCCCCAGGTGGAATAAAACGGACAGTCAGGCTTGCTTTCCAAACATGACTACGTATTTGCACTACACTAGGAGTTATAAAAATAGTGGTATTAAACCAAATCCAAACTTACCTTCACAACATATAAATTCAATTAACAAAATCCCCGTCTAGTCACACATCGTTCTGTGGCCGAGCAACAAGTAAGGTTGTAACGACCTACATTCGAGCACGCCCTTTCGATATAAAATGTCACCCCGAGACACAGTCGAAGCTAGTGCTTTATAACCTGTGCAAACGGCGACGGGCCAAGTAAACATCTTTCCTAATTAAATGGCCGTAATTTGTTGTCACAGACAGTATAAACTTCTTGGTGAATAATGGAATTATTGTTAAAGTAATTTGTGTGAAATGTCTCGGAGATTATTTTGATGAATTTGTGTTAGGAAGGTGTTAGAGGGGAGCCAGTGTTTTTTTTTTAATTAATTTAATTTTGTTTAGTTTGATATTAGTATGTATTCTTGGTACTTGTTTTAGGGCAACTTTTACCAACGGTGAAACAAACAACAAACGTAAAAGTCAATAGAATTTTGTGCTTAAATATTTTTTTAAATATGTTTAACCGTTGGTAAAAGTCACCCTAAGTCACAATTTTGAGATTAAACTATTTTAGTAAATGTTACAGCTGTATATGTATTTACTTTATGAGTGATAAGATATTGGACTGGCCTCCTCTCTGTGAGAGGGAGTGGGCCTCCTATGAGAAAAACTAATCTTCAGCTGCGCCCATTTAAACTACAACATAGTTGGGTAAAAACTAGGCAGGATGTAATAAATTGAATTACCTTAGTTATCACAAGTTATTAATACACCACTTTTAACCATCTCACACAAGCAATGATGGAGCCGTAAACTCTTAACAAGGTAGTATGAAGTTAATTAGCAAAGTTAGTGGTATCAAACACATGGTTGTTCGCAGGCTACACCTGTGAAGCTTCACTTTATACCGCATCGAGTTCAAAACAAACTTCACATTCATGTTCTGAATTTAACGCGAAATGAAATGTGCTTAAATTATGCATTGGAAAGAGAATTTATTTTAGGGGTGTTTATTTTGATATTAATGGGTTGGGAAATGTGAGATTCTGCAGACTGTTTCAAAATTGTGGGAGAAGTGTTAATTTGGCATTTCGTGGTACCATTACGGTGTTCTTGGTACATGTCTTAACAAAAACCTGCCGTCTTATTGTATTATTATAAGTTCTTTTTTTTTCTATTATTTCGAACTGTTAGCGTCTTCGTACAAAACGCGACGCAAGTCTTCTAATTCCTTACGAATTTGGTATGCAGGTGATTATAGCAATACACGTCCATAAAGGTTTCTTATAGTTTTGTACACAGGCAATTTTTTTTTGCGTGGTAAAATCTGAGTCTCTCCAGGTCAGGGACTGTCAGACTCGTACTGACTAAAATCCACGGTGTCCTTCAATAGCCCTTTACGTTCCTGGGTCACGGTAATTCGTTAGTCCCGCGACCTCATACACAGGCATGGGTCAATGGATACCAAAGTCGTCTGGTATCATAAGGATGAGGATTCTTATCTTCGGCGTCGATGTTTTTGTAGAGGCGATTTCAGGTGTTGCAAAACCGGGGTAGACGTTCTACCCCGGGACAGACTATCGCTGAAAATGCTTCCTTCGTACACAACTCTCACTTCCGACCATGGCCGTAACAACAGCTTAATATATTATTATCGCGCCCGCCGCCGCCATCGCGTTAGGCTCGCGGTCTGTTTGAGGACATTGAATAATTGGCAAAATGCAGGTCTAATCTGAATACTTTTTAAAACAAACGGGTTTTATATTTTTTAAAGAAATACGATAATTATCTCACTGAATAAGTGAATAGTTCGCTCTCATTGCGTGTACTTTTTTTTTAAATATCGTATAAAAGTAACTGTATAAAATTTCCCGATGATTGAATGATGTGAAAAAAAACCGGCCAAGTGCGTGTCGGGCCACGCACAGTGTAGGGTTCCGTAGTTGCCCATCAAAATACTTATGCGAACTAACTAAACTGATTCGCTGAATTTAATTTTAAAAAGAAGAATTTTCAAAATCGGTCCAGGAGTCTTTGAGAAATCGGGGAAAATACATAAGAATAAAGATTACGACGAATTTAGAACCTCCTCCTTTCTTTGAATTTAGTTAAAAATAGTTGACGATAAAAACCTACCTATCCCCAAAAAACATACCTATAAAAGCTGTAAAAATAAAGTTGACAAACTTACATTTGCAGTTGTCTCCGATACATTTTGTTTAGAAAATATGATGTCCAAGTACATTTTATAAGTTGGTCGACTATTACTCGTAAAGTTGTAAAGCCTACTTAGTCATGATAATTTTCTTTTAAACTTCGTTATATATACTACTATTGTGATTTTTTTCACACCCCCAAACATAACCGTTTAGCTGGTAGAGGGGGGGACACTCGAATCGAGCAAAGTTTAGCACTTTAAAGCTTAATATTTCACAAACGAATTTTTTTATCAAAAAATTGTTAATGGAAACTACCATTATTTTTTAAAGACCTATTTAATGATACCCCACACCAAGGGGTACGCGAGAAAAAAAAAATCCTCACTTTACGTGTATAAATATTTTTTTTACCACTTTTTCGGCACAACAAAACCGTATATTTACACCAAATTACAGCTCTCTAGTACTGTGCGTCTCTGCGCTAAACTGCGGACAGACGGACGGACGGACGGACGGACGGACATGGCGAAACTATAAGGGTTCCTTGTTGACTACGGAACCCTAAAAAGGCCGAAATGGATTACGTGACGCAAAAAATATCTCGAAAAATGCTAGCAAAATAGACGTAAACTGGATAACGAAAAAAAATAGTCTGAAACGTTTAGTTAATCTTGTTTGCATCGCTCTGCCATCGGCACCGGGTATGTTTACGTTCAATATTTATACTTGCACCGACAGCACAAAGTCACGTTTATGGATGGCAAACTTATGACGTGAGAAAAATGTTATTTATTATGTAGGTACGGCAAGCTACAGAGAAAATTCACCCTTTGTCATTGACATCACTACCAAAGGGTGAGTTTCATCTGAAGCTGACTAATACATAATACTCAAGTGTTTAAACATGGATATGCACATACTAGCTTGTGCAGTTATAGGACAAACTGGAAAAAAAGTGAAATTCTTTATTTTTGTCTTATATTTGTTTGATTTAAGAGTAGTTGTTCCGGGTCTGGGTGTTTTTGTAATGTGAGTTTCTATGTTTCTTTGTAAACGCACTTACGATACAGGAGGAATCCCTAGTTCACGGTGCGGGGCAAGGTTTTTAGAAAAAAATATAGAAATGGAGAAATAGTACATAGTCTCGAAAATCGAAAAAGAACAACTGAATTATATCCTGTTGGCAATACTCTTATTTTTACAACGAACCTGTTGATGGTCGCGCTGCTGAGTAATGCTGACTAAACCCCTAAAATCGTTCGATCACTGATTGACAAACAAGACGGAAAAGCCAATAATGACTACAGGCATTCTTTCGAAAACAGTTGTTATTTTTTGTTTTCCTTTTTCGTTTTTTGTTCATCAATATTTCGCCTGCGTAATCATATACGTAGGTGAAACGTATATCATTACTGTTTCGCAAAATTAGATGCTTTTATAGCGACACTATCAAAATAAAATGAAAAAGAAAACAGTGGATTCCTAAGCCCGGAATAGGAAATTATTTTTCATAAATCCAATGACTGATAAAGTTTAAGTTATCATCAATATTTCTTTTTCAAGACTATTTATATATCTAAAAATCAATGCCACTTTTCGTTGTAATTTTTAAAGTAAGTTTTGTAAGTTTAACGGGCTCATAATTATATCCAAACCAAATGTTTAGGCTTTGTACGCACTATTTAGTAGATGTTTTAAATGAAGTTTGCACAAAATCATTCGAGCGGTTCTTCATTTATCACATTTTTCTTTAAAAATGATGTAGTAGTATTAGTAGTGATTCTGTGGCGCTATGAAGTTCGCGAGGTCAGTTATGTATATTTACGGATTCGGCCATTCACTCCCACTTAGGAAATTAATTTATGAGTCTTCACGTTTTTGTGACGTTAATAAAACGGGAACACAGACGATATTTTTATGTAGAAATGAGATCCTTGTACACTAGAGCCGCTTTTCCATTTTCTCTAATTTACTTCGTACACACCTCAAGCAGGAAATACGGTGAAATACGTAGAAATTACGCTATGGCCTTTGTTCTCCACGAAACACATCAATAACCGAATTATCCGACGTAATCCCATAACACTGATTGACACAAACGACCACGCGCGACCTTTCCTTATCTTTAAGGCAGAATATTTTGACTTTCCTTATCCCAAGTAGAAGATCAATGTCCGTTCCGAAGTAATGGATAAGTATATTAAATATGTATTGCGAATAGGTCAATCATATCACGTGTAAAGAAACAGGGAAAATAACGGTAGGTATGAGGGTTGAGCCTGGGTCGTAAGACTGACTGGGTTGCGGAACTGTGATTGGGCCGTGAGACTGACTGGGTGTGAGACTGACTGGGTCGCGAAACTGTGATTGGGCCGTGAGACTGACTGGGTCGCGGAACTGTAATTGGGTCGTGAGACTGACTGGGTCGCGAAACTATGATTGGGCCGTGAGACTAACTGGGTTGTAAGACTGATTGGGTCGCGGAACTCTAATTGGGTCGTGAGACTGACTGGGTCGCGGGACTGTGACTGGGTCGCAGGACTGTGACGGGGTCGCGGGCCTGTGTTGTAAAAGTTTATCGCTCACTAGTCTTTACATGATAGTTACTCATGGTGACCTCACGACACAAAAAAACCATAGAGGTTGTCATTACTTAAATTCTTTTTGTGCTATCGACATAGAAATACAAATATACTCATTTTAAATACTCTTCTCTTTTCAAGAAATGTACTCTAGTACATTTCAAGTAAATCGGACAATCCTGTGATATGCCTTAAATCTAAGGTGTTCAACCAGGGGTCTTTTTTAAATTAGGTAGGTAAAATCATCAAATGAGTCCTCCTACCCTGGGCAGGACAAGAGGGACTGTCAGACTTGTACTGACTAAAATCCGCGGTGTCCTTCAATAGCGCTTTGGGTTCCAGAACCCACAGTCACGGTAATTCGCGAGTCCCACAGCCTTGGCAGGCTTTGGTCCTCTAAAGGAGGCCCCGCCATTATGATGCCTTAATATTAAGCAAACTTTTAAAATACTTTTAATTTTTACAACAGAAATATTATTTATCTATAGGTTTAAGCGTTCAGAACTGCCTTTGTCATACATTATGTGACCCCAAATTCAAAAAGGAGGCCCTTTACTAAGTTCTTACGATGGCAACAGTAGGTACCTTATTTATTTTTCATCATAAAACAGCGGCATATTAAAATGTTTGTTTAATATCGCTCTTGAATCTGTTATTTCTCCGAATTTATGTTTTTGTCGGGTTTACACAAATGTTTCGTTTGTAACGTTTTAATGTTACCTAGTCTTTTATTTTATATTATTTTGTTTTACTCGTAGTGGCTAAGAAGCAGTTATTTTTTTATTTACATTGTGTCAAATAACTGTAGGAACTATTGCACATTTTTTTTTTATATAGCCTGTTCTGTCCCACTCCTGGGCAAAGGCCTCCCTCCACTCCTACTTCTCGCGAGCTATACAAAGACATGTATTTTGAATGTAAAACGTTACAAATAAATGAACGTTAAAATTGAAGGATTTTTTTTAAATTAAGTATGAGGAGGAACAAGAAACTCAACATTTTGTCTTTTAATCCTTTTATTTCTTTGTCTTCAAATTGTCAGACGCTCGCGTTCAATTTGTCAACATGCCTCAATCTTTCAATTTTTCTACTTGGCTCAATCTGTCTAAATAATCTGTCTGTTTTACCAATCGAACATTAACCTTCAACTATTGTGATGAAGTTGAAAATCAAATAAAGACATTTAATAGATTGAGGTTACGTTATTGTTTCATTTGTCCCTCTCCTGTTCAACATTCCTTCTCCTTCTTTCGATGGTGTGCTTTAGCATGTCATGCATGTCATATTATAGCATAATTATTCATTTATGGTACAAAATAAACAAGCTGGAAATCTTTACATATAATAAAATCGTAGAGCTGTCATTCCTGTACATTGAATATTTTTTTCTTTTTGTATTTTTTTCGAGATAAAGGATCGATTCTGATGCCAAATCAACTTTTTTTTTTGAAATTATGTTTTTTTGATTTGATCTACCTCCTAAACTACTGTAAAGTTGTCGATCAAATTTTCCTCAAATATTCCTAATAATCTGCTTCTGTTGATAAGCTATGTATTATAACGCTATTTTTCCTGGGAGATAAGCAATTTTGAATTTTGTTGTTTTTATGTGTTTGTTTGATAGTTGGAAGCTAAACCACTGGATATTATTTAGTCAATTTTTCCTCAAATATTCCTTAAACTGTTCTTCTATTAATAGGATACGTATAATTACGCTATTCCCTTTGGGGGATTAGCAATTTTATAATATGTTGATTTTCAGTAATTGTTGACATTTGTATAAGAACCGCTATTTGAAACTCACTGTCAGCGTCCTAGCCAGTCTGATTGGTAACCCGCTTGACTTTGGTGCAAGGGGTCTCTGGATCAAATCTCGCAGTTTTATTTTACACTTTATGTTTTTTTTTTGTTATTATTTTGTCCTGAGAGTTTCAAATAATTAAAAAAAAAAATTGATGATGAGAGAGATAATAAAATTGCGAATAATATTGAAATAAAAGTATGCACATTTTACTTTTATTTCAATATTATTCGCAATTTTAAATTATTACTATTTTTTTCAATAGTTCTCTAGGACATAAATCTACACTGATTTAAATTGTAGGTAGTAAGTTGGATATTTTTTAAAATTGTAATTGTTTCGAGGTGTAGGAATTTTAAAGATTAGAAAAAAATCTGGGTTTCTATAATTTGTGTTTATTTATGTTTTGAATTGGTACTCAAACCAGTGCATAGATTCTGTTTTAAACGACGACAAGTTGTATCATTGAGTCAGATAATTAGTTATTTTTTAGGTATCACGCGGCATGATAAAGGGAGAAGAGCAATACTATCGTACGTTCAATTTGCAGCGATACTTATATCGACCAAAAAATGATAGCCTAATGTTTAAAATAAACACGGTTCTTTGCGCTCAAATATGGACGGTTCCTATGCAAACTATGTACCTAGATATAACATTATTGATCTAAACTAATAATAAAAATGCAAGTATGTTTGTTTTTTACCTTTTCACGCATTACCTACTGAATCGATCGTCCGAAAATTTAGCATAAATACGTTGTCAGGAGTCGAGACACGGATAAAAGGTATCTTACATCCCGAATAACAGAAGAGAGCTGTTGCCGAGAAAACAATTACGTTCATATTCCAGATGGCGCCACTTACACGATCCGTATTGTTTCTCAAATTCTAAATTAACGCAAGCGAAGCCGCGGGCAAACACTAGTCATAAATAAAACCAATATAAACGTTACTTCAAGCTAAAGTTATCAATAAAATCATCGATTACAGGTAAAGCAATTTACCTATACTTTTGTTTATAGAGCTAAAAAAATAAGCAATAAGTAACACAATATTCGATATTGTCGACGAGAAAATCAACGTGTTGATTCTAGAGCGATTAAAACTTTATAGCAGTTTAAACGGTTTACTACCGTACTTTGGATGCGGAACAATAAAACTATAAAATAATCTATGAAACTCCTGCGGTGGCTTTGTAGCTGTAGGTTATGTTGATAGCAGACGAGAACTTTACAGCAGAGTCAAATACCAAGGCCCACTTTCGCCTCCGGCCGTTTATGCTAAGGCCGTTTTATGAAGTAATTTTTTAGGGTTCCGTAGCCAAATGGCAAAAAACGGAACCCTTATAGATTCGTCATGTCTGTCTGTCTGTGTGTCCGTCCTTACGTCGCAGCCACTTTTCTTCAAACGTATAAAAGCTATACTGTTGAAACTTAGTAAGTAGATGTATTACGTGTACCGCATTGGAATTTTCACACAAAAATAAAAACAAAATTAATTTTGGAGGTTGCCGCCATACTTACAAATTGAAACTCATTTTTTTTTGTGAACCCGTACGTGTGGGGCTATCTATGGATAGGTCTTTTTTTACAACGAGTACAGGAATTTTCGACTGTCACGTAATTTTTAGCTAGCAGAGCGCGCTTTGCTTGCTTTCCATAAAGTATATAAGTATATTTATGATTGTATTCTACCAACTTTTTATCGTTTTTCACATCAAAAGACACAAAAAACAGTAGTTTTAACTTCGCACTTAAAATGCAAAAAAGAACTGAAGTTTTGACGGCTTTAAAAGTTGAACAAAAAATTTTGCATTTTCCCGAAATTCCGCAATTTTAACAAATATTTCAGTGCAATGTTTCTTCAGTCAAGAGCCATCGATAAAAAACTTTATGTAACCAAATATACGTCGCCGTCGTTTTTCTATTATTTAAGTTATAACAAAGCAATATTGCCTTCAAAAAATATGCCAGAGGGAACAATTTTTCTCTATCGAGCTTAGGATTCAATCTACACTAATGGTAGCCATACACCATACTGCCTATTTGTCAATTCGGCATAAAACTGCCAATTTGCTCAAATAGAATTGAACGTGTATGGGGGTGGAATGCCAATTTGATGGCATGACATGCCAATTTTGATAGGTCATCAAATCGTTTTTGACACAACGTCAAATCGGCAGCAGTGATGCCATCTTAGCAACTTCATAGATAGTTAGCTAATTTTATAAAGGTGCTAGAAAAAAAGCTAAAAAGTGTAACTTGTGGCTAAACTTTTTAGCTACTTTTCTACAGGGACGGTTAGGCCACGTTCACACGGCGATTATTTTCCCGTATACCGTACACGAGATTTTATCGAATAGAGTTGACCAGTTTTAGGACAACTTTGCACTTTTCTCAAACACGGAATTTTCCCGTATGAACGCCGTTTAAACTATTTTTAAGTTTTCATTTGTGAACTGTTATTACTGCTCTATTCGATAAAATCTTGTATACAGTATACGGGAAAATAATCGCCATGTGAACGTGGCCTTACCAGGAAAACTGAGGCTTTTCGCACATGGATCGCATGTACACTCGTAAAAAAAAGAGTTATTCATTTTATTTTAAACCAAAATACGATTGAAAACTTGAGAGGTGTCAAGGGACCACGAAAGCAAGTTAAAAAAAGGTTCATGCTATTTTCGACCTTATTGACATTTATGCAAACACCTGATTTTAATGAAGGAGCAATGTTAACGAATGAGAATGTGAGAAAAACAAACTAAATTTTAAATGTCGATAAGGTCGAAAATCGCTTGCACCACTTTTTTTAACTTGCAATCCTTAAGCAAATGTTTTCCGACCTTCAAGCGATTTTCGACCTTATTGACAACGATGCAAACACCGGATTTTAATGAAGAAGCAATGTTAACGAATGAGAATGTGAGAAAAACAAACTAAATTTTTAATGTCGATAAGGTCGAAAATCGCTTGCACCACTTTTTTTAACTTGCTATCCTTAAGCAAGTATTTTCCGACCTTCAAGCGATTTTCGACCTTATTGACAATGATGCAAACACCGGATTTTAATGAAGGAGCAATGTTAACGAATAAGAATGTGAGAAAAACAAACTAAATTTTTAATGTCGATAAGGTCGAAAATCGCTTGCACCACTTTTTTTAATCTAATTCGATAGTCTCATGATGAAATGAAAAGGTGCTAGAAATTGTAGCTGTCGTCACCGAATAATAGCCAGATCTAGTTGCTGAGTTGGCATCACTGGTGCAGATTTTTGAAGTTGTGACAAATCTATCGTATCGATAGGCAGGATGGTGTATGGTGTATATGGACGAACTGCCGATTTGAAACAATTGCAAGCGTCATATCTATAATGTTATAAAGAGGAAAGATTTTTATTTATGTGTGTATGTGAAGCCGGAACAGGCCGGTACTAGTACAGTACTCAATATAATCTATTCTATTCTATAAGTGAAATTAGGAGGAAGGTTTTAGAAAATTATGATCATTGTGGCGATGACAGCGAATAACCCGTACACGCACGAAAGGATCCGTACAAATAAGAACGGCAAAAAAAGTTTCTTTAGGGAGCCCCCTTGAATTTTATTTTACTCTGTTTTTTATTAAGTTTTTATTGTTATAGCGGCAACAGAGATACATCATCGTGAAAAAAAAAAACATCAACTTTCCGTCACGTTTCATGAGATACAGTCTGGTGATAGACGGTCAGACAAACAGACGGAGAACGAATAATTAGTTACAGGGTTCCGTTATATTTTAGATACGGAACCCTAAAATCCAGTACAGCTACTTAAAATCCTAAAGCACAGATAATCTATCTTTACTAAAGTCTGCTTCAATAAATAATAATTGATCCAATGTTTTTCGTGTTTATCTATAAGGGGAAAAAATCTTCAAAGTTAATACAAATACAAAGTTCATCGGCTCAGTAAAAATACCGCGTAACAAGATTAGTTAAATCCATTTTTGTTAGAGCTGGCCATCAATCTCTTATCTGGTATAAAGTACTTGTTCCACTTCTGGCGAGGAACGTAAAAGCTATACTCGTGGCTGGAAGTAACTGTTCCTTTAACGACGTACTTGTTGGCGTTTCTCGTCGTATTGGAGATCTTAGTTGATTATATTGATACTTGTTATTAGATGAGATAACCTATTTCTCTCTATTTCTATCTCTCTCTCTCGATAAATAAACGAGAGAGGAGCTTTGAAAGCTCTTTGAACAAAAACGGAATATTGGAATTATTTTCTGCGAAAAACTAACATTTTTATTATAGGATTTGTTTTCAGTTGGATACTCGATATTTAACGTAGATATTTAATAAAAAGAGAGCAGTAGTTACTATTGACTTAAAGCTTTTAGTTTGCGCGTTTCACAATATGTACCATTCAATGCTTTAATATAATAGAATATGTTATTTTTTAAATGTATTTAGTATTTTCAAATAGATTTTAATTATTTTTAAATGTAGTATGCATGTACAGACGCCAGCAGGTCAACCTACCCGAATCTGTCAGATTTTACCAATCAAACATTAACCTTCTATTCTTGTGATAAGGTTGAAATTCTATTAAAGAAATCTGACAGATTGTGGTAGCTTGATGTGCTGGCGTCTGTACATACATTTATTTTAGTTACCGACCTAAATAAGAACTTTAATTTAAACACATTTTAATAAGCAGCAAAAGAAAGAGATGAATAATAATATCTCTTTCTTTTATCAAAAGTTTAACCGAATTTCGGTTACTGAGCGAATGATTCCATTTTTAAATGAACAACTTGCTATTTTCGCCAATCGCTGCCAGTGTGACTACCAACCACATAGCAAGGAGTACATCACGGTGGTATCTAGCTAATAAACCGGGGTTAGCCGGGTAAGATTGGATCGCACGTAACGACTGGGTTCGCACGGTTCGCACGGTTATAGCTGGTAGGCTTAACCGGTTTGATCTCTGTCTGATTGGGGTGTTCTAGACCGAGCGGTTACCGAGTACGTCTAGGTAGAAATGTGGTATTATCTACTCGGAATAATGTACTTTGGTTAGTATTTGATGAAAGTACTTTGACTTAGATCATTGAAGGCCTTGAAGGGTTAAACCCTTACCGAAATTGGGTTTTGCTTTCCTAAATGTCTCGTTCAGGCGTCAGTCGGGTGGCCTAGATGTTAACGCTTTACAACTCATGCACGACACTATGAACTTAAGTCCGGGCCTGTTACATATTTAATGTACAATCAACAAAGTTGAATTGTGACCCACCATAGGCTTATTTTCTCACAGACATTCTAATACATTAGGTAGGTACAGTCACGATCAATAGTATGTATACACTAAGCAGTATTCAAAAGCGAACCCCCCTTTATTGTAAAACGAAGGTGGCTTATATCCCAGCAGTGGGAAAACTAAAGGTTGCAGACATTATCTTCATACAGTCAGCTGATTAGAAAAGAAACCCCTTTCGTGGTGTCATCTCTAGCAAAGGGAGTTCCTTTTCTCTGCGACTAACCCTACCGCCATATTTAAAACGATGGTTCAATGTTTCGAGTATTTTAATATCTTAACCCGTGCCTTTGAAATCGTTACTCAAAAAACTATCTTGCCATCTGGAAATTTCTTAAAGAAATATCCAATATCCCCATTAAGGGCGCTCGCTTGCAAGAGTCGTGATGTATTTGTTCTAGGGGAAATTCCTAATGAACGCAATTTTATATTTTATCGGTGTGATTTTCTTTTGTTACCTGCTTTGAAACATCTGCTTTTATATGGCACAAGTTTTTTCCTTGGGCTACGGTCGCTTTGAAAATTTTAATCGTACTTACTTGTGGCGCCATAACAACACTATTATCGTTTTTTTTTTTTGCAAACAGTGCTTTTTTCGGGATGAAAGGTACACTATGTCCGTCTCTGCACGCCTGACAAAGTATATCCAAAATTTCAGTATGACCGGTTCAGGGGTTTATGCGTGTAAAGGTAACAAACAAACTTTTACTTTCTCTTTTATAATTTGAGTTATGATAATATTTTATAAATATTAAACGCATTAATGCATGCGACGCTCATTTCTTCCAAACGAGCAACCGAGGATCGTAACTGCCATGCCACGGCGAATTCTTCATTCCAATTTTCTAACGTCTCATGGTGACGTTTAGCGCCATCTATTGCAGAGTATTCCAACTACTGCACCTACATGTGAGTGAGTGAGTTAGGATACTTTGTGTGTATGTGTGAGTAAATGTACAATTTATCAACCCGAACACGAGTTGAAGGGATCCCCAAAAGTTTGATTATTGGTCGTATTCTTTGACGCGCGTGGTTGAAATTTCAATTGTATGATACGTTTGTCAAATAGAAAGGGATGGCTGAGTATTTTTATTAGTCTGTGGGTGAATACGAGTGCGAGTCGTAAACGTCAAGTAAATACTTCGATTTTTAAATTGCAACTCCCTTATATTAACTAACAAAAACACACTCGTGATTTTCACTTTCTATGTACCAGATTTCAAACCCTTCATCATCATTTAATTTTGTCTAGCCTTCTTTCAACTGAGTTATGGTTCATTTTGGGTCTTAATAGATGCAGCTGCTCAATAAAGACATAAAAAATATCAGGATTAATAAATAAATAAATTAAAAAATACAAATGAAACTTCACATAGTGTATACATTAGCACTTTTGAGAATGGATTTAAATATTTATTCGAAATAAGAATTTTACAAAAACATTACGTATTATTCACCGAATCATGTTAAAAATTGATTAATTTTCACTCGAAAAATATGTAAACGTTTCAATGCTGAGTTTCAGTCACTTTCAAATTTCTTCACGGCTTGAGGTATAAGATACCTATTATGTTACTAATGGTAGCCATACACCATACTGCCTATTTGTCAATTCGGCATAAAACTGCCAATTTGCTCAAATAGAATTGAACGTGTATGGGGGTGGAATGCCAATTTGATGGCATGACATGCCAATTTTGATAGGTCATCAAATCTTTTTTGACACAACGTCAAATCGGCAGCAGTGATGCCATCTTAGCAACTTCATAGATAGTTAGCTAATTTTATAAAGGTGCTAGAAAAAAAGCTAAAAAGTGTAACTTGTGGCTAAACTTTTTAGCTACTTTTCTACAGGGACGGTTAGGCCACGTTCACACGGCGATTATTTTCCCGTATACCGTACACGAGATTTTATCGAATAGAGTTGACCAGTTTTAGGACAACTTTGCACGGTACACGGTAAAATATTATATTTCTCAAACACGGGATTTTCCCGTATGAACGCCGTTTAAACTATTTTTAAGTTTTCATTTGTGAACTGTTATTACTGCTCTATTCGATAAAATCTTGTATACAGTATACGGGAAAATAATCGCCATGTGAACGTGGCCTTACCAGGAAAACTGAGGCTTTTCGCACATGGATCGCATGTACACTCGTAAAAAAAAGAGTTATTAATTTTATTTTAAACCAAAATACGATTGAAAACTTGAGAGGTGTCAAGAGACCACGAAAGCAAGTTAAAAAAAGGTTCATGCTATTTTCGACCTTATTGACATTTATGCAAAAACCTGATTTTAAAGAAGGAGCAATGTTTACGAATGAGAATGTGAGAAAAACAAACTAAATTTTAAATGTCGATAAGGTCGAAAATCGCTTGCACCACTTTTTTTAACTTGCAATCCTTAAGCAAATGTTTTCCGACCTTCAAGCGATTTTCGACCGTATTGACAACGATGCAAACACCGGATTTTAATGAAGAAGCAATGTTAACGAATGAGAATGTGAGAAAAACAAACTAAATTTTTAATGTCGATAAGGTCGAAAATCGCTTGCACCACTTTTTTTAACTTGCTATCCTTAAGCAAGTATTTTCCGACCTTCAAGCGATTTTCGACCTTATTGACAATGATGCAAACACCGGATTTTAATGAAGGAGCAATGTTAACGAATAAGAATGTGAGAAAAACAAACTAAATTTTTAATGTCGATAAGGTCGAAAATCGCTAGGGCGGGAGGGATTGCACCACTTTTTTAATCTAATTCGATAGTCTCATGATGAAATGAAAAGGTGCTAGAAATTGTAGCTGTCGTCACCGAATAATAGCCAGATCTAGTTGCTGAGTTGGCATCACTGGTGCAGATTTGAAGTTGTGACAAATCTATCGTATCGATAGGCAGGATGGTGTATGGTGTATATGGACGAACGGCCGATTTGAAACAATTGCAAGCGTCAAATCTATCGTATCGATAGGCAGGATGGTGTATGCCTACTATAAGATTAAATCAACGAAACAATACACCGAACAACATCGACTAGCACCTGTTCCTTACTCCCGAGACGTATCGCCCACAGCATCCGTCACTGTAATCTGTTAATGTATCTTATCTGTAGGATACATTTGTATCAGGTGTGGCAGAAGTTAGGAAATAATTTTGATAGTAGAAATGCTTAAATAAAGCATCTGTATATTGTCAAAAAATCACTTGAAAATGTACTTTTATTACCATGATTGCGAGCGCTCTGGAACAACAAGGGCAAAAGGAATAAAGAGCATACTTACTACCTTGTGTTAAAATTGTATTACATTAGACAATTTTTAGGGTTCCGTAGTCAACAAGGAACCCTTATAGTTTCGCCATGTCCGTCCGTCCGTCCGTCTGTCCGCAGTTTAGCTCAGAGACGCACAGTACTAGAGAGCTGTAATTTGGTGTAAATATACGGATTTGTTGTGCCGAAAAAGTGGTAAAAAAAAAATCTTGAAAAATATTTTTTTTAGGGTACCTCCAGTACTTACACGTAAAGTGAGGATTTTTTTTTTATCGCGTACCCCTTAGTGTGGGGTATCATTAAATAGGCCTTTAAAAAATAATGATAGTTTCCATTAACAGTTTTTTGATAAAAAAAATTAGTTTGTTTTCACAAACTAATTTTTTTATCAGAAAACTGCTAAATTTTGCTCGATTCGAGTGTCCCCCCCCTCTACCAGCTAAACGGTTATGTTTGGGGGTGTGAAAAAATTCACAATAGTAGTATTTATAACGAAATTTAACAGAAAATTATCATGACTAAGTAGGCTTTACAACTTTACGAGTAATAGTCGACCAACTTATAAAATGTACTTGGATATCAATTTTCTTAAACAAAATGTATCGGAGACAACTGCAAATGTAAGTTTGTCAACTTTATTTTTACAGCTTCTATAGGTATGTTTTTTGGGGATAGGTAGATTTTTATCGTCAACTATTTTTAACTAAATTCAAAAAAAGGAGGAGGTTCTAAATTCGTTGTAAATTTTTTTCTTATGTATTTTCCCCGATTTCTCAAAGACTCCTGGACCGATTTTGAAAATTCTTCCTTTTAAAATTAAATTCAGCGAATCAGTTTAGTTAGTTCGCATAAGTATTTTGATGGGCAACTACGGAACCCTACACTGTGCGTGGCCCGACACGCACTTGGCCGGTTTTTTTCATTTCATGATTATACTACAGTAAAAAAAGTGTTAAAATGTATAAGAAAAGTGGAAAACTACAAACGAATATGCTTCTCATAAAGGTTTGTTTTTTCGTTTTTCTTTGTCACCTTGTCTAGGTTTCCACTCAACCTGGAACAGGGGGACTCATTTGACGATTTTGTCACTTTGCGAAGTAAAATTATTTCATCGTAGGAAGCAGCTGGTATTAATATTTCAGAACATAATATCTCTGTCGTTTGCAAGTAGTGTGGGAGGAAAAATATATGACACTTTCTTATAGCGACATACAAATATACATATTTTCCATTACCCATCCTTCCTCTAGAGTACATACTAATAAAAATGCGTACATAACAACTCACATCTGAAATATGAGTTCTTAAGCCCATATTTTCTCATTGCTCATTTATTTTTTTATGGTTTATCAATATTAATTCCAATTGCTGAATTAGAATTTAGTTTTTTATGCCCTTGGGATTGTATGAATCTCAGAAGCTTTGGAATTCTATTTAATTCATAGATCGGATTAAGTTTAGCCTAGTTTTTCCGTTTTAAACTGAATTTTTCAATTGATTGAAATAAATATAATTATTTACAAGTAACAAAAATTTACAGGTGGAGTCAAAAAAAAACATCGTTGTTAATGGAAAAAGGACCCACCCCTCTGAATACTTTACCCATTGACAGTGATATTGATTGATTTGGAGTTTTTTTTCCCACCATTTTCTTCTGCTGACAACATTGTACTGTTGAAAAACGAGAAACTTAAACAACCTAAATCTAAGATTAAAAAAAAATGAAGATATACTTAACCTTTAACAGTTTTTAAGACTTACAACAAACCGGGAATATTTTATCAAGTACACCATTTCTTCGAACATATTTCACGATACTTCGGCATGAAAATCAATGAACCGCTATGTACCTATCTCCCCCGTGTGACTCGCTTTAGGTTCACTGACGATGTGATTTTGTGAGCTCAAATCATATCCCTTTGAAGTCCTATTAGTGTAGTGTACTTAGAGATTCATAAGCAAGGTAAAGAGGGTTCAAGGTACATTATATTGGCAGGAAGTAGGATGTCGATGTTTCCTTTGTTTTATACTAATGTTTTGCTTTGATTTTATTTATTTATCTTAAGAATTTTGAATGAGAAAACTTGGTTGAATGTTTGTATTAATCACATGTGACATGGAATAGATTGTAGTACAAAATAATTCCTTTAACGCTTCTTCTATCCACGCGCGCCTCAAAGACCTTTCAGTAATCGGACTGGGCCATCCTTAGAGTGCTAGGGCCGCGGGACTTTTTCATCAGGTAACCAACACATTACAAATTTGGTCCTAAAAATTATATTTTGCGCCTTTTGCTGCACAGTATTTTATCTCTATTTATGTATTTTAAAGTTAATTTTTCTTTTCTTTTCAGATAGAGCAATCGAAGGAGAGGAAGCCATGTGTTATTTCAGCATAATAGTGATAATATTCAATAGTTCTGTGTTGTGAAGTGTGAAGTGAAACCTCCAACATGCATTGGAGGAGAGACGTGCATCTGTTGCTGTTGATCACCCAACTATCTGGAGTCATACTTGGTGAGTTTTTTTTTCTTTATTCTTCACTACATAGTATACAACAAATAGTCGCTTCCCTGTCCCTATGTACCTATATTTAGATTGACTGGGCCTCTAGAGTGACAGAGCCCCTCTCTAGAGGGCCGAAGTGTACCGGGATCGCGGGACTTATCTCTTTACCGTGACCCCGGAACATAAAGGGCTACTGAAGGACACCGTGGATTTTAGTCCATACAAGTATGACAGTTCCCTCCCGCCCTGCCCTGGATGGGAGGACTCAATTGATGATTTAACCACGATAAAAAATAGTATGCTTAGATCTTTAAAACTACGCAACGGATTTTGATGCGGTTCTCTTTTGAATAGACAACAATTGAAGAGGAAGGTTTATATTATGTACATGGCATGCGTAAAATTCGAGATTGTTCCCGTTCAGACCCGCTATTTTAAATATGAATATTAGGTTGGCTCGGATCCACCTCTTATTGATCCAACCAGGGCAGCGGCACCTCGGGCTATCTGTAATCTGCGGTGATGGCTAAATCACTAATAGAGGTGAGCCTCACCAATACCACTAAACTAGCGACCACTATCTCGGCGGAGCTTAGTGGCAAAGAGATTATACTGTGTTCCGTCAATGCGCAGGAGTTCCAGATTCTCCTGGACGAGCCTATATTAATTTTCTTATCTTCTGGGTTAGAATGGAGCTAAAAGCAAAAGCATTTCGAATTCTTTAAATTATTTCTGTAAATAAATGGCACTTAGATCACATGACGTACAAAAGTATAACACGCACGCGCGGGCGCACCGTGGTCGGGTTTCATAGTTGGCTGCCGCCCACCGCTCATTTCGCACGCTACTTACATATTTTTTGTATAAACAAATGTAATACCTATAGTGTATAATGTAGTTTTACAAATAACCTAAATGTACCTAGGTATAAAAGATGTATAAAGTAAAGTTAATTGTTTCACTAACATTATGTAAATATGTTAGTGAAACAATTAACCATCAAACTATAATTCATCACGGTCAAGTTTAAAGTAAATTAAGCTAGTAGGTAGATTATTTAATTACAAAAAAAATGGTTTTTCATGCAAAATGAGAAAACGGTGGGGCACAACTGTGTCCAAAAGTCTTAAAACAAATATTGTTTAGTAACATAGGCTGAGTTACCCCACGAGAGGTTTTGCGCTTTTGGCGTTAAAATTTGTATAATATAAATACCTACAACAAAAATGAACAACTTGATAATAGAACAATTTTGCACTTGGGCCTGGGTTTATTTTGTTCTAGATTTGGTCCACCTCCTTTAGCACGCAGTTAGTTTTCAACTAAGCCTAAGTCGAGGGCGTAAGCTAGTTTTAAAGTCGCTATATTCATGTATGTGTAAGTGTATGTGACTGCTTAACTTTTCTAAACCAAATAATTCGATGCGGTTTTCATCGTCTTGCAACTTTTTTTTTAAACTTGTTCCTAGGAAATTCTCGTGTATCGTGGGTGCGTTTACAAACATATAAACTAACATATATAAACACCTAAACGTGGAATAACTACCTAAAGATCATACGAATATTAGCTTCGTCCGAAAATCGAACCCGCGACACGCAGCGTAGCAGTCTAATCGTGCTGTCCAGTTTGATGGATAACAAAAGCCCAACTTCTTACAATCATCATCAAATCAAATCAAATCATTTATTTCAACTAAGCCAATTACATGCACTTTTGAATTATCAAGAGACATAAAATAAAAACTAATAGTAGGCACTAAAATTAGTTATGGTGCTACAGTTCCAGTCATAAGACATAAAAACTGTGAAAGTACCGTAGGTGCTCATTCCAAAGCGTAGATCTCTATGGAGAAGAATGAGCAAGAAACTCAATGGACACTCTTTTTCAATCGCCAAAAATTATTACAGATCTTTTGTTACATCATTCATCATCAGATGGTACATTATGTGAGAACGATGTAGCAAGTTATTAGTGTCCATAGTAAATACCGTAAAATGGGGCTAATTGAGACACATTTGATATAATTTAGCAAATATCTTGTTTATATCATATAAATAGCTATGGTAAAAAATTTATATGGGTCTTGGAGAACCCATTACTTATGCAGATACACGTTTGAAGTAACGACTAACAACAGGAACTGAAAAAATAAATAAAGATGTGATTATTCCAAATATCGCATAATATTGTGGCTATTATGGACAGCAATAGAAAAGGGCTGAAAAAAACTTTAAATAAATCTATCGACATTTGGGACTAAGACCTAACTCATAAAATAATCCTATTTTTTTGGGAAATATCAAAGAAAGATTTATTTTACAATTACGTTTGTTTATTGTAAGCGTAAACTACGAGTATCAAAGTATTCCTAGAGTTTGTAAAATAAATTCGACCTTACACCAACCGACAATTATCGATGTTTTGTTAGAAATTCTGGGAAGTTCCAAATACCCCCAAAAATCCAAATAGCCCCATTTTACTGTATAAAAAAGACTATTCAAAAAAAAAGTTATTAATAATTAAAATAAACCGTGGCAGCTAAGAGATGACCAGTCCCAACTGACAGCGCCCGTTCATGAACATGACACATATATCAGCACCATTCAGCTCAACGTCAACATCACTTAATCAAAACGACTTGTTAATACGAGTCTCACTTAACCCTACTCCTACTCAATTATATTATCTACCTCGTCACTAATCAACCGCATATAGGTTCTAAATACCGGTCCCATTAATACCTATAATCCGATTAATTGCAACCTGCGCTAGGTAGATGTGCAGACTCTAGGTAGAGGGATGCAAAAATACGAGCAAATACTAGTAAGTATTTACTCGATACTTTCATTCCGATACCAAGTACTTTTTGTATTGATTTTTGGAAAATTAATACCAAGTAAGTTGCGGTTTAAAGTACTCGTAACGTTGTAAAATTTTCAAATAAGTTAAGTAGGTATGGACAGTATCTCAATTTAATTAGAAATATTCAAATATAAACTGAAATTTTTCAGTCGTATTTTCTAGTCGTATTTTTACGCGATTGTATAGCTTCGTTTTCAATAGATGTTACTTTATATTAACAATATCTGGTCGACCGAGCTTCGCTCGGTTTTTAAAATATCGATAACTCGAGATAATATGTAGTATTAATAATAGAATATAATATACTTAGTACGCGTAACGCGGTTTTTTTTACTGAGTTAATATTCGAAATTTTAAGCAGTGATGAGCTGGTGGTATTTTTAAGTATTTAAAATCGCGTTAAATTACAAAAAATGGCATTTCATTGCACAATCTTTTATTTCACTGAGAAATATATTAGTAACATAAATCAAGCAGGGAGTTAATATTAATTTACGGGAAACACACGCGGTACACTACATACATGTAAAAAACAGTAGGTACCTAAGTGAAATTCAAATGTTGACAGTAATAAAATTAATTAATTTTGATTTCAGTTATTAAAGCAATTAGGAACGTTTGAAACTATCGTTTAAGGCGACGCTAGTCGCGAGCTCGAACTCACTGGCAGGCATGGTCAAAAACCATGATATTTCACCGGAAATCGAGCCATATTGTTCATGTGTGCGCGAGCGTCATCCCCCCGTGGAGAAAACAGGGGAAAACTTATTCAGTGAGATGCACGATCATTCAGAGTAAAAGGCGCGCGTAAAAAAATACGAAAAAGCCTTTGGCTGTTGGGGTTTTATGAAAAAACCACTGCACGAATTAATTTCAAATAAAATTTATTAAATTCTTCGATAAATTTGCTGTGTCGTTACGACTTCGTTTTGGAAATTTGATGCTTCTTTAGCTTCTAATTTACACCTAAAGTTGTGTTAAATTTAGCAAAAAAACGAATCTTTAGAAGCTCGTAACTTTTTAATAGCTTCATATTTTACAATTCTGCTTCCGTGCAGACAAAATTAATAATGAGACAAAACGATACCATGTTTGTTTAATTTTGGATGTACTTTGCCAAATAGTGGAGTAAAACCCCAACGAAGTTTCTATGGAAAAAAATGTTGACTTGTTTGACCTTAAGTACTTAAATTGAAATACCACGTCATTTGATTGCGCATTAAAATTAATGTATGCGGTCGCAATTTAGAGTACTTTTGAAGCAATTATTTTAATGAATACTTGTACCTAACATACTGATATTTCATTGTTTTTACCCGACTGCGCCAGGAGGGTTATGTTTCTCGTTATATTATTATATTATTTCGGTATGTATGTATGTTTCTTTTTTTGCTCTGCAACCTAAACGGCTTGATGGATTTTAACTTAAGAGGTGTCGTTAGATTCGTCTTAAATGTAAGAGTGTCACTGAGTACATAAAACTGGCCAAGTGCGACTCGAACTCGTGTGCAAAGGGTTCCGAACTAAAAATATTTTTTTAAATCTCTCACATTCCATCAAGTGGGGTTTCAAATTTAAGGATTTTAAAATGGTTTACCAAAATATATATAACTTATAATGTTATTAACTATAATTTGGACTGATAAATGCTAACAAAAACTAAAAATAGTAAAATAAAATAAATATTTAAAAAACTTTTTCCTAAAAAAATGTGACCGCCTTCAAAAACAACAACAAAAAAGGGTAAAATAACCTACAAAACTTTTCTTTCGGAAGTCGGTGGCAAAAAAGACAATGAAATTAATAAAAAAAGTCACCGACTTCCGAAAGAAAAGTTTTGTAGGTTATTTTACCCTTTTTTGTTGTTGTTTTTGAAGGCGGTCACATTTTTTTAGGAAAAAGTTTTTTAAATATTTATTTTATTTTACTATTTTTAGTTTTTGTTAGCATTTATCAGTCCAAATTATAGTTAACAACATTATAAGTTATATATATTTTGGTAAACCATTTTAAAATCCTTAAATTTGGTCACATTTTTTTAGAAAAAGTTTTTATTTTACTCTTTTTAGTTTAAATATTCAACCAACATTCTTGTCAAATACATAATTTTCTTACATGTCCACTAGAATTTCGTAATCCGTAGCACCGGTAATAACATCGTTAACATCTCTTGCATTCATTCTATCTCAAAAACTACTGAACCGATTTTGATGAAATTTGCAGTATTCCCTAAGTTGAACGATACCTAGTACAACAAAAAAAGAATTACTTAAATCGGACTTGTAGTTCCGGAGATATGCGAACACGAACATAATTTTCTTACTTGAGGAGTTGTACCTTCCATCATCAGCTCAGCAGAGATGATGATTTCTATACGCAAGTACTTGAATTACTTCATAAGATTTGCGAAAAACTATGTGTCAGCTAATAAAATTTGAGGGTTGCCCTCGATTTCTCCAAGATCCAATCATCAGATCCTAAAATGGTGACAATGGGACCACACGGAAAGCACCAGCTTTCGATTGAAAAAAGAATTATGAAAATCGGTTCACCCAGTCGCAAGTTATGAGGTAACAAACATAAAAAAAAAAGAAAAAAAAAATACAGTCGAATTGATAACCTCCTCCTTTTTTTGAAGTCGGTTAAAAAACAAAAAACCCGACTGCGTAAAAAAACTAAAAAGAAAGAAACAAGCCCAGTAGTTTAGAATTCACTCATTCACATTCACAGTCGGGCCCCTTGGGAAGATTTGATTGGTATAATTTGAGTGGGCCCCAACTGTGAGTGTGAATGAGTGAATTCTAAACTACTGGGCTTGTTTCTTTCTTTTTAGTTTTTTTACGCAGTCGGGTTTCCATACGATCTAAAGGCGCTCCCACACCGCGACCTGTAATGTAACATAAAAGTGCGCAATTTGATGCTCTATTGTCTTCGAATGTTCGAATCTGTAACGTTACATTATAGGTGAATGCTCGAGTGAGGGAGCGCCCTAAGATAATACCTGTTACCCATACCTACTGCTAACAGGGTTGTCCGAAATACTTGGTTATTCAACTGCATCGGGTGAGACTGCCAAACTGACCCCAAAAATGGGATGAAGTCACATGATGATGACGTTGTAAAATTATACATTGTTGTATTCTTTATTTATAGTATGATATCTGAGACAAGACATTACACATTGCCCCTTCACAACCTTGCCGCTGTGAGTGGTGAGGTGACTTAGCGCGGCCGGGCCGCTTAGGTTACATTACACACGAATGTTCGTCAGTAAGGGAGGGAGTATTGTAATGTAATCCTTAAAGTGGAATCTGTAATCGAATGAGCGAGCACCATGAATTTCTCTAAAAGACAAAAGGCTTTTAAGGCGTTGGTCTCATCTGTCATTTGAAAATCTTTGATAGTCGTCAGTCCTTTAGTCAAAAAGTCAGAAGCTCGGAAGTCTGACAACCAATATTTTTTCTAAATACAAAACATGTATGAGAATATAAGAATTATTTTGCATATTTTACCTCAAGATGACAAGAAAAACCCGACTTTATTTCCATTCAATTCCCAGAAGAATTTACAAATAAAAGAAGACAAAAACACCGGGGTTGTTGAACTGCTCCATTCAGTACACTCACTGTAAAGAGCATCCTTTTAATTAATAATTTCAGGAACTTCTACGCTTCTGAAGTTTATTTTGCTACTGAAGTATTTAAGGTTTAGAATAAAGATGTATTATTTTCTTGACAACTTTCTAAGTTTTTAATTAGTGCTTTAGTTTGTGGTTCTTGTAGTTGTAAATTCTTTATTTCGCTGAAGCAATTAAAGTTTCATAGAACTGCAACAGAATTAATTTCAACGTGTATTGCTAAGTTGCATTTTTATAGGTACATCTTTTTTACCCAACTACGGCGAAGCCTAAAGGTAAGTCTTTCTGTTTGTATGTATGTTTGTTTTTTGTTCCCACACAACTTCTTAACTACGAGTACTTATCATTACATGACAAATGATGTCGTTAGAAGCGTCTTAGTTGTCTGCTGATTATAGAGTAGGTGCTGTGTCACTAAATCTAATATGGCGCCCTGTAGGGTATATAAAATCGTAATCGAGAAAAAAAATCGGTGAAATGAATATTTTTCTTGTTTTATACTTTTCAGTAAACGATTTTATCGTGGTAATTTATTTTATAATAGCCTTTACTGTGTCCTACTGCTGGGCAAGGCTTATCCTTTATCTTTCAAAATCGCTATATTTTGGGCAATTTTTGGCCATGAACATGATCAGAGCGTCACACCATCTCCACCGTGGTCGACCTCGGCGATGATGTACTGGGATCAGGCGTCTAGTGACTGACAATCCTTGCTTACCTCTCCGGGTCCATTTGATAAGAGGATCGTCTACCGAGCGCTCGTCCATACTAAAAGACAAACATATAAAAATACTTACAGTCAGTCGCGAGCTGCAACGCTCTCTATCGCACGATCGGGGTTTTTTAACGCGCGAGAGGGACAGCACGAGTTTTTCTAAATACCTATTTCTTGAAATGGCAGCTGGTATACTATCCTCTTAAACGTGGCCCACACATACCCACTTTAGCTTGGCTATTGGAACTCCTAAATCAACTACTTTGGTAATGGAGCGCAGGGTGGTGTTTCCCACCTATTATGCTCCGCTCCATCGTACGCTGGCAAATCTTGAGTTGGGAATTTTGTTACTGAATTCTCGACGAAGCTTATCATAGAAATTAAATGAGTCGACTGTTAGTAGAGTTGAAGAATATATCAGACTATAAACCACCCTGTTAATTTTGCTAGCTCTGGAACGCAAGGAGCTAGTGCTCTTTTAAGGCATGAGCATAGCTCAAATTGGCTTTGTGAAACCAGAATGAAAGAAGAAATAGTAACAAGGAAACATAATTATTAGGTATATTAACCGTTTTTTTTAAATAACGTAAGGAAAGACTTCTCAAATAGTCCCCTATTCCAAAAAGAAAAATAGTGGTGGTTTTGTTAAAGTAACAAATTAGAAACAAACTAACGAAATATCGAATGCTGAAAACATTTTGCGTCTCACAAAAAGAACAATATTCTGGGTATAAAGTTATAGTCCTTGCTAACACTTTAATTTCGGCTACACGCTTATCCTACAAGACAAAGAAAAGAACATTGCTATTGTGATCACGTTTCTCAATAGACAAACTTAACACTCATTTACTATACTGACTATACTTTGTTAATGTTAACATTTTTCCTTGTATTATCTTTTTATACTTTCACGGCTGATTTCTACATCTACATAATCAACTTATATTATTTCCATTGCTATCACACAGACCTCCTATCTGTGAGAGGCAGTGGGCTGTTATCCAACTCGCCTACCTAGTGCGGATAGACAAAGTCAGAGGTCAAAGTCTTCGAATTACTGGATGCCGGTTTCCTCACGATGTTTGTCTTCTCTGTCTTGAACAGTGGGGATGAAATAATTACACAATGTATTAAGGTGTGATAGGTTCGAACCCATACCTACTACTTCGAAATCAGGGCAGTTACTTCTGGAACATTGAATAGATTTACCTATTTACAGTTTTGCTCACAGGTAACTAGGGTTATGACATATGGGTACTTTATATCCTGGTTACATGTTATAAATTAGAATCTCAATCGACGTAGAAAATAAATTCTTTGCAACTGTCATAAGGTCACGTACAAAAAATAAATATATTCAGGCCAGAATTCTTATAATCCTTGCTAAAACTTTAATTTCGTATACACGCGTATCCTCCGACAAATACCTAAATAGTTCAGCAGACAAACAAAAGAACATTGACAACGTGAACACGTCTATCGATAGACAAACTTGACACTCACGTACATTCGTCCATGCAAACTTTGTCGAGCTTCTAATAAAATTTATTCGTACGTCTGTAGGTACCATTAGCAAGTTTTGCGACTTTCCGCTTAGTACCACCTATACTTATACACCGTGACTTTTTAGTCGTCTTACAAAAAGGGTCCACTTAATGTATCCGACCTAAAATACCTCTAGGCAAGTTATTTTTTTTTTTATCGTTAATAATAATTTTTATTTTTAATAAATAGGTTCATTAGAAATCTGAAACATCCTGTTAAAATGTTTACGTATCAAGCTGTAAAGTATACCTACCCAGTGCAATAGTCGGGCAGATCATTCCATCTCCTTTAATTTCTATGAGACAAGGGTGTTTGTATCTAAACCTTGCGTCATATTAAAGAATTAAAATTTTATTTTAAAAAATTTCAAATCTCTTAGATACCAATTTTTTTATTATAAACGTGTTCTAGTAATTGGGTACATGAACTGGGCTGCTTTTGTAAGACGACTAAAAAGTCACGGTGTATACATTTCTAGGCAAACGTAGTTAATCTTCTTATTTCGTATAGTGGTGATAAAATATTTTGGTGATTTCTAGGGATATGATGAAAACTTCAAAAACATGCTCAAAACTTCGAGTAATTTTTAAGAACAAAATCGAATCGAAAATCTTATTTTCGTATTGATTCAATTAGATTTTATGAACCAAAACTACGTTTTCTTAGGAGAAAAAAAAAATAACAAATAGGTTTTAATGTTGAAATCAGTTTATTAGCAAATAGTTAAACGTAATTAAGAAGCGTAATACGTTCATAAATATTGTAAAATATTGATGATTATAACTTCAATTTTGGAATTAAATTTATTGCCTAATTACGCGATATGATACGGTATTTGAAAAATATACTCTCAAGTTTTCAAGAAGATTTAACTTTGCGCTGACATTTTTATGTGAATACTTAAAATAGACTTTAACATGACAAAGAAGACTGTTGTGGGAAGGTGCCTGCTTACTTTTAAAACCAGGCAAATGTGGTCTGAGCTCTCATACCTCGTACACAGCCTTTGCTGACAGAATGAGGTCTCAATTGTGACAGCAGACGACTTTATCTTTCAAATGGGCACCATTCCAAGCCTGGGCTTAAGAAACGTTCTATTTGAAAAATCTATTTAGACCTGCTCAAGTGCTCATAGTGCTCATGGTGTCAAATATTTCCTTGCATTTTCCCAGCAATTAAGAGCAAGATTGATTTTAAAGGTTTATCACTATATATTAGAGCAACTTAAATGAATATTTACATAGATATAACACAAAAAAGAAAAATTGTACTGTATTACCAATTTTTAAAGCGTTGGATTTCCATCAATTTCGATTTACGTAACTAATAAAAAATACGGGTGAAATTTTTTTGAGAAAGATATCTGAGGATCTAAAAAAGCCACTTCAGCAATGTTGCTAATGGAATTGCAATAAAATTATTCTTTATCAATTATCTAATTACAAATTAGAGTTTTTCAGTCAAATAGTCTAGTGTTTTTCAGTAGCTCCACGTAAAATACTGATATTCTACTGCTTCAATCAGTTCGACTGGAAGACGTGGTTGGAAGATCACAAAGGCTAGTCTGGTGGAATAGTGAAATCTTATTTTTTTTTTGAACTATGGTTAATTTTACCAACTGAAATGCAACAAAATTGAGCTCAACTTCAGAAAGAAAAAAGAAACCAAATTAATTAAAGAACTTTCCTAGCCCTCAAATGAAACGCATTTTTCTCTTTTATGGGGAAACTTTTGTGAAAATGAATGGAGTTAGTGGAACTATTTGTGATGTCAAAGTTGTTGGTTCCGGTTCAACTAATAACTATCAAATTAATTATGACGACTGACAGGTGACAAGACTAGGGTGACGAGTTGCTCCTGACAACAGTAGTAATATCTCTCATTGGTCCTATACAACGTGTATCGTTATATGCGCAAAACCTCTCGTAGGGTGACTCAGCCCATGTTACTAAAAAAATGTTAGTTCTAAGACTTTTGGAAATTCGCAATAAAAAAAAAATGGTTTTTCATACAAAAAAAAAATTGATCGGGACCATCAGTCTGATTTTTTTTTTTTGCGAATTTCCAAAAATCTTAGAATAAGCAATTGTTCAGTAACATGGGCTGAGTTACCCCACGAGAGGTTTTGCGCATTTAACGTTACACGTTGTATAAACTTCCTTGAGATCAGAAGACTCCCGGAGCCATTTATAACGAAGCAGAGTCACAGATGTGAAGAAACGAGTGGCATACTTGAAGTGGGCTTGGGCTGGCCATGTTGCCAGGAAAACTCTTGGTGCAAACGTGTTCTCGAATAGAAGCCATGGGAAGAAAAACACCCTCAAGGAAGACCACAAATTTTAATGCGCTGCAAGGATGATGTGAAAAGAGTTGCGGGCTCAAATTGGTTACAAAGAGCTTGATGTCGTGAAGAGTTTAAAGAGTTGGAAGAGGCCCACACCAAGATGGTAGAAAGAGCGTAAATAACAAGAAGAAGAGATCAGAAGTTGCTAAAATAATATTCACCACGTAGTTTCATTTGATTAAAAAATACTTTGCGCTCGCGTGGTACGTGTTGCATGATAATTAGACAACATTAGATAACGAATCGAACTTATAAACTATTCAATTGATAAATTCAAAAAAGTTACAGTTTTTCCTTTTTGTTTTGCTGAGCACTACGAGTTTTTAATTAGCGTCACCTCAACTTGAATGTTCATCATCAAACTTATGTATCACAATAATCTTGGTAAAATAAAGGGTTGCCAATTAGATTCTGCTATGGCTTATAATAACAAACAAAGCTAGACTCTACACGTGACCAGAGAGCTAGCCTATTTTAGACCGAAAAATCAGAATTGCAGTTTCAACGTGGTAAAACTACCAGCGTTCTGGACACTGTTACTGTAGACAGCGATGTGGACGTATTCTTTGACTTTTTTTTCAAAAAACTGGTGTAAGGCTACATTCAACATGTACCTAGTTGTTTCGGGTCTGCGCGTTTGTGTTTGTGAGTTTATATGTTTATAAACGCACCCACGACACAGGAGAAATTCCTAGTGAGGGGGAACGTTCATTTAACAAAGAAAAAATAAAACCGGGTCTGAACGTCGTGTATGTCTGTCTGATGCAATAAACTTAAAAATACCACACAGGTTTTCATACATATTTACTTACCTACCTATTATAGATTTACCATGAACTGTCTGAAAATAACGATACTGAAGATGTGCAAAAGATATAGTAAATTGCATTTTCTTAACCTCCCGTACGGAAGTCGCAGGGTTGCTAATCTAACGCTAAAGATAACGATTACGTCATTAAATTTTCCTATAAACCTAATCATGCAGATTGCAAGACTTCAACACAATTCCTCTCATGCAGGCGCTATCCAGACCTAATTACCTACTCCTACGTCACGGGAAACTTTGTCAGCATTATCGAATTTTGAGTTCTTGTGTGTTTCTGGTTCCTGTTCTTACCAGAACTTTGTCGGGTGGTGATAAAATTACGGGCAATTTATTCCCGGAGACTGGCCATTTGCAACAGCCGCGCAATGCCTTCAAGGAGAGATTTTGGTGAATCTTTAAGAATAAGACTTGGGTTTCAAGAATTTTAAGTAGTTTGTGACGTATTTTAAAGTCTTGCATTATAAATCTTGCGGAAATGAGGTTTAGATTCTTGATCTATATTATCAGACGCTGAAGTTTCTTTTTTTGAAGATGCAAAATTTTTGTGGCCATTTTGTTGACCGTTCTATTACGTAAAAGTTAAATGACTGAAATAAGACTTCGGAGTGATAATTATTAAAGCATTAAGAACCTTGTTCCAAGATTAAAAAAAATTAACAATGTGATTGATTTTTAACTAAGTAACTGTAATCCCAACCTACACTATCAAAATGACAATTTATTATGTTATTTTTTTAAGTATTAATGTATGAATGTATATTCTGTCATGTAATGATATAATATAATACAGCGGAATCCGTCACATTAAAAAAAAAAACAAGAATGTACTAAATATAATTTCAAGACACTATTCAGCTCCTTTCAAGATTCATTCATTACTAAAATTGTTTTATTAGAATAAACATAAACCTCTTACAAGCAAAATCCTATTAGTTTCTATAAAATATGAAACTAGGAGTACCTGTTGCAAGAAATGCGAGGCAAAGTTTGAGCCAGCTTGTTCCGCCTTTTGACGTTTCAGATTAAAATTTTGCACATTATACTTCAAAGTTAGTCTCGAAGGATTGAACTTCAATTAATTAGTTTATGTTCATCGATTCAACGTCAATTCATTTTACTTAGATATAAGTTTTGGCTCTTTGATCGGGTTTATGTTAATTATCCTTTCATTATTTCAAAATCCGTTTATTTCGTCATCTGGTCGAGATAGGGGTATTTCTATCTTTTTTTTTTTTCAATAAAACGTTTTATTTTTAATAATTTCACCACCTGTTTGGATTCATCCAGGTTTTTTAATGCATACTCTGGAGCAAGAGTCGAACCAAAGCCGAACTGAAACGTGACGTTCCCGGGTGTGTGGGGATAAAAAAAGTATGAAACTTGTATGGAAATATTAATTGACGTGGCTGACCGGCGACTTGACTGACATATCACGTGCCGGTAACTGACCGGTGACTGACGTGTGGAAAAAAAATCATACTAGGAGGACTGTTTTTTTAAACCAGGCCGGTGAGGTTACGTGACGGCGACTGATGAGTGTGAATGCACCGTATAGCCTACACTAGGTCAACGTCCCACCTTCTAGCAAGCCCACAGATTCTGTGCGCTCTTTTTTGTAGCCAATGTCCATTGAACTCAGCATAAAGCATTTATTATATCAAACTGAACATTACTCATGATTCATTTCAATTAAAAAAAAAAAACTTGGAGTAAGTTCCAGTCACTTATGCCTATAATAATTTCCATTCTAAAGCGTAGATACTACTCGGGAAGCTTTCGACCCCATCCACCCTAATTAAGCCTTAAGTATATTCAAAGCCGCGGGGGACGCCCACGGCATCGGATGTCGTGAGGTTACCTACCGTAGGTGCGGTCATGCGGACGGTGACTCGCCGACCGATCATGCAATAGACCATGCGACCATGCGCCTCAAGGAACTGTCAGCAATATGACGGGGCCCCTCTTAGAGGGCTATAAGCCTGTCGGGTTCGCGAGAATGGCTTATCAGGTGACCCCAGAATGTAATGTAATGGGTATTGAAAGACATCGTGGATTTTTATTAGTACCTACAAGTCAAACAGTTGCTCGTGCCCTTGGAAGGAGGACTCATTTGATTACTTTTACGACGTAAAAAAAAGTCTTTGCTAAATTCTATACCAGTTGATATTTTTCAACTAAGAATCAAATACGTCGGAAAAGCCCTCTCAATCAACGACCGAACTTTTTAAAACAAAACTGAATCACTCGAATTGGCATTCCACTCAAAAAAACACTTTGAGGTAACCGATCTCTTTACGGTGCCGACCGTCAGGGCTTTTCTATACTCTATGTCGAACTAAAATATTGACTCAAATAGCTCTTAGTCACTTGATTTTGTGGTATAGAGTCGTTTGATACACCTGATATAGGTTTTATAATTATACTAGCTGTTACCAGCGGCTTCACCCGCTACAACTTGAAAATTATCCCACGGGAACATAAAATCGGGATAAAAACTATCCTATGTGTTAATCTAGGTTATAAACTATCTGTATACCAAATTTTAGCCAAATCCGTTAAGTGGTTTTTGCGTGAAAGAGTAACAAACATCCATACATCCATACTTACAAACTTTCGCCTTTATAATAGTAGTAGGATAATAGTAGTAGGATAAAAAGGTTTTGAAAAGAAGATAGAAATTTTGACGTGTTTGTCATGGTTGGTAAAAAATATTTGTCTTTGTAATTATTTAAATTACTTCTTATTAAAAGCTAGCTGTGCTTAACAGTTTTATCCGCGTTTTATCTTTATCTATTATCTTACATTTACGTAAAGTTAATGAAATGTCATCTAATACATGCAACCACACACACTCACACACATACTCGTACATCCACACACTCACACACATTCTCACATAAACTAACACACACAACAATTTCTAACTTTCTAATCCTAAGCAGGCTCATTACTTTATGTAGGTAATTCATTTCATCACCACTGCTTCCAAAACGGTGAAGGAAAACATCGTGACGACACGGCATGTCTTAGAACCAAAAATTCGAAGACGTATGAGATCCACCAACCCGCACTGGGCCCACGTGGTGTTTTATGGCCCACTCCCTCTTACAGAGGCATGTGTCCCAGCAGTGGGAACATAATGATGATGAACTTTCTTACCTATGGATTTAGGCTTTCAAATGTGATTTATAGAAACCAACGTTTAAAGAAAAAAACTGATCATATTTTACATAATAAGTTTTTTAAACAAAAACTTTTATAGATAACAACAGTCACTGAAACAGGATGCAAGCTCCTGCACTACAACAATCCAATTTCCGTCACATTCTGCTTACGGAATAAACAATGCATGGAATATCTTTATCTGAGGAATTTTTAACTTTGAAACAAGGAAAATGTATGCGTTTTCATAGAAATGACGTTGAAATAAAAATGTTTAGTTTTGAATACAGGTCTGCTAGATTAATAAGGGATGTTAAAAATTTACTTTACGAATCAGTTTGCGCAGTGGTTGAGTCACTGCTTCGAACTCCGTATGTGACATTTTTTTAAGCTATTATAAAGTTTTTATCGTAGGCTTTGAGCGCAGCGACCGAATCAAGAAACTCTGTACGAAAATAAACTTAAGAGGAAACAGCAAGGGCTGGATAATTGAAAAATAGGTATTTGTAAAATCTATTGCTGTCGCGCAGTGCCCACAACAGAGTTACAGAGCGCGATAGAGACAACAGCAGCTTGGGCCGAAAATACGAGTATCTTATTAAATGGCACAAAATCAACGATTCGTAGTCCCCTGATTACTCCTCCAAAACTTAACCGATTTCACTACTTTTTCCTTTAAAAAATAAAGAAAGGCACTGACCGTGTTCCTATGTTTTCCTTTTTTTATATAATCCCGTCAAATTTGTTTTCTGGATATTTGAACACAGCGGAAAATCTGGCTATTTTTTTAGGATTTTGAATGTTCATATCTCTTTTAATAATTATTTTATGGAAAAAAGGAAAACATAGAGACATGCCAATAGTGGTCATAGATTTTTTGTAAAAAAATTATTGCTCTACTGGCATTATCCAGGAAGAAAACAGGGGAGTACGTTTGTATGGAAAAACGACCGTGCTGTTTCCTCTTAACGAAAAGAACGACAACACTACAAAGTTATGGTGCTACAGTCCCAATCACAAGACATAAAACTGTGAAAGTATCGTAGATGTCCATTCCAAGAAGTAGATCTTTATGGAGAAGAAACTCTATGGAAACTCTTTTTAGATCGCCAAAATTATTACTAAACCCTTGTAACATCATTCATCGTGACATAATGAACCATTTATGAGAACGATGTAGCAAGTTAAAAGTGTCCGTAGTTAAAATAAAAAGTCTATCTTTTGTATAAATATTTAGTTAGTAGCACTTGTATATTTATATTTCTAATTAATTATTGCCAAATACACTCTATATTTTATTAAAAAAAAAAAAAGAAAACAAAGACAATTCAGAAAAAAAACGATCAATAGATAATTAAAATAAAACTTCTTCAAAACTATTAAGCACGTAAATTATCAAATATCATTATTCGCCCTTATTTTGAATTATTTATGTTAAATCCATGTATGAAATAGGTTATTGAACTTTTTTGCATGCATCCTCCCATCGTACCTATCGTGGAAATATTTGAATGGGAAAATGTATGTCAATCTGAAATGATGTATCATGATTGATGATACCGATATGCTTAATATCATCAAAAATTGAACCGTTACATGCATGTTTAACTAGCAATATTTTACATCACATTTTATTCATAGTATTTATATCGTGTATATTTGGAATTTGTAAAGAGTGATTAAAAAAAAACCGGTAATCGACTAGTCGTCGATAATTCGACTTTATTACACATCAAGCTTAAAAAGAAAATGGTTTTCTGCTCTCTCTCATTCCTTCTCCATTATTATAAACTTTTACTGTCCCAAATGTTTAAACTCGTTTTTTTTTAAATAATTATGTTAATAATTTATAACAATGATTAGAACAAGATACTTTTTATAACTGCAAAAGCTTCTTTAGGAGAATTGAAGCCGCGGATTTGTATCCGCGGCGTCAGTCTATTGTAGCTATCTACCTAATAAATCCATGCCGAATTCATGGTAAAAGTATGAGTCACGGTGTCCATTCTATCATGATATACATGTATATGTACATCATCATAATATAGAATGTAACCAATATTGTGCATATATTGACCGGACATAGCAAACAAATAAAGTGTTGATATAACCGTGCGAAGTAGGTCGCGTTATAACTTTCACAAGTCAACACATATCTTTTATGAATATGATTTTTATGGAGCGCAATATTCACATACAGTAAAATTTACTATGTTGTGGTTGCCATTAAAATGTTGGTGAATGTCGGCCGTGATACATTTTCACACAATGGCCATGGCTTACTTTTTATTTTAAACATAATCAGCCTGTCATGTTTCCACTGCATTGCTAGAACTCAGGCCTCCTAGCACTTCTAGCTAGAACTTGGTCCTCCTCCGTGAGAGGAGGAGTGAGCCACTATATCTATGGAGTGAGCTATAATACTATAATAGTGCGGGTTAGTAGATGTCACACGTCGTCGAATTTTTGGTTCTAGGACATACCGCTTTCCTCGCGATGTTTACCTTCTTTTCTTCTTAATAGCAGTGGTGATGAAATAAAATACACAAATTAATGCGCCTGGTTGAGTTCAAACCCATCACTAACTTGTAAATCAGAGCCGTTGCTACGGACCATACAATTGCTCATTAAGGCGACCGACGTTTACATAACAATTTTGCCTATCTAATAGAGGCCCTGAACTAGAAACAAATTTAGATTCCAATCAGCTACTAAGATGGTCTTGAAAAATCTTTAATAACACTTATTACAAATTAATTACAATTAGGACCTCATAACCAGTGCGGAAGTGCGGACAGCGAGAGACCTACCTCGTAGTTAGACCAAGGATCAAGCTCGAATCGACAACTTCGTGTTCTGCACTCGTTTTAAAGTACGTACTTATAGCAAACTGACAGGATTTTTATAGGGTCAAACGAATGCCAGGGTCGTAGAACTTTCTTAGAAGTGCCCTGAAATGCAAAAAGCAACGAAACTGGTTGGTTTTTAGTTGATCAAGACTAACAGACCCTTCTGCTCCACGCAGGGTGAATCATTTGATGATGTCACACTCTAAAAAAAAATCATGTTGTGCAGTATCGCACCGTGCAAGCTGAGTGAATTGCCAACGTGTGACGTGACGCTGATTCATCAACAACAACCATTGCTAAGTAGCCCTGATGGATCATTCTTATGTTGACAGAAACGCAACTCGTCAGAACTGCATCTCGTCAAAAACGCAATTCGTCAGATTCGCAACTCGTCAGATTTTCAAAGACGCAGCTCGACAAACAATAAAATTAATAAATAGGATTTTGTCGATGAACGTCATATATACACGTTATTTAAAAAAAAAAAAAAACTAACGAGTTGCATTTCTGACAAAGTGCGTTTCTGTCGAGTTACGTTTCTGACAAGTCGGGCGTCCATGCTGAGAGATGACGAGTTGCGAATCTGACGAGTTGCGTTTCTATCAACATGAGAATTATCCGCCCTGACATCTAGTCTAAGATCCTTCTTAAAAAATACTCCATTACTGTTTCTCATCATACCTTAATCTCTAAAAACTAATGAAGTAAAGCTTTTTCATATTTATTTATTCCCCGATTCCGTACGCCAAATTTTCTTTTATTTCTTCTGACTTATCAAGTCCCTAAGTACAGAATTAAGTGTTAATATTTCGAACAAAAGTTAATCAGACTTTTTTATTCTCTTTTGAACCCGTATTCTGTCCGTATCCTTATTTCAATTAGAGTGAAAAGATATTCTGACTGGGTTTTAATTGTCTTCCCGAGTCAAGGAAATTGGGTACCTATTATAAAAGAAGGTATTGTGAGCAAATGGGTGACATTTGCTTAATTATTTTTTAAATTATTAATGAACCGTTGTGTGGGTACATAACGGTTGTTGTTGCTGTAATATCAACTTCGTTTTTTTTTTTTCCAATGACGTGCGAATTTGCGCGCATTCTATTTGATAGAGTTTCAGTTTGTAGGTACAGTTTGTTTTATGTTTGTCGTTAGTTAAGTATTATAAATAATGGGCTGTTTATTTGAATACATTAACCACTCTCATTTTGATGATTATTTGTGCAGCAGACTTAAAAACATATTTCGAAGAATATTGCCGCTACACACACATGCAGGCAGGGGTGAGGTATTATTGACTTTTCCACCATAAATATAGGAATATCACAGAAGCGGCCTTTTTAGATGGGGGAGGGGGGAAAGTGTTCATCAAAATATGCCCCTTCGTACACTAGGCGACGCAAGTCTCCGATACCTTACGACTTCGGTATCCAAGAGACTATCGGAATACAAACAAATTTAGAGGTTCGAACACAGAAACGTGTCAATGGATACCTACCGAAGTCGTAAGCTATCGGAGACTTGAGTCGCCTAGTGTACGAAGGGGCTGAGAGTTCTCCTTAACTAGGAAGAGCGGAAAGTCTGTTCGATTGACTTGACTGAAAATAAACACCGTATCCCTTCAGTTGCTATTTAAGTTCCAGGGCCGCGGTGCCCTTTTAAGGCAGTCCCGTGAGCCTCAGTAGCAGCCAGAGCAGTTTGAGTGTGAGTGTATTTGATAGATATTGACTTGTAAAATGTAGGTAGAGCTACCATTTTTGTTTATATTTCAGGAGTTAAGTTGTATCATTTTAAGGAACTCAGCATTGCTGCCATTTATGGAACTGCCACGCTAATTCCAATTAAACATAATCTCTATAAACCAAAAGATATCTTATATTTGAGGATCAGCAGCTAGTGCTGTGGAAGAACTTATGTGCTGCCGAAATTAGAATGAAACCTTTTTCAGTTCAAAGTAGTTTTCTCTACACTTTTATTTTGGTTTCCACAAAACAAAAAAAAAACACCCTTTAAAATACTACTAATACTGGTTAATAAAAATATTCATCATCGAGTAACAGTGTTGCTTCTTGGCATAAATAAATTCACATTGGGTAACATTGTTACTCATTCTATCACCCCCAGAACAAAAAATCCTTTCAATTCAACTAAAACACCAGGGTAGGTAGTCTGCTAATTATTAGTCAGAATGGCGCCACAATGGCGTTTCAATTTTCGAACCATTTTTTACTCAGCAGTAAAAAATGGTTCGAATAAGCACTACAATTGAAACGACATTGTGGCGCCATTCTGACTAATAATTAGCAGACTCGACACCCTGAACTCAAACATTTTCAAAAGCGCAACACTAAATCTGATAGTCCCAAACTACTCAGAGTTCCGATCTCTTTGTACCAGTCTGACGGTAATTAGATTTTCCGAATTACGTCGACGCAAGACTACAAGGAAGTTTCTCGAAGGCCGCAGGTGGGGTTCGCTTTAAAAGTTTATTTTCGTATCCCGTATTCCTAATGGAGAGACGAATCTATCTAATAATATGCCCAAGATGTTTGGACGACTGAAGTTGTTCAGAAATGGTGAAAGTTTTAGTGAAATTCTTCGATGCTAAATATTTCGGGTTGTTTCTAGTCGATTTGTCTAGTTTTATTGGGCCTAGTCAATTTGTCTGGCCTATAATAGTTTTTTGTGCTATAAAGGCGAACAGGGATTGTATAGAACGGATAGATTTTCTTTTACGACGTTATGAAAGACAATTTATTGTATCGTAAATATTTTTTTAAGATACGAGTAATTTGATTCATTTTTGCGCCGAGCCAAGATAAAATGGGATAAAGGCATGAAGATGATGATGATGATGAGTTTGATTTTTGTACTACATAAAATAATTATTACAACTTACAGTGGATATTTATAAAGATATTTTTCTCAGTAGTGTATTTTTGTAGTGATACTTTATTTTCTTATATCGTGCCCTGTTTTAGCTGTTAAAATTATCAAATAAGTCCTCCCGCCCTGGGTGCAGAGGAATAAACTAAGCTGTCAATATCGTTCTGACTAAAATTCGCCGTGTTTCTGGATTACCCTTAACGTTCCAAGGTCCGTATTACCCATTTGGACAGCTGCGCGACCCCAGCAGACATTTGGCCCTCTAGGGAGGCGAAACGTCTCTATGGAGGCATCGTACTCCTGTTTTGATTCTTACACCGTTATACCAGTCATACACCATCTAATTTACCGTCAACACAGACGTGCTGTAGATAAGTATGAATATCAGTGTGTATGACAAGTCTCCTTCTGATAGTCACACATCTTCATCTTGACAGTAAATAAACTATTATCTGATAAACACTACGAAAATTTTGGGAAAAACTCGAGTAACTTCATTAATCGTACTATTCATCTAAAAAGCTTAGAATCAGCCTTATTTTAGCTTTCATTCAAATACGTTAATAATAAAATAGCTCATCAAGCTCACTTAGCACCACAAAAACCACAAATTACTAGATGAACCAGAATTGTTCTTGACAGGCGTTCCAAGTCTCCGCTAGCGCCTTGAAACCCGTTCAAATCTAGGAATTGAGACACCAACTATAGAGATACATGCGCAGCCTAGCTTTAGAAACTAGTTAACTGATATTGTGTTGACTTTCTTGGAGTTGCAGTGACACCTGCACTATTCATTTGTTAAGCCTGCTCTACACTACTCGCGAAGTTGGTCGAAGTTGACCAAATACGATAGTGTAGAAGGGCACTTCGCTTCGTTTCGTGCAACTTCGGCTCGTTTTTGCGATCGAATCGAAGAGCACAATTCGGGACTTCGATCAACTTCGAGACTTCGTTAAGGACGGCCAACCCGTCTATTGTATATTGTATTGTTGTAACAGATATTTCTTTGAAACTTTTGAACTAATAGGCATCTTGTGCACTATATCTAGGTTTCCATTAACACGCGAAATCAAAATTTTAAGAAACAAATTCAGTACAGACCTCCAAAAATTAGCTTTTTTGCACAAATTCTATATGATGTTTGGGCGTTTATAATGTACTCATTAATTGTAACCGGAAAGAAATATTTGCATAGAAACCTTGCAAATGTAATGGAGTTTCTTAATGAAAAACTTTTTTTCATAATCTTGTAAGGCTTACGAAAAAACACGTATTTCTTGGAACAAGTTTTATGAAACTTCCGCACACTATTTTTCTTTCAATGTTATCGCGTTCTCACTTGCTTGTTAGCCATGTGGCATAAAAGAGGTACCTAAGCGTGGGACGAGTCGCGCGGGGACGGGTTTTCCTCTTGTTCTGGATGAAACAACAAGCTTTTTGGCTATGCTCGCCTTGCCGTTCGTCGGATGGGGAAGGGCGCTCTTAAGGCAACTTCGTGAGTAGTGTAGAGCAGGCTTTCGCAGCGGTGGTCCATTGGTTAAAGGCCTTTCTTACCAGTTGTAAGTTCTTAGGTTCGAACTCAACGAGGCGCATTACTCTGTGTTATTAATTTTATCACCACTGCTCTCACATCGGTAACGAAAAACATCGAGAAGAAACCAGTATGGCCTAGAACCATAAATTCAAGGACATGTTACATCTACCAACCCACACTTTTTATACTTTGCCTCACACTCCTGTGTCTTACTTGTCCACTATCTCACAGAAACGAGGCCTGTAACCCAGCAGTGGCAACATTATACATTATAAACTATTCCATTATGCTTCTAGACTAATAGATGTTTTAAATTTCATATGCCCAAAACGGTCACTTAGTTTTTACCGACTTCAAAAAAAAGGAGGTTATCAATTCGACCCGTATGTATGTAATATTATCAGAACTGCCCAGTTTTCGTATATGTTAGTCTATATTAGCGTCTGAACAAATGTACCAAATTTCATAAGTGTATGTATGTATGTATGTTTTTATGTTTGTGCACGCATATCTCCGGAACTACAAGTCCGATTTAAGTTATTCTTTTTTTGTTGTATTAGGTATTGTTCAACTTAGGGTACATTGTAAGTTTCATCAAAATCGGTTCAGTAGTTTTAGAGATATGGATTTTTTCGTTATGACGGATTACAAGATTAGTGCACATCATGTAAGAAAACTTTGTATTTTACAAGAATTTGGGTTGAATATTTAATAAATAAATAAACTAAAAAGGGTAAAATAAAAACTTTTTAAAAAAAGTACCGACTTCAAAAACAAATACAAAAAAGTTTAAAATAACCTTTCTTTCGGAAGTCGGTGGCAATAGTCAATGAAATAATAAAAATCAAAGCCACCGACTTCCGAAAGAAAGGTTATTTTAAACTTTTTTGTATTTGTTTTTGAAGTCGGTACTTTTTTTTAAAAAGTTTTTTGTATTTTAGCTTTCACATTTTCGCAGCACAGCGTAGTACATCTTATGTTGTAAAGCAACCTTATTGTTTCTGGATCGTGACGTTATAACATCATAGGAGTCAAATAAACAGTAAGCACAATCATTTAAATATAGGCTCAAAAAACCCACAAATAGGATAATTTAAAACTTCCCATTTCATGAACAAGCTCGCCAACTCGTTAAGATTTTAGCAAAACGTAGGAAGGTTGTGTTTATGTAAATAAATCTGGTACAACTTAATGATTGCTATACACGCGAACTTGTGAAATTCAGAGTTATTGTGAAACATATTAATGTGTCGGAGCTACTGTTTTAATATTTAATGTCTCGTAAATTATAATCAGCTTAACCAGATTCGAAATTCCTGGGAATTAATTTTATATGAAACTTTATTAGAGCTTTTAGGACGTTCATTGTTATTGTTCTCTATCTTTTGTTGTTTTTTTTCTGGAAATTATGGTTGTGCATGCAGAAAGGCATTCCTCAGGGCTAAATTCGGGACCCCAAACGCGTATTTTAACACTTTCACTGTCCGCGCAGCAGACACAATAGATAAACAATGGTCGTGAGTCACATGTGATTCATCGGAGTCGGACAGGGAAGTGGTTAAGCCTTCCAAAATTTAAGAAACCGATATAAGTGAAACCGTGTATGCATCAGCAGATACAATGGTGAACAAAATTTTGTAAAAGTGTTTTTTCTTTTATCATTTAATATCCATAATAATCTCTCAAAAACGTGTCCAAGACTTTACAAGAGTTTACTCATTAATTAGACACCCGATGGTGCCTTATTAATGAGTAAAAACACACTGAACCCTTCACAGATGTAATATTTTGAACATAAGATTCTTTCTTGGGTTGAAGGTAACATCTCAATATTATGTTTGAGTCAATACTGTTTACCTTCAGAGATAATTTTATCACGAAATACTCCTAACTTTGTTTGCCTCTTCATTGCAATTATTTTGCTTCAACCTGTCTAGAACTTTCCGCCATCGCATCCTAACGGTACAAGTCTCTCAAGCTAATTTAGTTTACTAACCTACCCTATCTACAAAGTTTTAGAAGCCATAACAATTTTAGCCGACAGGAAAACCACTGGTTTAGTAAAAATCAATAAGTTTACAAGTTTTACTACCCTTGCGATTAGATAACACACCGTGAAGGCTTACAGTGCACGAAATACTTTTTGGAATTCATTTCTTCAGGAGGCAGTAGATAGAACCCTTTTGAGGTCATTGTGGAGTGCTGTGATTTTTTGGTATGCGACTGACTGTGGCAGCTATAGAGCACGAACATAATAAAAATTGCAAGAATTGCTTTCTTGGTGTGGAATGGTGCGATGCGACGCAAAGCAACGCGATTCAAACGAATTTCAACTACCAGTGAAAATCAGCCTTACCACTATGACGTAAGACTCTATGGATAGAAGAAAAACAAAATACGATGGTCATGAAAACGTCAATTGAATTGCATCTTTATACTCGTATCTTAGTGGCAAGGTTGATTTTCACCAGGGACCGAAACCGGTATGATCAATACCGGTATTTTTTCGGTAACAACCTTTTTTATTTTACAGGTAATTTTAAAGATAACCTTTATTATTAGAAGTGAATACATAACCAGTATTAATACCGGTTACCGAAATAAAAATTACCCCTATCCTGCACACTTCACACGTGCCGTAGGCAATAGTCACAGGGCGCGCATCGCATGTGTGTGTGACAAAAAGTCGTTATCTTTAGTTAACCGGTATTAAAACGGTAACCTGAATAGAGGTTACATTTTTCTTTGGTTTGGTTACCCAGATAGCGGTTACCTAAATCTGAAAAATAACCAAAATTCTTCAATACCGGTACCGTAATTTATAAAGGTTTTCGGTCCCTGATTTTCACTTGTAGTTGGAGTTCGTTCATATCGCGTGGCATCGCGCACTGAGTAAAATCCCTTGGCGATTCTCACACTGCCCCGCATCATGCTGCATATTGCGTGTCGACGCACCTACGCACGTTCCTGCGGGAGTGCATAATATCTGCATCATCGTGCGGGTTTTTGGCGCACTCACGCGCGTAGGTGCGTTTTGTAGATTCACGCACGGCGGCTCTCATTTATTTATTCGCCGTTCTCTGTGGTGATCGTGCAGTACTGAGTATTCAAAATCACGCGCGGCACTGCGGGATTCGGTGTGCCATACCTTGCGTCTCGCCCCGCACCTACGCGCGGGGGTGCTTGTTTCTCCGCGTGTATGCGCGTGATCCGTATGAACGCGCGTGGATACATTTTCTGTGTGTTAGACTGTGCGTGTTTTCCATACAAACGGAGATACTTACAAGCAACGGAAGAACACGCATCCACACGCTACGCTGCATCATGCGGAGCAGTGTGAGAATCGCCTTACTCTACAAAAAAACCTGTAGTACCAGTAACTTATTCAAATATTTGTTTCGTATGGGGATCGGACTCGCGAAATGCGGTGCAGCAGAAACTTGTGTGCTAAACGTGTCATCAAACTAAGATGCCTACTAATGCAATATCCATAACTACAAGATTATACCAACCCAGTTGACAATCACGGAATCAGAGTCGCGTGGGGTTGCCGACGAAGCCCGGCACTACTGTGGAATATTAATGATGAAAACTTGGATCTTGCCATTCGATAGTGGTCAAAGTAGCGCTAGGTTACACGGCACGCACTGCAAGGAGATTGGAGTCTTGAAATGGAGTTATAATATCAGCTCAGACTAAACTTTAATGGGAACTACCCAACTTCCAATGACAGTGTTCATTCGGAAGAGTTCGTGACGGGCGACGCAAATACTCTATGGAGATCTTATTTAAAAAAATAACGCTATGCTTGTTTTTAAACCGCGTCCCTTTTCTTTTGGTTGTTGTTCTCGGAGTAGTCAAGTGCGAAATATCTTTCCACATAATAATTTAAAAAATATACTTTTTTTGTAAAAATAAACTTTTTTTAGTAGTCCTTTTGATTGGTCCCCTTTTTCTTTCCAAACTTCTCTATTTTGGGCAATTTCTGGCCATGTAAGCCCTGCGAACATTATCACCTCCGCCGCGTTCGACCTCGACAGTGTTGTCCTCCCTCAGGCGTCTAGTGAAGTGAGTAACGATCTTTTCAACACATGTGCTCGAAAAATGCATTTACGAAGCCTGTATACATTGTTCGAAAGTTAAAAATTACGCACCATACAACGGAGCGTGCGGTAAAATAGGTACTCTCACCTAAGTACCTACTTTACCGCACGTTCCGTTGTATAGCACCGTGCGTTTTCTTTACGGTTTTTTTAAAAATTTCCATTAAAAATAAAAAGAATTCCACCAAAGAGTTTCACGTTCTGAGAATAAACAGGCTGACTGATCGAACCTCCTTGAAAGCGCTTAAAACCCCTTCTACACGGTCAGACCTGACCGCCGACAGCGGTGATCTTGGTCGCGTCTACAGTACCCCACCGTCTAGAACGCTGTCGGCTGACGGTCGGGTCCCACCGCGGACGCAGCCTGTCGGGACGGATGCGCTCCCGACCAAGGTTCGATTGACTCCGCCCATATTTGGTCGCACGACCAACGTCTACACGGTCGATTTTCATTCCCACCGGACCAAGGTCACCTCTGTCAGGCGGTCAGGTCTGACCGTGTAGAACGGGTTTTATGCTCAATACGTTGTCTTACTTTATTACTTACTAGCTGTTGCCAGCGGCTTCACCCGCTACAACTCGAAAATTATCCCACGGGAACATAAAATCGGGATAAAAACTATCCTATATGTTAATCCAGGTTATAAACTAGCTGTGTACCAAATTTTAGCTAAATCCGTTCGGTGGTTTTTGCGAGAAAGAGTAACAAACATCCATACATCCATACTTACAAACTTTCGCCTTTCTAGTAGTAGTAGGAAGAGTTAATGAGACGAAAGATGTAGTTCTAATTTCCACCACGTACATGTGGCGCCATTTGCAAATTCGAGCCATTTTCATAATAAGGAACTTCAAAAATTGTTGCGACTTTTCTACTGTTAAATAAAGTTTTTTTAATTACATATTGTACTGTTTTCTCGCAAATGTGTTGAAAAACATTGTATGACACACGTGCGGAAATTGGTACTCGAACTCGTGACTATGGTAAGCCCTCGGCTTCGCTTCGCTTCGCCTCGGGCTTACATTCGTCTACTCGTTTGTAAAAACCAACTTATCGCACTAGTATCATAAATAACTATTACCCACCTCTCCGGGCGCATTCGTTCAACGTGTCCCGCTGGCTCCCACTTCAGCCTGGCTTTTTTTACTCCTACATCAACTACTTTGGTAATGGAGCACAGATTTTTTTTATAAAATAAATATATTCCGATTTACAATAATAAGTTAAGCAACTGTTGAACACTTGCCTACAAGCCGTACATAACGACCCTTTTTTTTTAAGTTGTAAAATCATCAAATGAGTCCTCCCCCCCTGGGTGGGGCGGAAGGGACTGTCAGACTCTTACTGACTAAAATCCACCCGTGTTCCTTTCTATGCCCTTTACGTTCCGGGGACACGGTATCTTGGGCTAAGAAAAAACCCGCGACCCCAGCAGGCATTTGGCGCGAAACACGACGCGCCACCGACCCGGGCTTGGTCCTTGGTCGGAAGGCGAGCTACCCATCACTCACCATCCGCAAGCCCGCTCCGCCGCTGTGCCCTCTGCTGATCAGAGGGACACGCGTTGAAGCGTCGCACACGACAGGCTATTCACATACGGGCAAAGAGACCACTTAGGCACACAGTGCCTTAGGAAGACTTTTTGCCCGCATCACAGGGTGCACCGGCCCGAAAAACTGGTCTTCCCCCCGGACGTATCCGAGAGGGAACTCCAGTCCACGGCCGCGCGTGGATGTTTCCTGTCATAGCACCCCGCACCTTAGCACCCTTAGCGGTCATGTACACGCCGCCATTCGCTAATGTTTGATTTTTGGCGGCGGCGCGGCGCGGTTGCGGCGCAGTCGCGTAAGTAGACACGCTCACGCTAAGCGGCGCGGTGGCGTCGGGTCGGCGGCGTCGTGTGAGATGAGCCCTTACATCAACGTGTTGATGAAAAACAACACAAATGTTGTTTTTCAGTTGACATTTTTTACACGTTTTTAGAGCATTTGTATCAACCAAAGTATTTATGGCAATACGGTAAAGTCTACATCACTTTGGCAGTAATGATGTACTTCCACGATACATTAACGTGGACAAAGCACTTCAATACCAAAGTATGACGTATGCTCTAAGCCTAAACACATTTGCAACTAGACACAGAGGCACACGCATTCGATAGCCATTTGTTTTCCAAACAAAACAACCCTGTTTTCAAGGCCGTTCACAAACATTTTAGTGAGGTACAAACTACAGGCAATTTGTATCTAATTTGTGAGGTATACTCAGGGTGACGTTTTCGGTTTTTGGTTGAATAACTAATGACTTTTCACGCTTGTGGAAAGTATAAGTACTACCTCTAGAGCCTCGTGACACAATTTTGTGCCAACAAACCCCAACCAGTTTTAAGACTTATTTTTCTACAAATACAGTTTAAAATCGGTTGGGGTTTGGTGGCACAAAATTGTGCCACCGGAGCTCTAAAGGTAGTATGTTTATTATGTTTAGAAATATTCGTTCGTGTTGAGTGTTATAATAAAAATTTACTGAAGTATTAATGACATTAAAAGACTTGGAAAAAGGATAATTGTAATGTATATTGTTAAAAATCTATGTTGGTGAAGATTTTTTTTTTGTTTTTTTTTCACAACGCATGATTGCTACGTAAAACTCAATTTGGTTCACGCGCGAAAAACGAATCGGAAGATTTATTTCTTGTACAAATTTAGGTACAAACGTATGAATACATAAAATAATTAGCCATTCGGCACTCTGCTATGTTTTTTAATGGGAAAGAGCGCCGTTCATACATATTAATGTTTTGGAAAATTACAAGGTCATATAGCAATCTTTGACTTAAAATCCTTTTAATAACACAGTGGCTACAATATTCGGTTTTATAAATATCAGAGTTAGTCAGAACCACGAGTTTTTATGTTTTTGTGATGTAAATTAAACGGGGACTTTAATTTGAAGGATAACATTAGATCATCGTTCGTACATTGGAGGCAGGTTTCCATTTTCTATACAATTCACGTCGTAATAATTCAAGTATACTGTAGGGCCAAATACGTAGAATTCTAGTAAGGGCCTTTGAAAATGACAAAACTAAATACCAACGTGACAATCATGTTGAACATGACAAAAAGCTTAATGAAAACACCAATTTAACATTCACGCTCCTAATTTTCTCGCACGAGACTTACACAAAAAGGGTTATGTCTACGCACTTTATCCGGGTCCAGGAATTATTAAAATCACGCGGGCATAATCGGGCAAACAACACAACATACAAGAACTGAAGATGACATTTTTTGCGTTGGCCGCCACGGTGACCCGAATTTGTAATGACTTGTGGAATGGGAAATATTCCCACCGAGTTTTTGTTTGTAAATATAAACATAGCACGTGTGTGTCGGCTTTAATTTAGATGTAAATGAATGCACGAGTTGCTTTTCTTCTTTAAATATTATTGGAGAATACAAAGACTTTGTTTGGGATTCAGCTGCACCTGGTTGCAACTGAAGGTTTTTTATGGTAGAAAATCGGATGCTGTTGCAGTCTACAACACCAAAAAGTTTCGCTTGGTATAGAATCACGCAGCACAGAAACGTTTTTTCACTTTTTTTTTTTTTTTGTAAAAGTCCATTTTGTAGAAAGCCATTGAGACATAATCCTAATCGTTCTTGGGAAGAAACGGATGTACGCAACCTTTTTAAATTCAAGGTGTGAGGGCGAACGATGCGATGGTAGTTTGGTGTTTGAATGCAGAACATGTTATGCATTATATCGTATTGCTCTTCTGGGCAATGACATTACTTTAATCTCCCCGTGTATAGGTCTTAGGTAAAGGATGAGGTATAGGTTGTGCTTGTGTATGTGTGTTTCGACTTTTGTAAACGCACCAACGATACAAGAGAAATTCCTAGTGAAGAGAACTAAAGTGCTCTTTAAAAAAAAACTTTCGAACTTCTATCTACCTAAAACTAAGGTTAGTCAAAGATTTACAGTTTAGTAGATCTTTAAATTACCACGGAGTATCATATCTAAGTGTCGCCGCACACTAGCCAATCGCGACAGCCACAAACGCCGCCTCGTGGCGGCGTTTGTGGCTGTCGCGATTGGCTAGAAGCGCAGGCGAAGCTAGAAGCGGCGAAGGTTCGAGGCGAAGCTAGAAGCGGCCACAGAGGTAGCTGAAGCGCGCGACAGCAATGTGTGACCGGTGGTCGACACTTGCGGTAGTTGGCTACTACTTTTTTTAACCGCATTTTTTAATGCATTACTGAGGTAAGAGGGAGAAGGGTGCGGAATCGCGCGAGTGACGTGTGGCGGCGTTTTACGGCCCGTGTGCGGGCGCTCTAAGGACCTCACTGACTTCTAAAATCGGTCCACATTCACAAAGTTACAACATTAAGGGCTGATTTTTCAATAGTCAGATAACTCTTATCTGAGGAATAAAAATAACGGTTTGATATATTTTTCATAGATAAGCTGTCAAACCGCAATTTTTATTCCTCAGATAAAAGTTATTTGACTATTGAAAAACCAGCCCTAAATTCACAAACATCAGAAAATTGCTCTATTTACCGACAAATATTATCTGGTTGACCGAGTTTCGCTCGGTTTTTGGTTTTTGGCCCTCATTGGTCATGGCGTTATAGATGGCGCTTCTTAAAACGCGGTTTTTAAAATGTCTTTATCTTGAGAACCGAGCTTTTTCTCGAACCTGGGATTGATAAATCGATTCCTTGAGCCGAAAAACCCCTAATCTGTAACTTTCATGGAAATCCTTGGAGCCGTTTCTGAGATCCTGATTATATATAAATATATATACAAGAATTGCTCGTTTAAAGATATTAGATATTAAATAACAGATACCAAACCGTCCAACCGCCAACGGACTATATTATACGAGTTCGTAAGGTAATTGTAAAAATTATTCAACGTCAATTATAGGACCGTTCCAGATTTAATTGGACGACAACAACGGCCGCTAATTTGACACACGATAGCGAAACAGCCATTTCTTATTTATATTACCCATATTTTGATATTTTTGATTCGTTGATATTTTTTTATTTATAATGAGTGGTCATGAACTTTATTTACGTGAGGGTTGGTCATTGCGTCATTTTTTTCTAAACATCAATTTTTCAGTAACATATAGAGTTAGTATCACAGATTTTCTTTTAACAGAGATAAGCGTCGTTTCTTTTTAATTTAAGTAAAACTAATGATATGAAAAAAAATGTTTAATACTATACTTAAAAAATTTTTTTGAAAGAATTAGACAATCGTTTTCTTTGCTGTCTGTCACTATACAGGGTGGAATTTTGTAATGCCACCTGGAGGGAAAGTACTCTTAATACTGCAGATAGCAAATTTTACTCAAAGGAAACATTCCTTTATTTTTGAATAGAAAGCAAACTGCATTCAAAGATTTTCGAAAATTCTCTTCTCCACCCGGGAATCGAACCGGCTTAAATCTGAAAAATTATACCCTGTACTTTTATTGCATCGATCGTTAGGGTCAATTATAAGGATGAAATCTCTCTAACAAACATGATAAATTAAATGAAAGGAAAACCAGGAAATCTTAAATTAATTTAATTATTTACAAAATAAAAAAAATTTGAATGCAGTTTGCTTTCTATTCAAAAATAAAGGAATATTTCCTTTGAGAGTACTTTCCCTCCAGGTGGCATTACAAAATTCCACCCTGTATATGGCACAGTCAACAAAAGAGATAACGTGTATTAAGTTAACGTGAAATCAAATTTTAAATGGTTATTCAGTGATGTGTTTCAATGTTTCTGCCTTCATCATCATCATCAGCCTATAAATATTCCCACTGCTGGGACACAGACCTCTCTGTGAGAGGGAGTGGGCCAGTGCGGGTTGGTATATTTTCCGTCTACATGGTTTGGATGTTTCTCCAACCAAAATACAGGGAAACTGCCTACGACTTGATATAAGCACACATCTCCCTTTTGTCGAACATACATTAATAATTTAAGTTTTTTTTTTTTTTGCATTTGTAGGCTTCTTCTTCTTCAATGTTAGAAAGTAAACTAGGCCTTAAGCCCCGACTCGCTGTCCGACCATGGAGAATGCCCGGGTCGATGCGCGATGTCGCGTTGTGTTCCACGTGCGCCTCACAGAGTGTCAGCATCATGTCGGGGCCCCCCTAAGGAGGGCCAAACTCTGCTGTAAATAATAATCTTGTGATAAGGCTTCTAATTTTAAACCAAACTAAAGCGAAAAACAAAATTAAAAATTATCAGAAACAGTTCCACTTTCATTAGCGAAAATATTTTGATATTCAGTGGACATTTTATACCCTTCAGTTTGATTTTATTGTCCCAACGTGATTGGCGTGGCAGATCACTTTAAGCGCTATAAAATTTTAATTACTTTTTTTTATTCATAGCTTTACATCGCCACTGATGTTGATTGATACTGATACTGCTAGCCTACATCATCCCACTGCTGGGCAAAGGCCCCATGACTTCCAATTTTCACGATTCACTGGTCATCGGTTTTATCAAGCTCGTCCCGCCATGATGTTGATTGATGATTTATTTATCTTTGTGTCGTTACTTGAATGAGCAGTAATGTTTTCATTGAAAAAGAAAAAAAGAATCACACAGTTAACGGGTCATCGTACGATACTTTTGCAACGTATTCTGTGCATGTAATGGTGGCCCAGAGACGCCTCGCTTTTTAAACACGGTGACAATGGTATATGTCTGAATGAAACTGTTCTGTTATGAATAATTATGTTCATATTTTTGACTATCTGAGCAAATTTTACAGAATAATTGCTACAGCAGAATAACATGATACAACTTCATCAACGCGACTGTCAAGTTAATTAATTCATAATTTTAACTGTCATATTGTAAATTGATAGTTGAAATCCAAACAGCTGAAACAGACAGGTGTACAGTTGTATAAACTTAATCAATTGTATTGAACGTTTCCGTCAACAGATCAACAATTCGATTCACTGCAAATGCTGTGTATTCCTATTGTCATCATAAATGGGGAATAAGTAGAGTTATTCGTGTACTAACACTGATTTCATACAGCAAAATAATAGAGTGGCTATATGCCCCAAATCGCGGAGCAAAAAAATCCCGTGATTCATGAAATTAAAAAGTTATTCAGTTTTACACATTTTATTTGTGTAATGTTTCTTATTTATTCATTTATTTGAAGTACTGAAAGTTTTCCACACGAGATTGTCTATTAGAAATCCCGGGAAGATCCATAGAGGTTAATAATATTTGATTTAAAATCCTCTTATTACTAAAATTATTAACTACAGTAGAGCGTCGATTATCCGAACTAATTGGGGGACATGGATGTTCATAAAACCGGTTTTTTCGGATAATCGAACTACCTATAATTATGTTTTTTTTTTTGAGATGGGTTTACTCTTGATTCAAGTCTCTGATTGTAGAAGGGAGCCGAAGTAAAGTCTTTATAAGACCGACAATCATACAACCTTGCGGCAATGATTCAGGCAGTGATGCTTAGCATCCACCAGTTTTACATAAACTTTTATTATAAAGGAAAATAGTAATTAATAATAATAATATTACACTACTATCACACAACGCCATCCAGTCCCAAGCTAAGCAGAGCTTGTGTTATGGGTACTAGACAACTGATAAACCTACTTATATATTTCTAAATACACACATTATGATAGATAAATTACACCCAGACACAGAACAAATGATCGTGCTCATCACAAAAACATTTGCCCTGGGTGGGAATCGAACCCACGACCCCCGGCATAGCAGTCAGGGTCACTAACCACTAGACCAACAGGCCGGTCAGTTTCATTATTGTTCCATAGCTATTATTTGACTGTTATATTCAGCACTAAGTTGAAGACTTAATCCAATAATCTTAATTGCTTGATCACACCAACAGTCTAATACAATGTTCATCGAGGATCACTTAATTAAAGTATATGAACAAGCATGATCAACACAAACAATGCGACGGGTAGTGATGAGCCAATTAGCTCTAATTGTATACCGTCTATGAAAGGCATAAGCGAGCCTGTATGACACCAATATTACACTAGTTGTACCCATAACAAAATCTCTGCTTTACTTGGGACTATAATAGATGGCGTTGTGTGATAGTTGTGGAATATTATTATTATAAATAAAAACTTTTATTAATTGTTAATAAAAAAAAACTGTCTTGAAACTAAGCACTCGTTAAGTCAAATCAAAAGAGTCCAAAATCGATGGGGTACCTTACAGCTCCATCATCAGATTAGAGAGTCTTAAATCAATCAATCCGATCGTAATGTCAAAATAAAATCATTTGGAATATTGCGATGTGGCCGTTTAAATCCCACAACTTCATTTTATCATACTATTTCAATGTTTTGTATAAAAAAAATCCAAAATATAAGAATTTCCTTTGCACCAAAAATTGCAACAAACAAACTCCATATTTAAAATTTCATTACAAATTCACTTTGCATTTTATCGTAGGGAAAGGTTATTAGTGCCCTCACAGACGGCAACATTTGCGAAGTGCGACGTTTCCTTGAGACGCATTTGTGCATCAGGCCGCGTAGCACGCTCGGCTACGCTCGTAGCTTACCGTAGCATGGCGTAGACACCTGTCGTAGCTCTTGAGACGGTTACTTACTATGTTGTTCGCTTTTAAGGTTTATTTTTTTGTGTTGGTGTTTTTTAAGATTGAAGTTTAACTTTTGGACATTTTTAAATCTTGGATTTTCATCAGTTCCTATTCGCATTTTTTTTCTATTTTTAAGTAAGATGGGAGCTCGTGGCTAAATAATCACAGCCGCACAGGCCAATCTTCTGGGTTAAGCCGCGCTTGACGAGGTTGGTCTGTGGATGGGTGACCATCTATCATAGCGAGTTTCCTCCGTGCCTCGGAAAGCACGTAAAGCCGTTGGTCCCGGCTGTCATTTGTAGATCTTTGACAGTCGTTACTGTTAGTCAGAAGCTCTAAAGTCTGACAACCAGTCTTACCAAGGGGTATCATATTACCCAGTTACTGGGTTGTGGAGGTCCGACAGGCAGTCGCTCCATGTAAAATACTGATATCCAGCTGAATCTGGTTTGACTGGAAGCCGACCCCAACATAGTTGGGAAAAGGCTAGGCAGATGATGAAGTAAGATGGGTTTGCTTTTGCGACATTTACACTTTTTTTTTTATAGTAGGTATTTGAAGCCTAATTTCTAACTCAATTCTTTACGTAATTAATTAGCCACGATTTGCCCATTATCTTCTGTTGAAAATATTATCTACTTTGTGTAACTCGATTTTCTTAAGTAAAATCAAGAGACTTGTCGATTTCTGCACTCAATGCACCCCATTTTTCCAGCACGTGACAACTACAAGAACTACCTTAACAAACTAAACTTTTACAAATACATTGTAAAAATAACAAACAGCATTTTTGTACAAAATAAAAGTATAAAGTTCTATCTCAACATTTTTCAACAACACATCTTTTCAGACATATTCTAGTAAATTCTAAGTATTTTGAAGTAGAAGTACATTTTTATTCAGCTTTTGTTGTACTCTATAGGGGATTGCAATCGTTCTTTTGGCAAAGAAACTTTATTTTATAGACCCTGTCTTAATTTTACGACTGTTTTGACTTTTGGAGAAGGACAAAGTGTAGAAAGAATAGTAATGGAATCTGTACCTAGATTGACTTTACTCTAAATTTTTTTTTCATCTAGCTGTTGTCGTCTACAATTTTGTGAGTGTATGGAGCTCCACCGTCTGCCATGTCAGTTTTCCATACATCACTCCCCTGTTATTTCTCAAAGTTTAGACAGAAATATAAACATTATTTGGACCATTCCTACACGCACACATAATTCAAGCCTAATTTTCTAAGTCTGATGCTTTCAGAATTTTTTTTTCTTTGTTATAATATTATACACACATATAACATCAGTTAGTTATAATTCGTTACTTTACATACACAAACTCACGCCTTTTTCCCATTAGGTAGGCACAAACCACAGAACGCCATCTGCCATGATCCTTACATACATAGTATTCTACTTTAGCCTTTTCTACCTTTTTTAGGGTTCCGTAGTCAACAAAGAACCCTTATAGTTTCGCCATGTCCGTCCGTCCGTCACGGTGGAGCATACGGTGCAGGACTGCCCAGCTTGGGCGGTGCACCGACGTGTCCTCACGGCTGCGATAGGCGGAGACCTCTCGCGCCCGGCATTGGTTTCGGCCATGCTGCGGGGCGAGACGGAGTGGGAAGCGGTCGCCTCCTTCTGCGAAGCAGTAATGCTCGCGAAGGAGGAGGCGCGCCGCGAGCGAGAGAGGACAGAGTCCTCCCTCCGCCCCAACCGCGGTGAAGGACGCCCACGGCGACGGACGTCGCGCGACGATCTCCGGCCACCGTAGGCGCGGGCATGCGGGCAGCGAGTAAAGGGCAACTCGCTGCCCGACCAAGGACCATGCCCGGGTCGACGGCGCGTTGTGTCCCACGCGCGCCTCAAAGAGCGTCAGCATAATGACGGGGCCCCCCTCTCAGAGGGCCAAAGCCTGCCGGGGTAGCGGGATTATTCCCTTACCGTAACCCCGGAACGTAACAGGCTATGAAGGACACCGTGGATTTTAGTCAGTAGAAGTCTGACAGTCCCTCCCGCCCTGCCCGGGGTTGGAGGACTCATTTGATGATTTTACCACGCTAAAAAAAAAAAAAAAAAAAAAAAAAAAAAAAAAAAAAAAAAAAAAAAAAATGTCCGTCCGTCCGTCCGTCTGTCCGCAGTTTAGCTCAGAGACGCACAGTACTAGAGAGCTGTAATTTGGTGTAAATATACAAAAAAAGTGGTAAAATAAAATCTCGTAAAATATTTTTTTTTTAGGGTACCTCCAGTACTTACACGTAAAGTGAGGATTTTTTTTTTCTCGCGTACCCCTTAGTGTGGGGTATCATTAAATAGGCCTTTCAAAAATAATGATAGTTTCCATTAACAATTTTTTGATAAAAAAATTTGTTTGTGAAATATTAAGCTTTAAAGTGCTAAATTTTGCTCGATTCGAGTGTCCCCCCCTCTACCAGCTAAACGGTTATGTTTAGGGGGGTGAAAAAATTCACAATAGTAGTATATATAACGAAGTTTAAAAGAAAATAATCAGGACTAAGTAGGCTTTACAACTTTACGAGTAATAGTCGACCAACTTATAAAATGTACTTGGAGATCATATTTTCTTAAATAAAATGTATCGGAGACAACTGCAAATGTAAGTTTGTCAACTTTATTTTTACAGCTTTTATAGGTATGTTTTTTGGGGATAGGTAGGTTTTTATCGTCAACTATTTTTAACTAAATTCAAAAAAAGGAGGAGGTTCTAAATTCGTCGTAATCTTTTTTCTTATGTATTTTCCCCGATTTCTCAAAGACTCCTGGACCGATTTTGAAAATTCTTCTTTTTAAAATTAAATTCAGCGAAACAGTTTAGTTAGTTCGCATAAGTATTTTGGTGGGCAACTACGGAACCCTACACTGTGCGTGGCCCGACACGCACTTGGCCGGTTTTTCTTTATTTGATAACATTTTCCAGATCAAGAATAATTGCACTTATAAATACCTTGTAATAAATCTAAATTGTATTATTTAAAACAGTCATTGTAATTTTAGAGGCTGTTAAAAACAACTTGAATTTCAGAAACCAAATACGTTTCCAGAAATAAACATTAATTAGTCTGACGCGATATTATCAAAACTACTAAATCTGGCATTGTTCGTTGTATTTTATTGCTTTAAAACATTTAATTACATAAATGCGATTGCGCCTTAACTGGAGAAATTTATTGTTCTATGTTATAATATTTTTACACGAACTATGTTTAAATTCTTATTTTGTTAACTATATGTATAATTATTTGAACGTAAAATTTTTGCGTTTCTTTTTATGTTATTTTTCTATGCCATGGCTTAGGGGTGCTAAGGACGGGAAACCTCCACGAGTGCCCAAGGACTGGAAGTTCCTTTCCGGATACGTCCGGGGGGAAGCCCAGTTTCTCGGGACGGTGCGCCCCGGGGTACGGGCAAGAACTCCCCGTAAGGGGTTTCCTTGTCCGTATGCCAATGTCCCGTCACACCGCTCCACCACGTGTCCCTCTGTTTAGCAGAGGGCACAGTGGTTGGAGTAAGAGCGGGCCCGGCGTGCACTAACCCTGCCGCCGGGCAGGCAAGAGGAGCGTCAGCATAATGACGGGGCCCCCCTAGAGAGGGCCACAGTCCTGCCGGGGTTGCGGGACATACGTATACCGCGACTCCGGCACATGAGGGGCTGCCGAGGGATACCGTGGATTTTAGTCAGTACGAGTCTGACAGTCCCTCCCGCCCTGCCCGGGGTGGGAGGACTCATTTGATGATTTTGCCACGTAAAAAAAAAAATGCCATGGCTTAAAGCATAGTCGGCCTTTTTTCCTTCCTGCAATTTTGTATTAGAATATTAAAATTATTTATTGTTTTTTATCTATCTGGAGTTCTCCAAAAATATATAGATACCTTACACGTCTTCAGGTCGGTAATTTCTGAAAGCTTTGACAGATGTGTTGGAGCATTTTGTCAGTCATTTTTAAGAGCCACGCGAAGGGAAACCCTATAGCCATCAACTGGGCTTACAAAAACCCATTAATACGTTTCATCGACTTGGTAATCGAATCTTGAGGTCCTGCCTGCTCAGTAATCGCGCTTGTCATTAGATCAACAAGACAGTTTCAGAGCAAATAATACCTATAAATGTTTTATTTAAACAAAAACAACTCTCAAGAGTGAAAGTCAACTTTCAACATCCAAAGAAAATAAGCTTTTAAAATAAAACAACAACAAAAAAATAAAATAAAAACAAATAGATACCTTCATTAGATGCCAGAAAAAAATAAAATTGTAACGTTCCAAAGTCAAAACAATTCGAGCTGATAATTAGGAACAATGGTAAACATGTTTTTTAATTAACTCCTACGCTGATCATCTACAAATTGGATTACCTACGCACGCCTTTGTAACTGTCTCGTTTGGCGGGGATATATGTTATGTACTTAATGGAATTGTTACTCGTATTAACATAAATTGCGTACGATTAAGAACTGGGTGTTACGCAAAACGAAGATTTCTCTCGAATATTGCGAATATTTTGGGAGCGGTACAATGATATTTTAATAAACAGATATGTTATGAGCGCGCAAAAAGTGAAAACCACAAAATGTCCTATGTGGGACAAATTGCAAGTCTATGATGCCGACGTGCGGGGGGATTGATGACGCGTGGCGTTGTTTATTTATCTAGCTGTCACTTTTTTTCTTATTGCATTTTATCAAGCTATCCTTTTTACTTTTAGTGGAATATGTGTGAATTAAAAACTGTGTATGTGTGCTGCCGCTCGGCGCGGAATAGTTTTTTCTGTTGTTTTGTAAGTGAGCGGTATCTTTAAATATAGTATTGGTACAACCATAAATATATATTTCTGAGGGTACAACTGTAACTCGAAAACTCGAAAATGATCCCAGCAGAAAATAAAATCGGCATACAAACTATTCGATGTGCTAATTCAGGTTATTAATTATTTATGTACCAAACATCCAAATCCGTTCGCGAAAGAGTAACTACTTTCGTATTTATAATATTAGCATCAAATAATGGTGTAATTGCTTATCATTTCAATAGACATAATTCAGTCAACAAAACTCATCATCATCTGCCTAGCCTTTTCCCAACTACAAATGATGGAGGAAACTCGCTATGACAGATAGCCACCCATCCACAGACCAACCTCGGCAAGCGCGGCTTAACCCGGAAGATCGGCCCATGCGGCTGTAATTATTAAGCCACGAGCTCCTTAGTCAACAAAATTAACATTGGTAATGGAGCATTTTAAGAACTGCATTCCAAACTTCTACATCACGATGTAACAGCTCTCCGTGAGTCTTAAAAATAATAATTATAGAAAAGCCCGTAACAACTGTCGGGTGAGCCCCTGATCCATCTGGTCGCAAAATGTGCCATTTACGAAATATTAATTGATTATTATTTTATTAATTAAAAGGCACCAAGGAACAATAAACATGTAAGTTCGGAGAGAACAAGCCTTTTTTTGTTTTGTTACAGTGTTACAGACTTAAAAAAAGAAAATGCTTCGAATTCGGCAGTATTCTTGTACACCATTTAAATTCAACGATTTTCATTGAGTTTGAAAATAGCCCTATACGAAATCACACAAAATTCACGCCATGGGACATATTCACAATTCCACATGACTGTATCGATTCTGAAGCGGCCACTGTATCAGAGTAGTGTAATGATACACGAGTTTTCCGCCCGTTAGCACACTGTCAGTTGCAGTCAGCCACGGAACTACGAAACAATTTGGATGCAGCATGAGGCCAGGATTATCTTTGTTTGGATTTGAGAGGGAACGTATAGAGCGGGAGCCCGCAACAGATGTCCGTACCAGGGACCGAAAACCTTTATAAATTACGGTACAGGTATTAAAGAATTTCGGTTATTTTTCAGATTTAGGTTACCGCTATCTGGGTAACCAGACCGAAAAAAAATGTAACCTCTATTCAGGTTACCGTTTTAATACCGGTTAACTAAAGATAACGACTCTTTGTCACACACACATGCGATGCGCGCCCTGTGACTATTGCCGACGGCACGTTTGAAGTGTGCAAGATAGAGGTAATTTTTATTTCGGTAACCGGTATTAATACTGGTTATGTATTCACTTTTAATAATAAAGGTAATCTTTAAAATTACCTGTAAAAGAAGAAAAGGTTGTTACCGAAAAAATACCGGTATTGTTGATACCGGTTTCGGTCCCTGGTCCGTACCAATTTCCTCTCAAGCCATACTTGGTAGACTAAATAAGGGAGTCATATCATAAAGATTCGTGGAAGTCAGCTGCTGTTCCGTTGGTGGGATAAGCAGCAATCGCCGTTTAAACACGTAGAAAAAAAATTTTTTTTTGGTCATTTCCTCCCAACTGAAACCTAGTTAATATTGAAGATTACTTGTATCACGAAGAATAAAACTAATCAGCCGACGATACCATGGTGGAATACACGTCAGCTGGTCACTCGAACATGTAATTTTTTATTTTATTTTCAGTGATTTCCTCTCAACCCAAAAACCCAATGAAAGTTTACTTTTGTCATCCCCCCGGACGTACCCGAGAGGGAACTCCAGTCCACGGGCGCACGTGGAGGTTTCCTGTCATAGCACCCCTTATAAATATGATACGGATAAACGGATCCGTAGTTTTTTATGAAGTATGTTTGGAACCGCTTAGTGCAAATTTATGGAATAACAGCTAAGCATGGATGGTAATATACAGTATTAATTAATAATTGACTGGCCTGTTGGTCTAGTGGTTACTGATCCTGACTGCTATGCTGGGGGTAGTGGGTTCGATTCCCACCCAGTACAAATGATTGTGTGATGAGCATGATCATTTGTTCTGTGTCTGGGTGTAATTTATCTTTAATAGGTATGTATTTAGAAATATATAAGAATGTTTATTCAGTCTAATACCCATAACACAAGCTCTGCTTAGCTTGGGACTAGATGGCGTTGTGTGATAGTTCTGGAATATTTATTTATTGAAAAGCTTTATCAGTTTAGTCAGGAATATCGAATATTCAATTCCAGAAGCTTCATTGACATACAGAGACCTAAATTCATTATGCAGCAGGTAGTCAAGCAGGCTGCGTTTTGAGCAATCAGACATGGTTGTGTTAACCAATCAGAGCGCGCCACGTCACCTTTGTTGACGCGTGATTGGGACGGCATGGCTCCCAACGTTTACCTTTGTTATCTACCTAGTGTTTCAGGTAAACGGAACACTTAGGATTTGAAGCTTTGCCTAATTTTGTTTGCAATTGCAGATCTTGCTACATCGTGAGCATTCTGGATCATTTTGAATGTTGCTTGCTACTTATATATATACTGGGTTTTTACATGAGTGGTTCTTTTGAACCACTCATGTAAAAACCCAGTATATATAAGTACAAGTACTAGTATCGTTACATAGTATAAAACAAAGTCAGTTAAGTCTGTCTGTACGCGCGTAACTTCCTAACGACTGCACCTAATTTGATAATAGACTTTTTTATTGTGTTCGTTGCTGTCAGTGTTTGTTTGTGAATAAGTTTCGAATTTACTGGGTACGTCGAAATTGATACCCGTGGCCGCTAGCAATTTAAAAAATCTTATTTTAGACCTCAATCAGTCAATCTAAAAAGAAAAAAACCAACACGTAACTAGACATACAATAGGAAAAATATTGTAATTTCTATTTTCACTGTTGCTTGTTTGTTTAGCCTTTTGCCTACCACATCGGGGTCAACTTCCAATTTGATCAGATGCAGCTGAATATTAATATTTTACATCGACCCACTACCAATCTACCTTATAAAACCGGTTCTCTTAAAATAGGAAAAATATAAAGATAATAATATGAACATTCTTTTTCCTAAACCGGACTCCACGAATAATGAAATCAAAGCCCAGACAGAACGAGACGGATAAAAGGAAACCTGAATTCCAGTATCGAAGAATATAAATAAAAGTATCGGGAATAGAATTGTCTGTCCGCTGCAATTCCTCGTTTCCGTAAGACGAATCGGAATCTCCATTTACGAATAAAGGAAGAGCTCGGAATTTACGTTCTGACGGTTTAGGGTCGTCCACTTCTTAAAGCAAACAACTTCAAACTGAGTAAACATTTTTATTAACTGTCGAACTTGCCAGTGTTTTCTTTTTATTTGACAAGGCCAACAAAAGCCGGAAACACATTATTAACACCCGACGCCACCCGACGAAACGTGATGCGTGTTGAATCAAATCAAATGTATTGTTTTCTATGACTATCTAGAATCACACTATGAACACCCGACGCGACGAAACACGCTCTTTGCACATCGGGTGTTGACACGTTGCGTCGCGTGGCGTGTTAAATAATGTGTTTCCGGCTTAAGGCAACGGCTCTTACAGCCTATCATTGAGTATTTATTCTATAATCATAATTTGAAACTTTTCGTAGAATTTCTTTCGAATCTTCCGTTACGTGTGGGCGGAATTGTAAAACATGATGACCTTTTGCTTACGGTTTTGTCTTGGAAGTAATTGAAACAATAACAAAATGGCATAAGAAATTCGTTTCGACGTCTATTTCTATCTTCATTAATTCCGTTTTGAATATTTTTTTTGTGGATTGAATTGTTGCTTTTCTTTGTCGTTTTGTTTTTGTATTTTAATCAAATTTATAACTGCTGCTATGAGTATATAAGTCTTTATAAGAATAATAATGAGTGTTTAAGAGGAAGTCTGTATACGACGCCGGTGACTGAGAAGTGATAGAGGGCAGCTGTGAGTGATCATGTTATAAGGATGTGATGAGGAGGATGGAGGTCAGTATAAAATTGAATGGCATAAGAGCAGAGGAAGATAAAACAAATGATAATTTGATTGCGTGACTTCGTGCACTATAGGCGACGCAAGTCACGATACCTTACGACTTTGGTATCCAATTGATGCATGCCTGTGTACGAACCTCTATGGATTTGTATTGCGATAGTCACCTGGATACCAAAGTCGTAAGGTATCGGAGACTTGCGTTACCTTGTCTACGAGGGGGTGAATAGATAATGTATGGAAAAAGAGGACATGAGACTCAAAAATGAATTGAGATAGAAGACAGAAGAAAAATGATCTATTATACCTTTTTAAGAATACTATATTCTATACTAATATTACAAATGCGAAAGTTGTGATGTATGAAAGATGTATGTGTATGTTTGTTACTCTTTCACGCACAAACCACTGAACGGATTTGGCTTAAATTTGTTACACAGGTTATAACCTATAACCTGGATTAACACATAGGATAGTTTTATCTCGATTTTATGTTCCCGTGGGATAACTTTCGAGTTGTAGCGGGTGAAGCCACTGGCAACAGGTAGTATTCTATACGAATAAAAGTGTTTCGAAATAGTCCGTTTTTAAAACCACTTTCTGTACAGTACTAAAAAGTTGGTCCATTGTCAAACATTAAAACAAGAAGACAGTGCAAAGTTTTTATTTTCGACGTTATAATTTTAATATACACATATGAAACCACGTATGGTATGCTGCAATTCGTGGCTCCTGACATGAAATGTGGTCGCCTTCCATTAATTCTGTCTTGCTTGCATCCACAGAATGTAGGTATGTCGTTTATATAATGTTACGGGCAGGGGTATTAAATGAAATATTAGAAGAGACCGCATCTATGTGCATTCATTTTATTGTGTAGACCGTCGGTATTATCATTATATGCATAGTCTTAAACGTCTGATGTGAATAACTTCAGCAGTTCATCAGCATATCTTTGCCTATTACAAATCGTTAGTGAAACATCCTAGTTTTCGAAATTTCTGTGCCCTTAATCATTTATTATGCATGTAATAATAAATAAATATATAGTTTCAATTCTGAGGTAAAAATCCAGGCTTGCATGCAGGATGCAGTCCCACTCTACCACCCTCGTGCATATGCATACATGCAGGAAAAGCAATAAAAAATTAAAATTCAATGCAACCAAATTTAAACTCGACATGTGTTTCGCTCCTACACGGGGCATCTTCAGAAGATGTTGACTCGCCAACCACTGGGGCGTAAAACACGTGTCGAGACGGTTGTGTCTGATTATTTTGTCATGCGCGAGCAGTTGTCGAGTGCATGAAGGCGCGGTGGTTACTGCATCCTGCATCCAAGCCTGATTTTTTGTCGTGGATGTCATGTATTTCCGAAAAGTAACACCTGATTCTATAATTTATCACAAAACTTAAATCGTAGGACAGTCTCATCTCTCAATGCCCCTAGTAGCTTTTCTTTGGACTAGTGAATCGCCCCAGCTTTGCACGGGTAACGATAAATTTCCGACTTTTTTGTCGGTGTCTGCACAAAATATTAATAAGTCTATTAGTTAATATTGATTAAAGTTACAAAAAAAAAAAGAAAAATATATCAACTGATGAACGAATTAAATTATCTTTACGGATTTCGATAAAACACAATCACCAAACAATGAAACTGTCAAGACGTTTAATTTACCGTCCCATCTTCGGTACAAGACATCAACAAGAATTTATGGACTCCTTAATTACTAGTATATTACTTAATAACGTAACCGTTGCCTTTGAGCGTGGGTGACTTAAAGGGATCTACACACCAAAACCATAGATTCGCCGACACGAAGTTAATGCGTTCGCCTTTGCCATTGATTCATTTTGGTCAAAGAGATTCGACAACACGGTTGACGCACTAGTTTTGCATTGAGTGTTGCACTGCGAGTTGCAACTACGTATAGTAATATTAGTTCCGTGTCTGGGAATCTGCTTTCTAAGTCCATTAACGAAGACACGAGTACGGATACGGGTTTACGAACGTAACTGACGTCAAAATCAGAACTGTAGATCTTTTATTACGGCGCTACTGCTGGGTGGGCTGTCATTACATCAAATTACATTTAAAAAAAAAACGAATAGTACCATGATTTTTCCCACAAATCATGAGTAATTCTACCGAGAGCTCTTTAGAATCCACGGTGATTCTAAAGAGATAGCTCTTTCGTTCGGACAAACCATAATTATAATTTATTCTTAGTTCGCTTTCGATGTCACGGGGCGTAGAAAACGCCGTAAAACGACCGAAACCACTAAGGAAAAAATGTTTGTGCGGGACGATGTTAAACAAGAAATAAAAATTGCAACTGACAAACATTTTCAACTCACAAATATTTAAAACCACTGACGGCAAAGTCCCCTAAGCAAACGGCTTTCATGTGTAGAGCCCTTACGGCGACAACCCTTTTAATGGTACCTAACCCTCAAGGTGACAAGCATTGCTGTAACTTTAGAATATCACAAGCGTAACACCCCGAATGGGTTCATTTAAACAGTAGCTGTGTTATTTAAGAAACGTATAACGTAATAATGTTATGTGAAAGTTCTTTGTACTGTTTTATGTTGACAGAATAAACTGCGCCTGTAAAGTGTGCGCTTGAAAGGAATAATATAATTTCTTACTGTGGTGTTTGCCATTTCTAACCTTTTGAAGCAATGAGTAATTGTTTTAATACGATTAAGGATGTGTTACTTTAGTAGGAATTACAAGCCATACAATTGATTCCTCACCGTAGAGCTTGTTAGAGGAATCCTTTGGGGTACTTTGGGGTATAATACTTATTTCTCATATTTAATTATACTAGGTTTATGGGCTTGAAGTTCAATAATTTTCTCATTGGGACGTCATAGTAGGATAAAAAGTATGTTATGTATTAACCAGATTATGAACTAGCCGCCCAGAAATCCGTTCAGAAGTTTTTGTGTGAAAGAGTAACAAACATCCATCTATTCGTTCTACATTAAAATAAATTGTTTTTAAAGAAAGAAAGAAAAAAGAAAATTGTTTTATTTTTTTACAGTATGCATAAAAAGAAAAGTAGAAATTAAAAAGTTAACATATCTAAACATAAATAAAAATAGACATTTAACAATAACAAATTGACAACAATTAGAAAGCTGCATGCCATGACTGCAAAAAGAAAGGTGACCACTCAGCATAATGCTGTGCTGTGAGAGACCCACAGCACAGCGCTGGTTTTCAGTGGTCACCCGAAGAAGAAGAAGAAAAGGAAAGAAGAAACAAGAGTACGGATATCAAGCCGGCTAAAACAGTACATAAATATATTAACAGAATAAATACAATAAACTAATAAAATATGTATTAAAGATAGGTATATTAACATTAAAGATATATTGATACAGAATACAGTGGTTGAAATATAATAAAAGGTTGTAATAGAATAGAAGGCTATAAGTAATAATACGCGGGTATCACCAATGCGTCAAGCACGCAAACAAAATGTTCACATACCCGAACACAATCGCACTCGTGAGTCGTGAGCGTCAGGTGTTCGTGTCATCTTTTATTAACATAAATCCTGTAATAGTTATTTATGATACTAGTACGGTAAATTAGTTTTTACAAACGAATAGACGAATGTAAGCCCGAGACGAAGTCGAGGGCTTACCATAGTCACGAGGTTGTAAATATCAATTTCTGCACGTGTGTCATACAATGTTTTTCAACACATTTGCGAGAAAACAATACAATATATAAATAAACAAGCTTTTTCATTTGACTATTTTTAACATCAAATAAGAAAATAACCGTTTTCTGCAATTTGCGTGTTGAAAAATAAATAATCATGCAAATAGATCCTGCATGACTGATTTATGGTTACCATTACACAGTAAATCAGCCCTTGTTAAACATAACTATGGTGTTAAAAACGACACCATGCATGCATGTTGATAATTAGTACTAAACTTAGGAAGTGTTTACAAACGCCAGTCAAGAAGTAACTTTAAATTTATACAATAAAAGCTAAAACAGCGTCACTCGTCTCGTTTTGCATCGAGCTCAATACACCTTGAACTAAGTTTTTGTTTCACGATTTAAAATATTTCTATACAGATGGAGATAACACTAAGATGGCATGATTGTTGACTCCCTTAGACTTAGTATCCATGAAGCGGAAAAAGCCTCACTCACTTTTCGGATATCATTGAATAAATAACTGTATTTGTATTAGTCTTTAGGTCCTGTATTGGGTGTTTAGCTTAAGCAATCGCGAGCAGACACTTCACATTGCGTTGAAAATGAACCTTTACAATACAACTTGTTTAAAAATAACATTTTATTATATTCTACACGCAATCCATTACAAAGCAGAATGAAAAATATCATAATTTTAATATAAAAGTGTTAATTACGTGTGGCTAATGTTGCTTTACATTTTGATTCAGCAAATTTTTGTGTGAGTTTGTAAATTAATTAGAATATGAACCTCAACGAACGCATACCTGAATATCTAAAATAAGTAAAGCAAAGTTAGATTCATGGGGTCAAAATACAGCAAAAATGTCCATAGATTAACATTAGGGGCTCTTCATAGGGAGATGCGACGCATCCTACACGCACACATTCTCATTAACAAGTTCGACATGTAATTGAACATGCATACGTTTTAAGCGGGCTACCCGTCTTGGGCCTACATCCGCTACGTAGTCAGTTGATGCCTACCACACGTACGCCATGGTCACCATGCAACCGCGCGAGTGAGCGGCGCTCTCTGATTGATCGCTCGAGGTAGCGCCGCTAACCGCCGGCCCGCGCGGAAGAGCGGCTCTCACCGTTTCTCCGCGCGACGCACCGTCAGTGTAGTTGCTTCGCCATTTTATTAAGAGATTAGGTATTCATTACCCTACTTCTTTTTTAATATACGTCTGAGTACAAAGAAAAAGCTCGTCTCAAATTAAGTACCTAAGTAATTAAAGCATTTTGTTACCTACCTTAATTTTTTAAACATTACGAATTTAATATTCATCTTCTCAAAACTTCATCAGATCAAAGAAATTGAGGTTTAAAAATTCATTGCATCAAATAGGTTTCAGAAATCTGTTAATCCATTCTCGAGATGAAATAAGTATGATTACTGTTTGCTTAGTTTAGCTTACTCTGAATTTGTGAAAAGAAAATCGTTTTCAAAAGAAAAATATATCTGGATTGAAATTTTATAAGACTGGGTTGTTAATAATTTAAAATATTATTTCTATTTCTAATACAAATGAATGTGAAGAATCGTTATTCGTTTCATCGTTTCATTCCTTTATTTCGTAATCTTCTGTTGTTCTCACACAGGTGAAGGAAAACGTAGTCTATTTTCCCACGTTTTATGGTCAAGAAAATGTGACATCTTACACTCACTAAGCAAACGTGATTACCATTAGGCTAACCAAGGTATTATGATAAATCCTTGGTTGGCATGGCAAACGTGGCATTTAAAGTCCAATCCCTCTTTTAAGAGATGAGGCCCGTTTCCCAATAGTGGGCATATTATAGACTGATTGTTACACTCAGCAAATAAAGCTTATAAATTCTGTTTCATATTTATCAAAAATATTTCACAAGCAAACCCACACTGTAAAAGACAAATTATCCCACAAATGTCCTTTTCAATCATTTCAAAAGGCTGACACAAATGGACATAGAAAACACTAACCATTTTACTACCCAGATATGGGTTTCTAAACCCCATTCTCGTTTCGTTAGACTAACAAAGCTTTGTAACCCTTCCATACCCGGGGGCACTTGGGACAACCACTACGTAATTAAGAAATAATATTTTATCTAGAGAACACGCCATTTAAATTTTATTCAAAGCTAAATAGTGTTCTGTAGTTTTCCCTTAGGCCACGTTGTCTTTTGTAAGGGCAATCTTTATATTACTATCTATCTAAAGGATCATTCTCATGTCGACAGAAATGCAACTCGTTATCTCTCAGGGTGGACTTGCAACTTGTCAGAAACGTAACTCGACAGAAACGCAACTCGTCAGTTTTTTTTTTTTTTTATAACCTGTATTTTATGACGTTCATCGACAAAATCCTATTTATTAATTTTATTGTTTGTAGAGCTGCATCTTTGTTAATCTGACGAGTTGCGTTTTTGACGAGATGCCGTCCTGACGAGTTGCGATTCTGTCTACATGTGTTTTCTGTCGAGTTGCGAATTTGACGAGTTGCGTTTCTGTCGACATGAGAATGATCCTATCTAAAATATACTTTATTGCATGTATGTATATAGAAGTTATAAGTATTAAAAATGCGAAAGTTTGGGTGGCTGGATGATTGTTATTCAGTCTACTTGTAAGGCTGAAAAATCGTGATGGAATTCAGCTCAGATAGGATATAGTATGGAATAACACGGATAGGGATACTGCTTTTGCAGTTATTTGATAGCACTTACGAGCTGTAGGTTGTGGGTTCAAACCCAGCAAGGCGCAATACTTTGCGTAATTTATTACATTGCCGCTGATCTCAATACGGTTTAAAAAATATCGTGAGGAAACCGGCATGTCCTAGAGCTAGAAATTCGAAAAAAGACATTCGACATCTACCGTACTGGGCTCACGTGGTGGATTATGGCCTTCTCTCTCTCACAGTAAGCCTATAGCCTAGAAATGAAAACATTATAGAATGATGATGATGATAAAAATACCGTTTCCTTATATTACGTTTCCGTGGCATAATATCCAAGTAAAACGTGGGCGAAACTGTTGACAACGTCAAGTTTTTTTTTTTATATTATAGAGGGCTTTTCTTTTAAATTGACCAAAAAGAAGAACTCCGAATCCATAAGAGATACGGGAAAAAAATCTTAGGAACCTTTAGCTCTTTTTTCATGTTGACAATTTTGGCGTTTTATTTTTTATTTTTTGATCAAGTGTGAGTTGTCCAAAGAAATGACAATACATCAATCTCAATTCAAATCTAGATCCTTTGTTTTTAATAGCTGCTTCTTATTGGACATATCAAAGATTCGGATAGGCAAATTAAGTAGTTTACTGGTTACAGTCAAAGATCTTACTAAAGATAGAATCCGGAGATAGTATATTAATTTCCAGTGTAACACGCTTATGCTTTTGTCAAACAGACAGGCGTGACTTACGCGAAGCGACGCGTTTTTGTTTGTAACGTATACCTATGCAATTTTATTGTTTGAAGCCCGTCACAAGACTATCGGATCGCTTTCACTTTTCAATTATTCAAACAATTCCATACATTACAAACAAAGAGGCCTCGCTTCGGATTCGCTTCGCCTGCCTGTTTGCTAATAGCTTTAAACTTACCAACATTTTTGAGAAGTACATTTTCTAAACATACAATCTACTAGCCAACGATCTACTACGAGTATAGAATAAGTACAGGAAATAAAACCGTCTGTCGTGAAAGAAACGAAGGTGATTTCCAAACAAATATGTGAATTTTATCACGAGTTTTATTCCGCGAATAAAACATTGGAATGAAATTCACACGCTCAACGATTTTAAAACATGTGTGAGCCGACAGTGCGACGTCTTGAACTTCGATAGCAAAAGCAGCAAGTTACTTTCAAAGCTTTTCTGAATATGAAACGTAGGAAAAGTATTTTTGAACTCAAATTAATTTATAGCTGTTCCTCGTGATTTTACCCCCACCCCTTCCTCCTGCTGCTTGGATCCTATTGGCTATAGCGTGACGTTATATTTGTTATGAATGATCAAAACATTAACTCCATTCGCTCTCACAAAAAATTGATCAAAGTTGGTAAAATTTCCGAAATCTAACTTATTTTGACCAAAACTGGAGCGAACTTTTTGATCATTTTTATAATTAAAATTTTCCTTGTTATTGTCGCGAACAATTTTTTGATGGAGTTACAACTTGTCACTGATAAGCAAATTGCAAAAACTCATGAAAATTATAATTTCGCGAGCTACTATGGAGGAATCACCTTGAGTAAACAAAAATTGTCGAAGATACATCTCTTTTAAAATTGCCGATATGTCACAAGAAAGTGAAAACTGCGCTGAACTTGCCCCCTTTTCCGAATATTGAAGATTTATATCTATGTAAATATGTATTAATTTACTTTTAAGCAAAAGTAAAAATACGTAAGTATCCACCGTTTTTGAAAACTCAACGGATGGAATAATTAAGTTTGCAATTTATTGATGCGATCAACATGCCTATTTCATCGCAAGTTCTATCCAACAAAATATCCTTAATATTAGCTTAAAATAACTCAACGCAGACATTCCGACTGCACTTGAAATAACGAGCAGTCTAGGGCTGCCTATCTCTTTTGACTAACGCGATTCCAGTTTCACAAAATCGACTTCAATTTGCTACTTCTCTTCCAAGTTTTATATTCATCTTTATTTTTATTTTTTAAAGTATTTGTGTACTTACCTACAAAAAAAAAACAAGACCTCTTGCAAGGATTATCGAATGATTTATGTTCTGTTTTATCAAAAACGTTACTCCACACTTGAAATAAATCCTGTGTCGTAAAAAAGTGACAAACTTTTTTTTTTTCGTGGTAAAATCATCAAATGATTCCTCCGTCCGAGGGCAGAGTGGAAGGGACTGTCAGCCTCGTATTGACTAAAATCCACGGTATCCTCAAATAGCTCTTTACGGTAATTCGGTAACTCCCGCGGCCGTAGGTGACACCTTTAACTTTAGTGCTTCGTACTTGTAGATCATATTAATATTTATTCCAAGCAAGAACTGAACTCGCAACAAGCAGCACATCATTCACTTGCTCAACCACTGCATAAACCGTACCTTCCAATCATCAAAAATTAAGTTTGACGATCATCAACCCAGTTGCTTTAAAATCACTTAAAAATATTATACCTACATTAAATCGATTGAGGTCAACAGTGATCTTGATTGTGATAGATACCTTAAGGGCTCATGTACACGACGCCGCCGCCGCGCCGCACAGTGGTCCGAAAATCGAGCTCCATACTCATAGAAACTTAAAGTGAGGAATTAAAAAAATAAAAATTGTAATGGCTCTGGTATACCTCCCTTGACAACATATTAAAGTATGGATGGTATAAGTTACAGTATGCGTGAGAAAAATTTTTTTTTTGTTTTTTTTTGTATGGGAGAAAACACTAAAAGTAAGTTTTCTCGAAACTTAATAAAACTGTTAGGCCGGTGGTCACACGAGCTATAGTCCCATACACGGCGATCAAGATGACATACAATTCATGTACCGTTAGGCGCCGCTCCGCACGTAATAAATTTTTGAAATTTTGAATTTTCGACATGTGATTTTGCAAGTCTTTGGCTTGGTTAAATGACGTTGCCAGTCGATTTATTTTTATTATTATACAATTAAGCCTGCGAATGACTATTACGATGACAATAATTTAAAAAAATGATTGGACAAGTTTTTTTGCGCATTCTAAGAACTAACTCATAACTAATTATTTCATCTAAGAACTTCTCCAACTTTTTCATTCCCGAAGGAGTATCTTTACTTATATCACATGTCTGCTCTGCTTTAAAACATGGCTTCCCATAATAATCCAATAGAAGGCTGCAGTGCTTCAATCTCAGCCTCAATCAAAGCCTGTTCTTCCACGGTGTTTCTTGTTTTCGTTTGAAAACTTAAAATAAGTACTTAGATCTGCAAAACATGGTGGAACTTATTTAAAAAAGTTTGAGACACGGCTTCAAGAGAACATCAAATGGCCTGAGATCGTGAGGGTAAAAATGACTACTTGTGTCGCAAAGTAGAGCAGCAACCATGTTCCAGTTCTGACTTTGGTGTAAATGAGGGTGCATCAACATCCTACACACCGGAGACATGTAATGTTGGAACATCAACACCAGTTGTGACGCCGAGAAAACGATTTGTGGAGCTAAGCCCGCTATAGCAAAGAAGGAGAGTGGAAGAGCTCCAAACGCATAGCACTGAAAGCCTTGCTCATGCAACTGGTTTGAAAGCACAAAACAAGAATGTGCCTAGCAGATATCATTTAACTGGTAACGGAGAATCCCGAAGACTTGATTGACACAGCTTTAGGTATTTTGACCTCATTGAAGCTATCATTAGTATTGAGCGCGTTACAACATGGCTTCCCATAATAGAAGGCTGCAGTGCTTCAATCTCAGCCTCAAACAGAGCCAGCCCTTTACGATGTTCAACTTGTTTTCGTTTGTAAACCTTAAATGAATAGGTCTGGGTGGGGTTTGAGTTCTCCCATACTTTTTCATCGCTACAGAATAAACGCAGAGACACAAAAGAACACATAAAAATACTGCAATCATCTTCGTCTGCCATAGTTTGCTTATACAAGCTTTGCCGTGAAGCACCATCAAAGCCCCATTTGCATATATCAACTCTTTGCCATCCAGCGAAGATTGCACACGTGACAACTTTCCAAGCCTAGCCACAGTTATGTCCAAAACTGCTTGGAGCTTTACTTTAACCTCTCTTTCCGTGATGTCTATGGTATCTTTTGGGGGTTAGCAGTTCTTCGCTTCAGGGATGGCAGTACAAGAAGGATACAATGGTATTCCTTCTTCTTTTGCACAAGATCTTAATGTTATAATATACTGCCACTTCTCTTTAGAAGTGGCTAGAGAGGCTTTCCTCAATGAGGTCAAAATATCTAAAGCTGTGTCAATCAAGTCCTCGGGATTCTCCGTTACCAGTTAAATGATATCTGCTAGGCACATTCTTGTTTTGTGCTTTCAAACCAGTTGCATGAGCAAGGCTTTCAGTGCTATGCGTTTGGAGCTCTTCCACTCTCCTTCTTTGCTATAGCGGGCTTAGCTCCACAAATCATTTTCTCGGCATCACAACTGGTGTTGATGTTCCAACATTGCATGTCTCCGGTGTGTAGGATGTTGATGCACCCTCATTTACACCAAAGTCAGAACTGGAACTTGGTTGCTGCTCTACTTTGCGACACTACAGAAGTAGTCATTTTTACCCTCACGATCTCAGGCCATTTGATGTTCTCTTGAAGCCGTGTTTCATACTTTTTTAAATATGTTCCACCATGTTTTACAGACCTACTTATTTTAAGTTTTCAAACGAAAACAAGAAACACCGTGGAAGAACAGGCTTTGATTGAGGCTGAGATTGAAGCACTGCAGCCTTCTATTGGATTATTATGGGAAGCCATGTTTTAAAGCAGAGCAGACATGTGATATAAGTAAAGATACTCCTTCGGGAATGAAAAAGTTGGAGAAGTTCTTAGATGAAATAATTAGTTATGAGTTAGTTCTTAGAATGCGCAAAAAAACTTGTACAATCATTTTTTTTAATTATTGTCATCGTAATAGTCATTCGCAGGCTTAATTGTATAATAATAAAAATAAATCGACTGGCAACGTCATTTAACCAAGCCAAAGACTTGCAAAATCACATGTCGAAAATTCAAAATTTCATAAATTTATTACGTGCGGAACGGCGCCTAACGGTACATGAATTGTATGTCATCTTGATCGCCGTGTATGGGACTATAGCTCGTGTGACCACCGGCCTAACAGTTCTATTAAGTTTCGAGAAAACGTACTTTTAGTGTTTTCTCCCATACAAAAAAAACAAAAATATTTTTTTTCTCACGCATACTGTAACTTATACCATCCATACTTTAATATGTTGTCAAGGGAGGTATACCAGAGCCATTACATTATTTATTTTTTTAATTCCTCACTTTAAGTTTCTATGAGTATGGAGCTCGATTTTCGGACCACTGTGCGCCGTCGCCGCGCCGCTACCGCGCCTCTAGGCTGTGTACACGGTCGCTGCCGCGCCGCCACCGCGCCGCCGCCGCGCTGGCACCGCGAATCCAATTCGATAGTGTTTTATTTATCTGAAAAAGGAGGTTTCTCATTTCGGCCATAATGTTTTTTTTAATGTTTATTCGCGGATAACTTCTTTGTTCATGAACCGGTTTTGATGATTCTTTTTTTGTTGGAAAGAAGATATTTCTTACTATTTATCTCCACTCGATTTCTCTGGTCTTCCATCATCAAACCCTAATCTCCATATCATGGGACCGCCTTTGAAATACCTTCTTTCCAACAAGCAAAGAATCATCAAAAACCGATTCATAAACGAAGAAGTTATCCTTGAATTATCAAAAAAAAAACATTAAATGGCCGAAATGAGAAATCTCCTTTGTTAGATAAATAAAACACTAGCGAATGGCATCGCGGTGGCGGCGCGGCGGCGGCGCGGTAGCGACCGTGTACACAGCCTAGAGGCGCGGTAGCGGCGCGGCGGCGGCGCGGCGGCGGCGTCGTGTACATGAGCGCTAATGGTTTTGAAAACAATCCCTTGCTTGCTGCTAGACAAGTGTACGTAATTAAAGCCATTAAAAGTGTTACTTTTTTGATTAAGCCTCTGTACTTTAAGATATAAAATATAATGTATAATGTAGGTTTACTTGCTAGCCCTTATTAGGCTGCCTGTCCATTGATGCGGCACGAGCTGGTGGAGAGGAGAAACGAGGAAATATTAACCAATAGCATTGCGTAAAATCTTCACTCCTCTTTAGTCGTGCAATCCTATTGGTTAATATTTCTCAGTATCACCGCTCCACCAGCTCGCGCCGCATCAATGGACAGGCAGCCTTATGGAGGATTTTCACAGGATTTTTCAGGATTTTTTTTGCCGTGCGCCTAAAATCTATCATTTAGAATCGTCTTAAATGGTCGATTTTCGGAGAAAGGCTACGCTGCATGGCTAAATTGTCCCATGTAAATACCCCATTGATAAGGAATTACCATTGCTCAAGGAATCTTTTTCAAGGATGGGCTGCATTTCTGGAGAATGTGAATCGTCTGTATGTTATTCTTTTCCCAATTACGTTCGGAAATATGTAGATCTAAGAAAGATAGCTAGCACTGCATCAATACAAATCTTTACTTTCTGTAATAGTTGTTTGTTTTTTCTCCTGTTTCAGATGCTTTTAAAATACGAGTCTCTGTTTATTTCAATTTTTGTGACATTAATGAATAAGACTAGTTGTCTTTCGGGATCTGAATATCCATAACGACGGTCAAATGTCTACAAATAACAACGAAAACCAACGGCTTATCGCATTTTCCGAGGCACGAAATCATTATCATTAACCTAGATATTAAATGACTACTAAAATCCGAGTGTTTCAAAGCATTATATTTGTTTTGTGTCAAATAGGGGCAAGGAAGGAATAATGAAGGTACTTAATAAGTATGATTAAAAGGAGGTACAAGTTGTGGGTAGCGCAGTACGTTCTGTGACATAATTTCGACCAATGGTCAATTAGCTCAAATTAAGCAGTTGTTTTTTGTGATACTATCTATACGGTTTTATTGTGAGTAACATGGGTTTAGATTGAAGCAGGTGAAGGTTGCTCCTTTATTGCCATAAACCGTCTACAAGTCGGATATTATTTATTTTTGTTTTAAGGTTGGTAAAGTAGGGGTGTTATGACAGGAAACCTCCACATGCGCCCGTGGACTGGAGTTCCCTCTCGGATACGTCCGGGGGGAAGACCAGTTTTTCGGGCCGGTGCACCCTGGGATGCGGGCAAAAACTCTTCCTTAGGCACTGTGTGCCTAAGGGGTCTCTTTGCCCGTATGCGAATAGCCTGTCATGTGGACGTTCCAAGGCGTGTCCCTCTGATTAGCAGAGGGCACAGCGGCGGAGCGGGCTTGCGGACCGTGAGTGATGGGTAGCTCGCCGTCCGACCAGGGACCAAGCCCGGGTCGGTGGCGCGTCGTGTTTCGCGCCAAATGCCTGCTGGGGTCGCGGGTTTTTTCTTAGCCCAGGATACCGTGGCCCCAGAACGTAAAAGGCATAGGAAGGAACACGGGTGGATTTTAGTCAGTAAGAGTCTGACAGTCCCTTCCGCCCCACCCAAGGCGGGAGGACTCATTTGATGATTTTATCACGTAAAAAAAAAGGTTGGTAAAGTAAAATGGTTATCATCATCGTCACCTTTACTAGCCCATTGACTCCTTAGTATAAACTAATAAATATCTCCCCTACAAAAAAAGAAAACCCTTCTTTAAGAGTTTCTCATTGTGTCCTGAGTGCGCTTACAAAAATTTAAACTCACATACGCAAACAGTCAGACTGAAAACAACTACTTGTAGGGAGTACAAATATTTGAATGAATGAAATGAATGAATTCGACACCACGGTCTGTCACGGTAGATGTCTGGACCAAGAAAAAGAAGACTATAACGAACACTTACAGTATCCTTTAAGTTCTCGAGTGTGGTGACCACGGACCGGAAGTCGCAGCGTAGGCAGGCCTCCCACTAGGTGGACCGACGACATCGTGAGGGTCGCGAGCAACCGATGGATACAATTGGCGAATTGTCTGGAGGCCTATAATCAGCAGTGGACGTCTTCCGGCTGATGATGATGATGACAGTATCCTTTAGGGTGAGGTTCTTCAGAAAATTCGGGTGCATAATACTCATAACCAATGTGATTGTTTGACCAGGTTTATGCATGCAGACGAGGCAAAAGGACTACGTAAGCATCGTAGGGGGCGATCTATAGTTCCTGCCCCCATGAGCATAGCAATATATTTCTCTTTCCTACTTTATCCGTTCAATGTTTCATGATGTCGACACTTTTGTTTCTGGTTTTTTAAAAAGTATCAAGTGTCACTGCCTCTTAGGGCATGCAGATCTGGGTCTGGTTCAAGATTTTGCATACCCGGTTCCAAAGCCTTATTTAAATACCTGGGAAACCTGATGTATAATATTGTGAGCCTGAGTTATGCTTTATGAAAGCTTTCAATGTTCCCTTCAACCTATGACAGATTTAGCAGCTATTCCAATGCAAAATAATAATAATCTTATCAGAACCGGGTCAACCCAGTTCCATCGCTCCCAGTACCGGTTCCAAAGCCTTTTTAAATACCCGGGTATTTCGAAACCGGGTATTCACAGGTGCATCCCCTTTTCCTATTAGTGATTTCATATTTCTCCAATCATACGATATTGAGGTGTGATTTTAAACCTGTCTAGTGTTAGACCAACATTTCAGCAACGTTTTCTTTACCAAACTTTATGTGGTTACATACAAACATAGCCATTGAGTCAGATCGTAGTTCACGGAAGGAACTGGGTCAGCAAACGACCTGACACTAAGTACGCATTACTTATCGTCTAGGTACAATCACGTGCAGTACACAGGTAGAAAATTATAGACGCGTTTTATTTGAGAGAACAATTATTTGAACTGAGGTCTGTCATGACTTTTCCCTTTTTCGTGAAGTAGGTAAAGTAAATTGGAATTTTGATTTTAATTTGAAGGAAATATTAGTTCCTCGTTTGCACACTAGAGACGCTGTTTCATTTTCTATAAAATAAACGCAGTAAATACAAGTATGCAGTACCCTTGGCACGAGTTTTCAGTATTTGAGACTTAAAGTACTTAAACTGGAACTTTGACTTTAATTTTAAATTGACAATTTTCAAGGAAAAAATAGTACCTTCTTGTACCTTCTTCGCACATCGAGGCGCTGTGCCATTTTATCATACAAGAAACGCTGTAAATACTGGAAAGACGCTGTAAAGTAAAAGAGTGAAAATTCGTGCTAAGGGTACCGTTAATAAAATACAGAAAACTTGTGTAGACATCTTCGCATGTGTAATGTAACTCTTTGCACTAATTTGTTGCTGATGAAGTTATATGTTGGGAGATTACTAGATGAATCAAACCTTCCAAGGTTACCAACCCACACTGGGCCCGCTTGGTTGAACATGGCACAAAGAGAAAGCCAAACAAGCACAGCAAAGTGTGAAAATTATACCTATTATAATCCGAAACATAGATCAAAATAACTACCAAATAGTAATTTAAAACAGTCACAAATAAAACTTATCATTGCATGTTTTTCTTCCATAACAATTTGGCCAAGAAAGCCGTGAACTTAATCACCAACTTATAAATAATTATAATTACTGATATTTATAAGCATAATGAGTATTTTCAAAATAATTTTCTTTGTTGATTGATTATGAATAATGGCGGGCTGTATGGCACGCGGCCTCAGACACGAATCTTAAAACATTGTGTTTCGTTTGTCATGATCCATTAAGTTTCGTTGTGTTTATTATTATTTGGATCACGGAATTAGCAATTTTTGTTATTTTGTTGAAGTTTCACGACCTTTACGATTTAAATTCAGCCTTTCTTTCTAGAAAATATTAGTTTCACGTATTTAAAATAACTGTTACTAATTGACAAAGTTGGCGCAGTAGCTGAACAAACGAGTGGAACTAATAAAAAAGAAATTGTATGTTGAAGAAATTGCTTGTGTGGGGCAATGTTTTTTTTACTCTTTGGTTGTTTATGATATCCAGACAATATAGCTGCATTACCGTCTTCAACAGCTTTCACATTGATTACATTACCCATTAAGGTGCTGATAGACTCAAGTCTCGGAATCGTCTATAAATCTCTTGAAAGTGCATGCTCAAGCATTCACTGTAACGTCTGTTACAGAACATCAAGGATTAAACGTTTTTAACTATTTCGCTCTTGGGCGCGGGCCACATAGAAAAGACGTAGACGAGGACGCGTCGCGGGCGGGCGAAAATGTATGAGAGTCACGCCCACGACGCGTCACTTCTGTATGTTTTACGTCGCGACGCTTCTATACATTTTGCATGAAAGAGACGCCGAAAAGACATATGTCTCCGCTCCGTCTGCGTCTTGCGTCTTCTTTATGTGGCCCGCGCTTTGATATTTCTTGCCAACGATCTAGTCGATGGTCGTCGAACTTTTTTATTTTAAAAGATGTCAGAATCGAGAGTCGACTCAGAAAAAAGCTCGTCAGAACGTTCCTTTGAATGCTCTCGTTTGTTTTTCTATAATAAAACATTCGCAAGACTGCTCGTTACAATAGTGAGTGCTCGAGTTTATTAACACTTTTAAGTCACACATTGCAAAAGGTTTATTCTCAAGCGATAAAAACATTGTAACTTAAATGACTATGAGTGAGAGGTGAAATTGAGTTACTGAACTCAATTTTATTTTCGCTGAACAAAATCATATAGACATTACAACAATATTAATGAATAACTTTGCCTGCAAAAGTTACAAAATAAAAGTAATATAATCTGCTTAGCAATAATTATGTTTGCCATCTGTTGCGCGGATTTTGTATCAGGTTTTTGCACGAGTGGGTATGTTGTTACAGTATTTTTTTTGATCCATCAAATTTCTTAATTATTTTATTAACACACATTTTGATCTTTTGTGTTATGTTTTTATGATCTTTTGAGTGCACATAAACAATTCTGGACAGTAAACCCAAATGATTATTGAAAATTAAAAGAAACCATTTTTTTAACGTTGCGGTCACTCGGAATATCTCCTGTGTCGTGTGTCTATTTACAAACATCACAAATGCCCAGACTCGAAACGTCTACAATAACATAGGTTATACAATTTTTTTGTTCCATGGGGAGATCAAACTCGCAAAACGCTGCATAGCAGTCGCTCGCTCAGTCACTGCCCCATACATGCCGTCTAAACTATATTCATTTACAACAGATTAATATTAAATAATAATGCTATGCTCAATAGAAGTCGCACGAACGCATACAACCCGAATCTCTTCAAAGTTTGAGTGAACAAGCTTCTACTGAGTAAGCCCGCTCCGTCATAGGCTATGTCGCAGTCACCTTTGACCGGGATTATAATTATTCAAGAGCAAAAACATCTCAAGTTAAAAAAATAGTATAACACACTCCGTTGTTTTTAATATTGATTTGACCATAGATACTTTTCAAGTAGTAACAAGCATATTACGCTAAACCGAAATCGATAGCTTCAAAACTACTTCCCCCACCAACACATAAGCAAACTACTTCCGTGTCGGAAACAAGACATACGTACTGACTACCGTTAATTAATATCCCCGGTAAACGAAATTACCTCCGAAATAATCTTCAATCTGATGAAAATCTAGAGGCTGGGGTTGAAATTTAGATATAGATTAAATTTACACCAGTTTTACGGCCCCGATCTCACGGGGCGAGGTGAAATATGGGGTCATTTAGAGACGGTAGGCTGGCGCGAGAAAGTGATCATCATAAAGTCTCCTAGCCTGCTAAAGCTTGCGTCACATGGTACTTTTAACCGGGTACCTGACATAATTCGGAGCCGTAAATATTGACTTCACACCTTTTAGTGTAGGTTGAAACTTTTTTGTGAGACCTTTTCCTGGAGTTTCAAAAGCCCAGATTACAGTATTTTAAAGTTATTTAAAAACGCTCGCATGTAAAATGCATAAAAATCAAAGTTATAATTTATGTTTTGCTTCACATGGGACATAACTATGCAAAAAAAGTGATGAACTTGTTATGATATTTAATAAAATGAAGTCTATGTTTGGTAATTTACATAATTATTTCGGACTACGTACTCGTGCCTCAAGACGAAAGTCTTCAACCAATGTGTGTTACCAGTGATGAGTTACGGCACCGAAACGTGGTCTTTCACTATCGGCCTCATCTCAAAGCTCAAAGTCGCTCAACGAGCTATGGAGAGGGCTATGCTAGGTGTTTCTCTACGTGATCGAATCCGAAATGAGGAGATCCGTAGACGAACTAAAGTCACCGATATAGCCCACCGAATTAGCAAGCTGAAGTGGCAATGGGCAGGCCATATTGCTCGCAGAGCAGATGGCCGATGGGGTCGAAAAGTGCTAGAGTGGAGACCACGGACTAGCAAGCGCAGCGTAAGACGTCCACCAGCAAGGTGGACAGACGACCTTATAAAGGTCGCCGGAAGACGCTGGATGCAGGTCGCTTCCAACCCGTATCTGTGGAGAACAAAAGGGGAGGCCTATGTTCAGCAGTGGACGTCCTATGGCTGAGATGATGATGATGATGATGATGACGTACTCGTACATAGTAGCTTACTCAAGCTTCGCCGTTATCTGTGTGACTTGACAACCCTTGAAGATTTTATATAAATCTCTTGGTAATTATGAAAGAAACAAAGAATAAAACTACATCAAATTAATTGTAATGCCTCATAATTACAATATTAAGAAAATAATTGCGGCACGAATAATACAGTGTGTCCGGGCACGAGTTAGCGATATTTGAAGGGGATATTCTAGGCTCATTTTCATCGACAAAAATGCTTTAAAAAAAATTCTTACTCCAAAACTTCGCGAATGGCAGCCATTTTAATTTTTTGATCTGTCGAACTGGGGAAATGCAAATATCTTTGAATCCAAGAGACCTACATTCATGCAAATGACTTTATTGTAAAGTTAAATGTTGAGGCTTATCAAAAACTTACGAAAGTTTTTTAAATAATATGTAAAAATAACCAAAAAACATGGGCAAACACGAAATTGTACACAAAAATTACTAAATAATTTCACATTTTTAACTCTAGCTCGGTAAGTACCCCTGAATTTTGGTAAGGTTTTTGCATTAAATTAAAAGTATTTGAGTCAGGTTATAAAATGATATCAAAACTATCACTCTACATTAAGTATCTTAGGAGTTATTCTCACTTGAACATCACCCTTCCTTAGCGCATGTACCCCAATATTACAGGTGTCGCATTCTTTGGGTGAGCTAAATCGTTCCAATGAATATTTACGAGCTGGCATTATTGATCACCATGTAAATGATCCCCAAGTAACCATCCTTAAACTGAAATACTACAGTTTCTTGGATTTATTGCTGTGGGGCGAGACGGAAGGGTGATGTTCAAATGAGAATAACTCCTAAGATACTTAACGTAGAGTGATACTTTTGATATCATTTTATAGCCTGACTCAAACACTTTTAATTTAATGCAAAAACCCTAGCAAAATTCAGGGGTACTCATCGAGCTAGAGTTAAAAATGTGAAATTATTCAGTTATTTTTGTGAACAATTTCGTGTTTGCCCATGTTTTTTGGTTATTTTTACATATTATTTAGAAAACTTTCGCAAGTTTTTGATAAGCTTCAACATTTAACTTTACAATAAAGTCATTTGCATGTATGTAAGTCTCTTGGATTGAAAGATATTTGCATTTTATTGTATACACCCCAGTTCGACAGATCAAAAAATTTAAATGGCTGCCATTCGCGAAGTATTGGTGTAAGAATTTTTTTTAGAGCATTTATGTCGATGAAAATGAGCCTAGAATATCCTCTTCAAATATCGCTAACTCGTGCCCGGACACACTGTATAGCTGATTTTTTTTTTGGTAATTTAATGCAAATTTAATTGTTTTTAAATGCCAACCAGATCCAATCATTATTGACAGATAGGTAGATATCAAACCTAGAGTCTTAACTCCACGTCTGAAATAATTACTACCCGGCTTCCATAGAACCGGGTAGTAATTATATACCGTGTGTCTCAGACATAACTGTAAAGCTTAGTGTTCATGCGACTCGTTACCTCGAGAGGCGAAGGACCTCATTGTCTCTTGTTAGTGCATATGTTTTCTTAGAAAATATTCATATTATGCAACCGTCTAGCCTGGCCTTATAATTGGAAGCAAGAATAATTTTGTTTATGTAAGCTGTAATTGTAGTTCCAGCTTCTTTGCTTGTTATGTTTACCTTATGAAACTCAGTTGCATTGTTGTTTATTTTTAAAATGATTTATTAAGAAACTGAAGCCTAATTTTACTTTATCTTTGCGTCATTTGTCTAATAGTTACAAACGCTGCTGCTAAACATGAATGAATTCGATTGAGAATTGAATACTGGTGTGTATGGGTAAAATTTCGGGGTATTCCAATCCGAGTAACTATTTTCATAGATGATTTTTAGTATTAGTAGAAAATAGTTGCTCACATGGGAATACCCCAAAATTTTGACATGTGGTATTTTAAACGTTTCTCACGCCTGTAAGTCGACCAATGCATAAGGCTTTAGTTCAGCAGCAAATGTCTTACGGCAGATGATGAAAATGATGATAACAACAAAGGTACCTCTAGGGCAGTGTTTCCCAACCTGTGGTCCGCGGACCCCTGGGGGTCCGCGAGTATATGTATGGGGGTCCGCGGTATCATCTCTGGACCATACATAAATGCTAATGTCTCGTAATCGCTCCGCTTAGTTAGCACGGCGAACGTGCGCCAACGTGCGGTGGGCGAGACTGAATGAATACGAGTATGTGCGTGAAATAAGTGTGTGCGTATATGTATACAAAAAACAAGATTAAAATTAAATTATTATTTTATTAAGGGGTCCATGAAAACTGTGCTTGATTTCCTAGGGGTCCGTGGCTGAAAAAAGTTGGGAAACGTTGCTCTAGGGTACTGTCTTTAACGCTCTGAGCGGTGACTTAGCGTGAGGCGGCGAGCAATAAGATCAAATGAACCTATAGAATTTTTTGAAATACGCCACTAGGCCCACCACTAGCGAATTCGCGTACTTACGATGTAATCAATACCTTAGCCCTTTTGTACACAAGGCGACGCATCTATCCGAGACCTTACCGGCTTTGGTATCCATGACGCGTGCCTGTGTACAGACCTCAATGTATTTGTATTGCGATAGTCGCCTGTATACCTAAAGGGGCTTATACACGGGCATGCGGACAGCGAGTAAAGGGCAACTCGCTGTCCGACCATGGACCATGCCCGGGTCGACTGCGCGTCGTGTTCCACGCGCGCCTCAAAGAGCGTCAGCAAAAATGACGGGGCCCTCTCAGAGGGCTAAAGCCTGCCGGACTTTATTTCCTCACCGTGACCCCGGAACATAAACGGCTATTGAAGGACACCGTGGATTTTAGTCAGTACAAGTCTGACAGTCCCTCCGGCCCTGCCCGGGGTTCCCACCCCATTGCTTAAACCATCAAATGAGTCCTCCCGGACTCATTTTGTACGGACAAACGTACATTTATTTTATATACATAATTAATCTTTGATGACATTGCATTGCATCGATCATGCGCGACCTACATTTAATATTTCCTCATTTCATGTAAATTGTGTATGATCAGTGAATTAAAGACACTCGCTAGTGAAGGTACCTAGTTTCTCTTGACAAAACCCACCTCTAACTAGCTGACATCTATTTCATCTCAATATTGACATTCGTTTGTATCGTGGTCACACAACCCGTACATTCTCTTGTATCGTGGTCACACAACCCGTACATTTTGGTCCTTCGAAAACGGTAACGGATCTACGGAGTGAAGGATTCGCGAATCCCGGTTCTGACAAACAGTGACAAGTGACATTTTAGATTATTAAAGTGACATTATAGATTCTAGTAACTGACATTATAGATTTTAGCAAGTGACATTATAGATTAGTGAAGTGACATTAAAGTGCAGTGCCGTGACATTCATATTGAGTCAACAGCAGACTCTTATTGATTAGCTCAATTCTGTGATCAGTGATTCCTGACAGCAACTTCAGGCCTGGTTCCAGCTGGTTAAGATAGCCACAGCATCTCAAACATAAGTATCTTCACCTCATCAGGACAATCTCAAGTAAGATCGTTCCATTTATTTTTGTATTCCGGTATTTGACAAGGTTTCCTGACACTCGAGATGGAATCGCAACCTCTTTACACTCGTCAGAAGGATATTATTTCCACAATCCAGACTATAAAAATCAACTTTAAAAAGGATAGTGCGAGCAGGAAGACTCCGGAATATATAACGTCGAGACTTAATACCCTACATAATCTTTGGGGTGAATTTGAAATGAATCATCAGAAGCTTGTCGGCTATGATGAGAGTACGAGTGAATATTTCGTCAAAAACATCTACGATGACACCAAACGCACGTATGAAGAAGTACTTCAATTGTTGAGTTCGTACCGCGGACAGGAAAACAAAGGTACGCAACCAGATGAAAAGCTTAATGCTTTAATCAGTGAGCAGAAAACGAATTTTAGAGCGTTCCAGCGATATATCCAAAACCTTGACATGGAGCAGATGAGTAACAAATGGGAAATAGAAGATGAATTACGTAACCTGCAAATGAGATGGAATAACATTGACACTCTGCATTGGAAAATTGACAACATATTGGAAGGGTCAGATATGTTCTATGAAAAAGAATATACTGATTACGAAACGAAATTCAAAAATAGCAAACGAGAACTGAGTAACAAGCTGTCGTCTGCAATACATCTACACCATTCTACCCCACAGTTGGAGGTACCAGTCTTCACAGGAAATTACACCCAATGGCCTACTTTCCTCGACTTGTTTAAAGGTGGTATACATGACAATAAGTTACTAACAAAGGCTCAGAAGATGCAACATCTTAAGGGCAAACTAAAGGGAGAAGCTGAACGATTAGTGCAACATCTGCATGTATCAGCCGAAAACTATGACACCGCTTGGGAAATCCTCAACCACAGATATAATAATCAACAAGTTTTATTCACCAAACAAATTGAAATATTTCTCAATCAACCCATTGTACAGAAACAAAATTCTTACGAGTTAAGGCGACTACATGACACTACTATGGAATGCATTCACGCCATCCATAATTTAGGAATTGACACTACGACTTGGGACCCTATACTGGTTCATCTGCTGGTAAAGAAACTTGACACGCACACTTACAGCGATTACATGGAAAGTAGGAAAGAACCTCGTAAATTACCAGTATTTGAGGAAGCTATTTCGTTCTTAGAGGCTAAATTTACAGCTTTGGAACCTGTAAAGAAACATGACAAGAATGCATCAACAGCTAATAATCCAGGTTTTTCTAAATCATCAGCTTACAAGGAAAAATCATCTTATGTGCCTGGGAAGAAAACAGCTTTTACTAGAACATCCCATGTGTTTCATTGTGTATTGTGCAATACCGATCATGCGTTATACCAATATAGCAAATTTGAATCTATGTCACCAGAAGTTAAATTGGAAACAGTTTCAAAACATAATGTGTGCAAAAATTGTCTATTTGTACATGAAAAAAATATCTGCAATTCCACAAAACGTTGTAAAGAATGCAACGCAGCACACAATACATTATTGCACGAAGCGTGCGTCAGCCCCGATGTGACCTCAAATCCTACAAAGCTTTCCACACCAAGAAGACAGCAACAGGCGCGTCAGCAAAATGTGAATCACTTGGCGGACATCAATAACGAGATATTACTCACAACGGTTCAAATGCGTGTGATATGCAAAGACGGACAATATATCAATTTGACAGCTCTTCTCGATCAGGGTTCACAAATATCCTTGATTACAGAGAATGCGGCACAGAGACTAGGTTTACCCAGACAGCATTTTGACGGTGCGATTTCTGGAGTCGGTACGTTATCAAACAAATGTAAAGGGAAAATGAATCTTCAGTGCAAATCGATTCATGACGATTATGCTTTTAATACTGATGTTTTGATTATGCCAAAATTGATCAAACATCTGCCGAACAATTCTTTTGATAATGCTCACTACACGCATATCAACAACCTTCCACTTGCAGATCCTGAATTTAACATATCGAAGCCGATTGACATTCTGTTAGATGCAAAAATATACTCAGAAATAATAATGAATGGACTCGTAAAGGGTTCCCCACAAGAACCCATTGCACAACAGACAAAAATGGGATGGATTCTGTCGGGAAACATTACACCATCATTTAATTGTCATGTCGTCATTAATAACCTAGAAGATATTGCCAGTTATTGGGAGATAGAAGACATTCCATCTGACACTGGAATGAAAAACCTTACACAGCAAGATCAATTCTGCGAAAATTTATTTATGACAACAACGCGACGCTTACCTAGTGGTAGATATGAAGTTAGGTTGCCAATGAAGGAAGGGTTTGAATGTAAGCTGGGAGATAGCAAACCACAAGCAGTGGCTCAGTTTAAACAGCAGGAAAAGAGGTTCCAAAAGGATGACACTCTATATGACAATTATAAAAGGTTTATTGACGAGTACATTAATATGGGACACATGAAAAAGTGCGTTACTAAGGCAAAATCAAGCTGTGTACTCCCACATCATGGAGTAATTAAAAATGACTCTATTACAACCAAACTTAGAGTTGTATTTAATGGCTCAAGCAAAACTACATCAGGGTACAGTCTGAATGATCTGATGGAATGTGGTCCGAAGCTCCAACAAGATATTCTGTCACTTCTTCTGAGATGGCGGATATACAAAGTAGCATTCACTGCAGACTGCGAAAAGATGTACCGTATGGTGTTGGTTCAAGAGGATCAGCAACACCTGCAAAAAATAGTCTGGCGGGACCAACCAACGAAACCGCTAGAAGAATATCAACTCTGTACAGTAACGTATGGTACAAAAGCAGCGCCATATTTAGCAATGAGGACCATAAAACAGTTAGCAAGCGATGACGCACAGAGATACCCACTTGCAGCAAAAATTTTGGAAAATGATTTATTTGTTGATGACCTATTAAGCGGAGCTCATACAGTAGAGCAAGCAAAAAAAATACAAGCAGAAGTAATTGACATGTTGAATGGGGCAGGATTTAATTTAAGAAAATGGTCGAGTAACACACCGGAGCTTTTAATGCATTTGACAGAAAACCAATTAAATCCATCGGTATTAGACTTCAGGAATACTGACTCCACTAAAACACTGGGACTTAGATGGAGTCCGGTTACTGACACATTTACATATCAAAACAAAATTGACCTTGCAATCGATACATATACAAAACGTACTATGTTGTCTGACATATCCAAGATTTTTGACCCACTTGGTTGGTTATCGCCTATAACATTAAAAGCAAAGCTCATATTTCAACGAGTGTGGTCCATCAATATAAACTGGAATGACACAGTTCCTCAAGAAATCCAGGAAGAGTGGAAATTACTGAGGGACGATTTGGACAATATTAACCGGTTTGAGATACCTAGATGGATTGGTACATCAGAAACTGACATCGAAATACATGGTTTTTGTGATGCTTCAGAAAAGGCGTACGCATGTGTCATCTATGCCAAAACCCAAAATGAGTTTCAACAGACTTCCATACAACTTATAGCAGCTAAAACAAAATTAGCGCCTGCCAAGAAAAAACTGACATTACCACGGTTAGAGCTTTGTGGAGCCCTATTATTGACAAAACTTGTCGCAAAGGTCTTACAAACTTTTGCGATAAATAAAATTCATGCACAAGTGTATGCGTGGACGGATTCGATGGTGGTGCTTGGATGGTTGCATGGGAATCCCTCACGTTGGAATGTGTTCGTGGCAAATCGTACACGACAAATTACAGAAGTTATTCCTGCAGTACAGTGGAGGCATACAAAATCATCTGACAATGCAGCAGACTGCGCAACCAGAGGCCTCACCCCGTCCCAGCTAAGGGAGCACTCATTGTGGTGGAAGGGACCTACGTGGCTAAAGGATGACGTAAAAGAAAATAATCTTAACATTGCAGACCCAGAAATTGAAAAAAGAAAAGAACATAAAATAATGACTGTCCAATTAAACTGTCAACTTATTGAAAACATATTAGAGAAATACAGCTCAATTACTCACGCGGCACGTGTCTTGTCTTGGGTATCGCGTTTCATAACAAACACTCGATACCGTGTGAATAAAAATACGAAGTGTGAGTCACAAACGATTAACGATACTAATTACCTGACATCGTGTGAAATAGAAAATGCATACAACATATTTATACGAATGACACAAGTTAAAGAATACCATGATGACATTGCACAAATACAACGAACAGGATCGGTAAAGATCAGCAGTGGTCTGCTAAAGCTAAATCCGTTCTTGGATAAACAAGGAGTTTTGAGAGTTGGTGGGAGGCTGGAATATTCGAACTTGGCAAGCGATACCAAACATCCCATCATACTTCCAAAAACATCAAGACTGACAGAATTACTTATTAACCAGGCACATAAATCAACACTTCATGGAGGCCCTAGACTTACTTTGATGTACTTACGACAGAAGTTTTGGATTATAAGCGGATATGTAACAGTCAAGAAACATATTCGTCGTTGCATAACGTGTTGTCGATTTAGCAACATACAACAAAATCAACTGATGGCTAATCTACCGGAACCTCGAGTGACACCTTCACGTCCGTTTACTCACACCGGTGTTGACTTCACTGGACATGTGGACGTGAAGGCTAATAAAGGCAGAGGCATAAAAATAACAAAAGGATACATTGCAGTATTTGTGTGCTTTGCAACCAAAGCCGTACACTTGGAGCTCGTATCTGACCTGAGCACTCCAACATTCCTAGCCGCCTTTAAGAGGATGTGTTCTAGAAGAGGCGTTCCCAAACATGTTTATAGCGACAATGGGACGAACTTTATTGGAGCCGCCCGGGTTATTAAGAAAGAATATCGAGAAGCCTTACAAATGATCAATGCAGACTTTCTAAATGACATAGCTGACATGAACATAACTTGGCACTTCAACTCACCAGCGTGGCCGAGTGCAGGTGGGTTGTGGGAAGCTGCTGTAAAAAGTATGAAGTATCACCTTAAAAGGATTCTAGGAGAACAAAAATTGACGTATGAGGAATTTTCGACACTTTTGACTCAGATAGAAGCTTGTCTGAATTCTAGACCTCTCTACGCTCTTACAGAAAATCCAGAAGATGAATATCTTACACCAGGACACTTTTTAACTGGTGGACCCATTTTGTCTTCACCTCTGACAGTTTATGACACAGCATGCAGCTTAAAGACAAGATGGCAATTGACAGAACATATGCATCAACAATTCTGGAAAAAATGGTCTTCAGATTACTTACAACAACTGCAGTCAAGACACAAATGGAATATTCCTAAAAAGTCCCCTTGCATCAACGACGTAGTGCTCATAAAAGAGGACAATACACCACCTTCGAAATGGGTGCTCGGACGAGTGATAGAATTGCATGCTGGAAAAGACGGGTTTGTGCGAGTGGTGACTGTTAAAACAAAATCAGGCACAATGAAAAGACCAATTATCAAAGTGTGTCCTCTTCCCGTACATGAAGAAGAGACGGATAATATACGGACGGATACATCCGACGGTACTCAAGAATGTGACAAAAGGAAACCTAGAGCTGCGAGAAAAGTCAAGCGGAATTGTCTCGTGACTACACTCCTACTACTGTTGACATTTGTGACTCCTTCTCTTCAACAAACTGTACATGTAACCTCATTTAACAATTCGAACTCCCTGTACTTTGACAAAATCGCTGACATAAGTATTGTGCAAGACCAATGGAAAATGGTGGTTTTCTATAATATGACCTCCTATTGGCAGAGCATTGTTGATATAGAGTATTTCCTTCAGAAAATAGGCAAACCATGCAGAGATGAACCTATGCTCACATCTATTGCATCACAACTGTACCATCAGCTGGAAGAAATAACACACCGTAACAATTTATTAACCAACATACAAACATCAAGAAAGAAAAGAGGCCTGATCAACGGAATTGGATACGTTGCAAATAGTTTATTTGGAGTCCTGGACGAACGATTTGCCAAAAAGTATGAAAAAGACATCAAACTCATACAAATAAGAGAAGATCACTTATTTTCGTTATTCAAAAATCAAACGTCCATAATGGAAGCAGAAAACAACATCATAAAAAGAAATGAAGCTATAATGAATAAAAACTTTATTGCTATCAATGAACACATGCAACGTATCACATCTGACATCAACCGTTTTCAAAACGAGATTCAAACCACGTTACAAAAAATGTACCTATTGACAGCACTCATGTCGGCTGATATTATAATCTCCCACATACAACGCTTACAGGACGATTTAATTGACACCGTAACTGACATCTACCATGGTAGAATAAACTCACATTTATTGTCTCCGGATCAAATTCAACAACAACTCAACATAATTTCCAGTCAAATACACGGTGAACTTAAAATACCAGGAAATAACGTCAGAGAATTATATGGACTAATGGAAATCAAAGCTAGGGTGACAAGCAAACTGTTGATAATGGAAATAAGGATTCCTCTCTTGAACCCTGACAAATTTGAACTTGACAGCATCATTACTATTCCATTGCAAAAAGGAACCAATACTGTGTATACTCAAACCGAATCAAAGTACATCGCAGTCAATGTTAACAAGGATACAGTTGTACCTATGACAGAACCAGACGTACAATCGTGTGTCATGCATGCTGAAAATGAACTTATCTGCCCATTAAATCATCCCATTTACACGTTAAAAATGGGTGAATCCATTTGTAAAATTAAATATGCACAAAATAGTGTCAATAACTACTGCAACACAGAATTTAAAGAATGCACTAACAACTGGATCAAATTACATACTCAAGACTCGTGGCTATTCTCGTGTTGCGAGGAATGCTCAGTCCGCATTTTATGCCCAGACGGCCTAGCGACGAAACAATTAATTGGTAGTGGAGTCATTACTATAGGTCAAGGTTGTGTTTTGAAAGGCGATATGTTTACAATACATAGTCATCATAAGTACATGAATCAGATGTTCATACAACCCACTATGGAAAGACTTCCGAACATATCTCAATTAAACAACATCTTGAATACATCTATAACTACACAAGACATAATTATGATTGCCAACCATACAGCAGAATTCCATGAGATCAAGCAGCAGATTTCCAATTTGAAGAAACAACAATTGGAAGAAAGCCCACTAGATGATACTCAGCATTATTATATAATTTACAGCATACTGTTTACCATATCCCTGACCGTTCTTATTGCCATGGGATACAAAGTGAACCAATGGCGAATAAGGAAACAGACACGAAAACCTTCAGGCGATGCCACATCAGTTCCTGAGCCTGGGGTCGGAGAAGCAGCATCGATGACAAGACAGGAGAGTGATGTGAATATCAGTGTGACCAGAGATCAGCCGATCTCACCTCCAGTGCAAAAGTACAACCCAAACAATAGTGAGGCCTTCTCACCAATGATGTGCAACACAAACAGTGTGATAAGTGTAAAAAATAAGGCTACATCGCCAATGATGAACAGAATAGTTAGCTTCAGTGCGGTTAATGACAACTAATAATAGTGATAAGAGCACTAACATTAATCATTGCACCTCACTAACCCAGATACATTTATACTTCAATTTCGTTTACATTTATACAACCCTTGTTTACATTTTATACATTTATACTTAATTCTTTATTTACATTTATACAATTGTACGTATATCTTTGTTTACATTAAGACATTATTGTACAAAATTAATTCTTTTCTCTTTCGTGTTGCGAGTATGTACGGACAAACGTACATTTATTTTATATACATAATTAATCTTTGATGACATTGCATTGCATCGATCATGCGCGACCTACATTTAATATTTCCTCATTTCATGTAAATTGTGTATGATCAGTGAATTAAAGACACTCGCTAGTGAAGGTACCTAGTTTCTCTTGACAAAACCCACCTCTAACTAGCTGACATCTATTTCATCTCAATATTGACATTCGTTTGTATCGTGGTCACACAACCCGTACATTCTCTTGTATCGTGGTCACACAACCCGTACACATTTGATGGTTTAACAAAACTAAAAAAAAAAACCGCTTACCGCTTAGACCAAAATTGTGAACAGTCTGTTAGAATCGATGTTCAAAACCGTCTGTTATTCATTTAAAATAACAGACGGTCGGTCGGATAAAATAAACGAAATTGTGAAATAGGATTCTGAGTAACCGCCTCAGGCACTTTGGGTGTACAGTCATATCCAGTTAGGAATACGGGTATTGATATTGAACTGAATTCGAATTGACGTCACTACTTACTATTCTGAGTATCTTGATAGGAAAATTATGGATCTGGAATCTTAGAAGCACAGCTGTTAGAAAAAAGAAACTAAGAAAAAAGGTGATGAAGTACATGTTGGACCACGCAATGTAAAGAAAGAAAGAAAGAAAATAATTTATTTGGCAAGCCTTATGCACACCATTACAATTAAAAAGTAAAGAGAATACAAAAAAAAGAAACTTAAATACCGTGTGCCTCACGGCTGTGCCAAATGTAAAGGGTTTTGTGGTTGGAAATAATTTATCCAACCTTCTTTAACCCGACAAACTTTACAAACGTACCGACAATTAAATTATTATCCATAAAATTAGTGAACCTAACCTTTGTCTAACACTGTCTAAAAATGTGAAATAATGTATGGACTACACCTAATGTCGTCAACTTAATAATATTCCACAACTATCACACAACGCCATCTAGTTCCAAGCTAAGCAGAGCTTGGGCATGCGGGCAGCGAGTAAAGGGCAACTCGCTGCCCGACCAAGGACCATGCCCGGGTCGACGGCGCGTTGTGTCCCACGCGCGCCTCAAAGAGCGTCAGCATAATGACGGGGCCCCCCTCTCAGAGGGCCAAAGCCTGCCGGGGTCGCGGGATTATTCCCTTACCGTAACCCCGGAACATAACAGGCTATGAAGGACACCGTGGATTTTAGTCAGTAGAAGTCTGACAGTCCCTCCCGCCCTTCCCGGGGTTGGAGGACTCATTTGATGATTTTACCACGCTAAAAAAAAAAAAGGTTGCACTCCAGGAGTGCCGGTAGAAGTGAAAACTTTTTTGTTACTATGTTTTATTTTTAATTTGAATGACGTCTTACTCATTTTCGATCAGGGTCACGTGACCCTGACGCGAGTTTTGGTCACGTGACCCTGACGCGAGTTTTAAATTTTTTACCCATTACAGAAAAAGTGTACAACGCCGCTAAAGAAGTTTTCACTTCAAAAAAAAAAACAGCTAAGCAGAGCTTGTGTTATGGGTACTATAGACAACTGATAAACATACTTATATATTTCTAAATACATACATAATATAGATAAATTACACCCAGACACAGAACAAATGATCGTGCTCATCACACATTTGTCCTGGGTGGCAATCGAACCCACAACCTCCGGCATAGCAGTCAGGGTCACTAACCAATAGACCAACAGGCCTGTCAATAATACTTAGCTATCTCTCTTACACAGACAAAAATATCAGAAAAGTTCGTCAAAGACAAAGCCTTTTGTATGTGAGAATAGTTATTAAGGCATCAGTGAAAAGCTTTTACAAAGCAAAGTAGGGATAATCTAATTATGCATTTCTCATCTTGTGATAATGTTGTAGCTTTTTCTGCAAATACATTGTGAATTTTGTTGTCATTTTGACAAAGGCCTTAGCACGAATTTTCACTCTTTTACTTACAGCATCTTTCCAGTGTTTACAGCGTTTTTGTATGACAAAATGGTACAGCGCCTCTGGTGTGCGAAGAAAGAACTAATTTTTCCCTTGAAAATTGTCAATTTGAAATTGTCAAAGTTCCAGTTTACTTTTACGTATTATATACTGAAAATTCGTGCTAAGGGTACTGAACGGAGGCTACGAATGTTATGCATTTAGTTTTATTTTTGTTACTTTAAATTAAAAAAATCACATTGTTTTCTTTTACCGTCTATTAAGCAGTTGTGATAAAACAGAATAAAAAAGTTAATAAAGTGATAGACGGGCTACGTACTGGCAAAGATTCAACATCGTTATGTAAGGTGAAGTCCACCATCAGGTCACCACTGCTCTAGTATCTATGATGATAGGTTATTTCATATCACAGGTAAATACAATACTGTTTTTCAACGACATACGGAAAGACTGTAGGTTCCACACACCGCTAGGGAAAAGGCTACGCAAAAGATGATGGTCCCATGTTACTTGGGGTCGCAACAACTTTTTTCTAGCTATTGCACAGCGTGGCGACCGAATCAAGAAATTCCGTAACGAAAATAAACCTAACACCCCGCATCGTCTAACGTCTGTCGTTTCAGTTCGTCTTGCTGTCCGACCATGGACCATGCCCGCGTCGACGGCGCGTTGTGTTCCACGCGCGCCCCAAAGAGCGTCAGCATGATGACGGGGCCCCCTCTAGAGGGACGAAGCCTACCGGAGTCGCGGGACTTTTCTCATAACCGTGGAACATAAATGTCAGTACGAGTCTGACAGTCCCTCCCGCCCAGCCCCTGGTGGGAGGACTCATTGATGATTTTACCACGCTAAAAAAATGCAATAGCTTTACCGTGGCAGTCCCCGAGTACCACACGTATTTTTTTTTTATTGTTTCCCATCACGCTATCATTTACTACTTGTTCTCCTTTGATAGGTTATTTAATAAAGTTCTTATTTGTCCACAGTGGCAGGCATGTCCGAGGTGTGGGTGGAACTGCGAGCCCCACGTTTTGTGGTGCATCGCCACAGCGCCATGCTTCGCTGCGAACACAATGTGGACCCTGAATCACTCTACAAGGTATATGATAATCTATTAGCCCAAAATATGTTATTAACGCTTGCCAAGGTTGGTCTGTGGATGAGTGACCATTTATGTCATAGCGAGTTTCCTCCGTGCCTCAGAAAGCACGTAAAGCCGTTGGTCCCGATTGTCATTTGTAGATCTTTGAAAGTCGTTACTGTTAGTCAGAAACTCTAAAGTTTGACAACCAGTCTTACCACGGGGTATCGTATTAGTCAGTAATAAACTGGGTTGTGGAGGTGTCGGACCTCGCAGTCGCTCCATGTAAAATACTGATATTCAGCTGCATTTGGTTCGACTAGAAGCCGACCCCACTAAACTTAGTTGGGAAAAGGCTAGGCAGATGAGATGCTAATCCAGGTTTTAAACTTCTATGAAACGCATAATATATTTTCTTGGATTTTATCCGTTCAGTAGTATTTGCGTAAAAGAGTGACAAACGTTCATACACCTATTCTCTCCTTCACCTTTAAGATTTTAAATGAATAAAATACAATACTATACCTTACTGCTTAAGTCAAGAAGCTAAAGAAATACAAAGAAATACTATTTCCAACAATGAAACTAAAGGCTTAAAATAGAACCACTGAAATGGCCACGAGTTTAACTTAAAACTAGAACGAAAGTTGCTTGTGCTTACGTCTTTGTCTACACAAGTGTACTTGTGTACTTATAGTTGTATACCTAGGTACTTATTATAAACGGAGGTACGGTACAGTCGACAACAAAGTTCACTTAACGTTTTAAGGAACACCGTAGCATTATAGATTTCCATTGTTACTGGTAAAATTGTACTGTTAAAATATGAGACTAAAGATGATACTATAAAGTTTCAAATGAAATGAAACCTTTCTAGTAACTTTAGTTTCTGCCAATCTCGATTTTTTCAAGTGCATCGTTCTTGTGTGCTTACATACCTCTGGAGTTATACTATTTTTTTTAATGAGAGAATTGAATAGAACTGTTAAGCAAACCACTCCTAACTACTCGTTTTCCTTCAGTTTAAAGCGGAAACAAAGTACAAACACACTTCTACGGGTCGATTTTAGTCACCTACGTATGCTATGCAGCTTGTCGCCGCATGCCAAAAATCGGATGCTTGCGACTTTAATCATTCGCGGCCTATTCCGAACTTGAATTTTTCATGGCTTATATAAAGAAAGTGGCATGTAACTGTTAGTTTTAATTATGTTAAGCGACTTATGTTGTCGTCTGTACAACTTAATGCCGCACGCAATTCCTTAGCATTAAACATTAGAACATAAATTCTCCATGTAGACCGTGGCCTTATATATGGCCTTACAAGCTTTTGCGAGCGACTTCACCCGCTTTAAATCGAAAATGAAAACCCACAGGAACATAAAAACGGGATAAAATTTATACTAGTAATACTAGGTGTTAATTCAGGTTTTAAACTATATCTGTGTACCCAATCTGTTCAGTAGTTTTTGCGTGAAAGAGTTTCAAACATTCATACATTAGTAGGATATCTTTTGGTACAAAATGGATGAAAAAGTTAGAGAGGTCTCACCGTCTTTGAAATTATGAAAATAAACTACAGTGTTCTTAGACATGTTGTTTAATTTCACTTAAAAATAGCCATAATTGCAAGAATTAGTAGATTTATTTCGACAAATTATTGTAAAACTACGTTCACAAGTTTAGCTTCATTACATAATTGTAGAAAAACCTTATTTTTGTGAAAAGTATTGTCGACACCTTTCATTTATTTCGATGGTCACGAAAGTATCGTTGTCAACATTTAGCTATGTATTAATTTTGTTGTACAATGCGTTACCGAAACAAAAAAAAAAGATATTAAAAAAGACGAAAAATAAGTTATTGACGAAAGAACTTTTTTATTTAACACAACGGTTAATTTTTAACAGTTTTCTTGTATGCAACAATTATTGTGTGTGTATGCACGGTACACAGACACTTTTAAACTCATAACACAACATTGCAAGAACATTTATTATTTTGTCGTCAGTTTACAAAATTTTGTTGACTGTACAACGGTTTCAGCTAATGGGCCGCCCTATATAACTAAAGCCAAAACCGTAAAGCTACAAATTGCAAATGAACAGCCAAGAAACAAACACAGCACCCAAAGTGCTAATAGCGGAAACAGCAAGTGCACTAACACGACACACGCTCAATCGGCCTAGACCGGATTGTTCCAGGCGGATTTGCGTATACGACCGATCCGAATACGAAATTCCGAACCGAATTTGAAATTTCGAATTCGAAGTTTGCCCCAACACTACTGAATGCTGTTCGAAAATCTTCTACATGTGGAGTCGTAATGGGAAATAAATTACGAATGCGTGTTTTGTATAACTAGGTACTATAGTTACAGACAGCTGTTTTTGTGGAGAGTGAGAATATAATTATTATTATGGTTTTAGGTTGATTACAGGTCTGTAAGGGGCAATAATGGTTTATATTTCTAGGTCTTATTTAACTTCTAACTAGTTTTAGAAATGTGAAAGTTTTTGGTGATGGATATTTTTGCCCTTTCACACAAAAACTTCTGAATGGATTTAGATTAAAATTGGTACACAGATAGCTTATAATTTGGAAATAGCACATAAGTAACTTTGTGTCCCATTATGTTTGTTTTCGTAGGTTAATTTTCGAGTTATACCCGGGCGTTACCGCAGGCATATTATGCTATTCGCCTCCTTCTGCGAAGCAGTAATGCTCGCGAGGGAGGAGGCGCGCCGCCCGCGAGAGAGGACAGAGTCCTCCCTCCGCCCCAACCGCGATGGTGGACGCCCACGGCGACATAGCATCGCAAGACGATCTCCGGCCACCGTAGGCGCGGGCATGCGGGCAGCGAGTCAAGGGCAACTCGCTGCCCGACCATGGACCATGCCCGGGTCGACGGCGCGTTGTGTCCCACGCGCGCCTCCAAGAGCGTCAGCATAATGACAGGGCCCCCCTCTCAGAGGGCCAAAGCCTGCCGGGGTCGCGGGATTATTTCCTTATCGTGACCCCGGAACATAAAGGGCTATTGAAGGACACCGTGGATTTTAGTCAGTAGAAGTCTGACAGTCCCTCCCGCCCTGCGCGGGGTGGGAGGATATAATTATGATGATGATTTAGGTATTTCATTACTACGAGTAGTATTGACTTACAGAGAAGCAAGCTGTTTCAATTTCAATATTTATTTGAATTTCACTGTGAAATAATGAACGAAACATCTATTTTCAATGTAGAAATAGAGTGTTACTCGAAAGAACGAAACATCTATTTTCAATGTAGAAATAGAGTGTTACTGAGATGTCGGTTACTCGGCGAAAGGTGCTGTGTGTATCATAAACTAAACTAGGTCCAAAGCCTGCCGGTGTCGCGGGACTGTCTCATCAGGTAACCGGTACCCTGGAACGTAAAGGGCTATTGACGGATCACCTTGGATTGTAGTCAGTATGAGTCTGACAGTCCCTCCCGTCCCGCCCTGAGAGGACTCATTTGACGATTTAACCATGATAAAAAAAAACCAGTCACTCACTCAGGTTCCGTGTCGATGGTAATACTTTTCACCCCTCAGAATTGAAAACTTTAAAACCACCGCTCAGCACTCTACCTACTAAATAATTCACAACACAGTATTCCCCAAACATTTCAACTCATGAGCACTAACAACTCGAATCACTTAGCGCTCATGTACACGACGCCGCCGCCCGCCGGCGCGGCGCTGCGACGCCGCGCGCCGTGCCGCCACCGCGCCACTGCACCGCTGCCGCCGCGCCGTAACCACGGCGCCATTTGATTTTTAGGCCGCTGCCTCGAATTTTGCGGGCAGCGGGGCGGCAGCGGTGGCGGCGCGGCAGAGGCGCGGCTTCGTAACCCGTTCTCGAAACTAGCGGGTAGATCGCGCGTCACTATAATAATAATAATATTTCCACAACTATCACACAACGCCATCTAGTCCCAAGCTAAGCAGAGCTTGTGTTATGGGTACTAGACAACTGATAAACATACTTATATATTTCTAAATACATATATATTACATACTAAAGATAAATTACACCCAGACACAGAACAAATGATCGTACTCATCACACAAACATTTAATTTTGTCCTGGGTGGAAATCGAACCCACAACCTCCGGCTTAGCAGTCAGGGTCACTAACCACTAGACCAACAGGCCATAGCTGCGTAGTGTTGTGTCCGCCCCGCTGCCGCGCTTCTGTTTTCGAGGGTCGATCTATTTGATTATACGCATACGGCATAACATATTGCCGCTTCCGCGCCGCCCGCCGTGCCACCGCCCGACGCCGCGGTGCTGCTCGCAAGATTCGAGGCAGCGGCCTTAGTGGCGGGCGGCGCGGCGACGTGGTCGCGAAAGTATACTCAGCATTGCAGCGCGGCGGCAGCGTCGTACACATGAGCCCTTATGAAGCATACACTAATGGTGAACGCACATTTAGCCGCACCGCAGTCTCCGCAGTCTGTTCTCTTACCGAATTCTTTGAATTTGCGATGCGGTGTGCGAGGGATTATAGAACTTCATACCAAGAATTGGGTAAGAGAACAGACTGCGGAGACTGCTGCGGTGCGGCTAAATGTGCGTTCACCATAAACAGGAACATACGATGAACTAAGTTCGATGTAATAAGGACATTCGCATGTACGACGCACCACACAAACTGAAATCGATGGCTATTAAGTCGAAGACCCGAAGTTTTCCGAATTAATACGATCAGGTTTTACGAGGGTTTTCTCAGTACCGATTTGCTCTTTGGGAAATTGATTAAATACATAGAAACTGAGACGTAAATTGTCGCGGTTAGGTTGTTTAGTACCACACTTTGTGAGTTTTATTTGAACAAAATGTTGTTTTTACCTTTCTTGATGGTTTGTATTTGGGTAGATAGGGTGATTTCAGAAAAATTGTCAGAGGTTTTTTGGAAAGTTCTTGGAAATCACCGCGTTTCACATCGGTTGAACGATTGTGTATAATATTACTTGCCCAAAAATACTGTGCAAAACAGTTTTTGACGTTGATATAAGTGTCGCATAACTTTTTGCACTGATACGCTTTGTGTTTGAAATTAATTAATTAAATCTAACTTACTACCATAATAACAGAAACATACCAGTATATTTCTGTTTAGAGTTAATATTCATAAATATTGATGATTTAAAAAAATTTAGTAGTATTCATGCTATTAATTTCAAAAACCAACAGTATGAAAACATCAAATAAAATGTAAATTCATCTATATCACATCAAGATAAAGAATGTCTAACAATTCTTCATTTTTTTGTTTTTTTTTTTATTATCAATACTAAGACAAACATTTACAACAGCGACATCGTACATAATTGAAACTGTCTAAAACGTACGAAAATAAACTCTCGAGCTACAAACTTTAGACTTGCGATACTAATATTTTACGACGACATTTTATGCCCTATACATCTGTTACAGTTACCTAATTTAAGATTCTTTTGACTTATTCTAGAAATAAATTGAAACTGCGGCTTTTATTCTACTTTATTTATTTTCCACTAGCCTTTGTCCAGCGTCTGCGCCCGTATGTCACTCGAAAATTATACAACTTTTTAAAAACACCAGGGTAAACGGCATTTTCAAACTATAAAAATCTTTGGCCTTTTTGTCAGTTCCTGAGGCCACGTTACCACGAGCTCTGAACACGATCCAGTTTTGGTTGTGGGACAGAGACAGAGCTACACAAGTCGTCTAGTGCCATCTCTTTCCCACAGCCTAAACTGGATCACGTTAAGAGCTCGTGGTAAGGCCAAGGTCAGTTCAGCCGTTTAAACGTATTTAAGTAATAATCATACATTTATTTTAAACATTGGCATTTAGATTATAACTTTCTTTTATAGGTACTTAGAGTTTTATACAAATTACAGCCCGCAGTATATTTATATTTTGCACAAGACTGCAGATTCTAAGAAGAAGAGTAGAGAAATTGTTCTTAGTAATAAACTATTTATATTGCTTGGAAGTTTGAAGTTAGCAGTAAATATTGTATTGCACTAAACAAGGGTCCTTTGCTTCTGAAAAATACTAGTTTTATGTGCGTTTTGACTAAAAATGTAGTTGTTTATTTGTACTATGCTTCCATGGTGTGAACAAACCCGTTGTGGCTTGGATGGATGGATATTTATTTTGTATGTCAATCACATCAGAACGGCTAATTGGATCTTGGTTAGGCTCAGAGATATAGTCTGTAATCCTAATCCTAACTAATATCATAAATACGAACGTTTCCGTTTGTTACCTTTTCGCGCCGAAAGCACTGAACCGATCATTTTGAAACTTTGCATATAATTTTTGGTGTACAGAGATAGACAGAGCTTACCTTTCATTCCGAAAAAAATACTGTTTCTGAGAAAAGCACAACTTTATTGAATTCTGTTTTCACTGATTAATACGGAATATTAGATTTTCATGTCCACTTTCACAACTGACAGCTTAATTTAGTTAGTTTTAAGACTCGTATCTCCTTAATTAACTAAGCATCGCGCGGGTTAGCCGGTTTTACCTGTAGAAAGAGAAACAATTTGGAATCCAGTTGTATATTTAACTCAATTTGCCACGATATATTTATGTAATAATATATCTATTATAGATTCCGCTTCATATAGGATCTGAATTGATAGTCAAATAATAAATGAACGCGAACGAAGCCACGGACAAAAGCTATATCGTAATTAAGGGATAGCCATTAACCTCAAACTGTTATTCGCAGGTGGTGTTCTTCAAGAACGGTCAACGCATCATGAAGTTTGTTCGAGGAAGAGATCCTCCCTTCGAACTTTATAATGTCACCGGTGCTGAGATAAACGTAAGTCTGCCTAATATCTCTCATTTAAATAAATTATACACTCTTATCTTATATTATCTCGTCTTAAGTTAGTTGCTCAGCTCGCTCGCAACAGTAGACTTAGTTGCCATGGCAACAGTTCAAAACACATTACGTGGTACCACAAATTTTTTAAACGTCTGTTGAACACTAAGGGCGACTTTCACCAAAAGTTAAACATGTTTAAAATTTTATTTAAGGACAATATTCAATACAATTTTATGCTTAAATAAAATTTTAAACATGTTTAACTTTTGGTGAAAGTCGCCCTAATTGTCTAAAAATTGTCAGATTATGACGTTGAAATAAGGTCAGTTTTGCAGTCACACTATTAGTAAGGCTGATTTTCGAATTACGAAGATATTTACATGACTTATGAAAGCTCTCCAATCGTGGTATTTTAAATTTTTAAAAGACTACCTAATTGTATTTTTAGCCACAGCTTGTGCAGATAAGTTTCCAATCGTTGTTTTATGAATATTTAAAAACCAGGTGTAGCTGGATTTGAATATTGGCATATTTAAGGCTTACTGAGCTTTTTTGAGCTGAGTCACTAGAATGCCGCCATTCTACTCTCAGTCACTCTCAAGAGACGATTAATTTATGGTGTAATTTTAGTCATTGCAAAGACGGTAAGATTTAGTTTGTCCGTCAAACGATAAAAAGTAGTCTGTCTTGCCACTGACATAGATCTGTAGTTATTTGACAGCATCTACGGTAGAGTCTATTTATTTTCTTCACTGATTTGAGGCCACCAAAACTTTTAAACGATACCAGTGGTTTTGCTGGCGTCAACGACTATAGACAACGGTGAACGATCTCATTAGACGGACCGTACATTAGATCACCAATGTGGTATAAAACCAACGGGTCCATTTTGTCTAGAGATAAACTGCACCTATGTTTAAAGAAAAGTGTTTCACTGTTTTTACAATGCATAAAGCATCGGCGACAAGGCGTTTTACCAAAATATTATGTAGTTTATTTTCTAAAACATTTCTTAAAATTAAAGAAAATTAAATTTCACAATTTTTTAAAATGCTGACTTATTAAAACACTTAGCTACCCGCCAAACTTAAAATTCAAGCCTAGATTACCGTCCTAATTTGTTAGCGGAATAAATTAATTACCACAATAATTACCTGAGACAAGACAACTAACTAAAGTTAGCCAGTCCTACCTAATTAACTCCGTAGTCAGGGTAAAGTTAGGCCACTAACCTATTGATCCAAACCCTAACTCCTAATTACAATAGCCTTCAAGAAAATAAGCAACTTTGTACTTAGTCTTTTGATCTAAAAAGGTTAAAAGAGAAGTTAATTGTGTTCATTAAACTGATTAAGCGCTTTTGTACTATAAGGTAGATTGTAGTGATAATGATAATAAGAAAATATTTTGTGGAACAAAATTGGAGTTTGTGGTCGATTTTTGTGGTAGAATTATTAACTAGACTTTAATAATAGTAGTGTAGCCGGCCTTTTTTTAGTAAGGTGGCGTTTAACCATTAACTCGCCTGGTAGTAAGTAATGATGTGGTCGATGATGAAGCACGGTCGAGGAGTAACCTATTCACTCTTGCCTTAAATACCTATCAGCTATCAGACTCAAGCAGGAAATTCCATTCCTGGATAATGGGAGCTTGTAGACGCGACCGTGCCTATACAATACACGGCGTATTAACTGTAGATTTTCACGGCCGAAAAAACGCACTGTGTACAAGAGGCCTCAGCCAGGTGTATTATTTAAAACTACATAAATAATAATTATGATGTAATAATCCAACTCCAATTTAAACAAGATTCAATCAGAACCATTGAAACAATAGTGCAGCGTATTTACAAACCTTGTTAGCAGCACATCCCAAATTAAATACATCTGTTTCCAACATCTCTATTGTACCTACACAATACAACCAGTGCATGCAGCACATCATCATTTATCTACAACCACAATAAGACCGTCCATTTCCCGAAGTCGGTTGCAAATATATCCCCCATGGACGTAAAGTCTATTCAAGTCCTTGTATCCATTTTGACGTCATTTCTACTAACACAAATGTCTTTATGAGAGTACATAATAAATTAGTTTGTGAACGACGCTGATTGACTCTACTGAGGTCGGTTCTTGGAAGAATAACCTTGAGCACTTCGGTGCCTCGCAAAACCATCTTAAAGTTTTGGTCCATCTTTGAATCATACAATCTGACGAACTGTTTCACTTTATTTTTTTTTAAGCGTGGTAAAATCATCAAATGAGTCCTCCGGCCCCGGGCAGGGCGGGAGGGACTGTCAGACTTCTACTGACTAAAATCCACGGTGTCCTTCAATAGCCTGTTACGTTCCGGGGTCACGGTAAGAAAAATAATCCCGCGACCCCGGCAGGCTTTGGCCCTCTGAGAAGGGGGCCCCGTCATTATGCTGACGCTCTTTAAGGCGGGCGTGGGACACAACGCGCCGTCGACCCGGGCATGGTCCATGGTCGGGCAGCGAGTTGCCCTTTACTCGTTGCCCCCATGCCCGCGCCTAAGGTGGCCGGAGATCATCTGCTGACGTCCGACGCCGCGGGCGCCTACCACTGCGGTTGGGGCGGAGGGAGGACGCTGTCCTCTCTCGCTCGCGGCCCGCCTCCTCCTTCACGAGCATTACTGCCTCGCAGAAGGAGCAGACCGCTTCCCACTCCATCTCGCCCCGCAGCATGGCCGCAACCAATGCCGGGCGCGAGAGGTCTCCGCCTATCGCCACTGTGAGGACACGTCGGTGCACCGCCCAAGCTGGGCAGTCTTGCACCGTATGCCCTACTGTGTCCTCCGGGCGATCTTCGTAGTGGTGGCACCCGGGCGTTTCCTCCTTCCCCATCAGGCACAGGTACCTCCCGAAACTTCCGTGTCCGGTGAGGACCTGCGTCATCCGATAGGTCAGGACGCCGTGACGTCTCTCCAGCCACTCCTCAAAGAGGGGTCTTACCGCCGCAACTACGGCGTGCCCGGAACTGTTTCACTACGGTAAATATTGAATACCTATCATCATTGAATGCCGAGCCAAAAATACGTGCTTAAACCGATTTTTACGTAGTTAGGAATCTAACTATTGGAACAACCATTAGATTCCAAAAAAAAAAAAACACAATTTATTCTGGACTGACAGTTTTGTGATTCTAAAACGCATATTTGTTTACGTGTTTGGAAACCAAATCGTGAAAGCAGTATGGCGACGTATTATTATAACATGGAATGAAAATCACGTAGAGTAAACTCCATTCTTGTTTTAACAGTATGCAGGCACACGGGAAATACAAATGCTGTCAGTTGGGTAATCCATTGTTTAAGCTACTGTAGGAAATTATGGGGTTTGGTTGTACCGTATGAGAGATAATCTTTAAAAAAAACCCGACTGCGTTAAAAAAACTAAAAAGAAAGAAACAAGCCCAGTAGATAAGAATTCACTCATTCACACTCACAGTCGGGGCCCGTTGGGAAGATTTTGATTGGTATAATTTGAATGGGCCCCGACTGTGAGTGTGAATGAGTGAATTCTTATCTACTGGGCTTGTTTCTTTCTTTTTAGTTTTTTTAACGCAGTCGGGTTTTTTTGTTTTTCGTGAAACATTTTTTTTATTTCATACTTTTTAGTTACTATTCAGAGAATTATTGTTTCTAAACAACTTTAAATCGCTATATATCCTAAACTATTATTTAAATTGAAAAATGATAAAGGGAACCTAAAGATGATTTTAAAATACCTATTCAACGATACCTCACATGACATAGTTCATCGACATTTTTTTTTTCATTTTGACAATATGGCGTCTGGTTGTCGCAGTGGTGAATTTTGATTACTGTCATGGCTTTAGTGACACTCGCAAGTTTAAGACGAATCGATTGACGTAAAAATTATCAAAATCGGCCTACGCATTTGGTCTCTACAACGCCACATAGAAACAAACATACATACATACATACATACATACTTACATACATAGACTGATAAACACATTACCCTCCTTTGCGTCGCGCAGTCGGGTAAAAAAGATTGGTTTTTGTAAACATTTGATTGATTATGATTTTTTCTTCCATCCGCTATTAATTTCTAATGAATTTCATATCGGTACTTAAGACAATAATTATTATAGCAGAATATCGACCGATATTCTGGTTTAAGCCGCACTTGCCGAGGTAGGTCTATAGATGGGTGTCCATCTGTCATTGCAGGTTTAATTTAGTAGTAATGGTTATTTCGGATAAGGCGTACCTGAGATTTAGTGTCTAAATAAAATCAATCAATCAACTTAGCAATTCGCACTCCACTGCTGGATTTAGGACTCTTCCAAGATACCCCACATAAGCCTGTGGCCTTCCGCATCCAGATTAACCCAGCCACCTTTTTAAGGTAGTCGGTCCATCTAGTTGGGGAGCGTACCACACTATGCTTGCTGGTACGTGGTCTCCTCTCCAAGACGTGTCTACTCCACCGGGCCATCGGTCCTTCATGGCTATTGGCTAGCCCAATGCCACTTCTCTCTGCTTACTCTGCAGGCTATATTGGTTACTTCAGTTTTTTTCCGGATGTCTTCATTCCTGATTTTATCCTCTACAGAAACGCCAAGCATAGTTCCATAGCGCTGGATAAAATCCTATTGCAGTATTATCAACCTTTAGCTACTTAATTAATTTGTTACAAACCTACTTATCTACATTGGGATTCCGTTCCTTCATTCCATTAGTCTCCATCAGTCGTCACGTTCATCCATCTTATCTCGGGTCTATTTGCGATCTACATTCCTATTTGTGACTGTTAACCAGTGCATCATTTATTACATTAAGATCTTATTCAACAGGTAGCTCTTTGCTGGTAGATTTAAGTTAAATAAACGGGTTAAAAAAAGGGTACGAAATGACTTACATCGAAACCAAAAGGTACGTGTTTTTCCTCTGACTTTGATTTTTTTTCTGGATGTAACCTGAGTCTTTTCTAGATAAGGTAAAAGTGTATAAGACGAGGACGCGGGGTATAATGGGGACACACACGGTAAACTTAAGGTGATTGCGTCGAAATTGCCCGCGAAATTCAAATGTTCTTACGTTTTTTGCAATTTGCAGGCCAGTGACATGTTGTCACTTTGTCAAAATATGAATTGCGGTATTAATAAGTAATATATGGTTGACCGAGCTTTGCTCGGTTTTGAAAATGTCTATATCTTGGGAACCGAGCTTTTCTCGAACCTGGGACCTTGATAAACCGATTCCTTTAGCCGAAAAACCCCTAATCTGTAACTTTCATGAAAATCCTTGGAGCCGTTTCCGAGATCCTGATTATATATAAATATACAAGAATAGCTCGTTTAAAGATATTAGATAATTTTAAATATAAAAATTTTCAAAACATTCGCTCCATCAACTCTCACATAGAAAAGCTGCATCTAAGTTAGATTTCGGAGATTTTAACAAGATCTTCGCATAAGGCAGTAAAAAAGCCTCCTCAAAATGTTTCCATTCATTTCAAAACCTAGCTGTCCAGGCCCAGAGGTCCAGCAGTTTTGACAATGTTGTCTTCCCACCTTTTAAAAGCCCAATCCGTTAAATAAGTCCCATTATTAATACATTAAACAAAGGTTTAACCTACATCCTGTCCAAATAATACAAGAAAACTGTCCAGCAGTTATAACAAGGGAATGTTATCATGCCCCGGACAAAGGGACACAATCGTTACAGTATGCAGAGTGCACACAGCCTGCTAGGAGTCCCGGGATACTGCCGTAATCCACACAATGTACAATGGCCACTGTTTTAAACTAGCTCCCGTGAAATTTAGTTTTTAATTCTGATTCACAAGAATAGAGGGAACCCTTTTGTTTTGAGTCAAATGTTCACGAAAGGTTGGCCATTGTTCTGCAAAAAGTAATGTTGATTATCAAATATTATCTTGTAACTATGTTCAATATGAATAAATAACTATAATAAAAAAACCTACCTATATAAATAGCATTCACGATCTGTAGAAAATAATGTTCTTCATTGTTCTACTGACATTTCTATGCAAAAACAAAAGAAATGTAAAGCTAATGAATAAAAATAAGTTGAAAAATAACTTAGTTTTAAAAATAACTTTTCATAAAAAATTAAAAGCCAATGCGATAAAAATATTAGGATAAGTTTGAAACTTATCTTAATATTTTTATCGCATTTAATTCAAAAGCTTTATTTATTATTCGGCCTATAATCAATTTTAATTTGTATCAAATTGAACCAAATTATTATTACTGTCACCAAAAACTTTTATGTTAACTGAATTAAGTCACTTTTCGAGTCTATTTTCGTGAACTTATAGAATTTTCCTGTTAAATAATTTATTTGGAATTTTTCATAATTATCTAATACCAGCCAGTATTTTATAATCATTTGGCATCTAATAAATATTGTTACGATACTATTTCAACAATCTGTCAAAAATCAATCTTTTAAAATTAACAACTACCATAGTGTGTGTACCGCAATGGTTGAGCAATCTACCGCTGAACCGTGCATAACAGGTTCGATTCCCGAATGGAACGAATATTTCTATGGCCTACAGGTAGTTCCTGGTCTAAATTTGATATTATGTTGTATAGCTTACATACGAGTACTAGCACATAAGTTTATATTTTTGTTTTCAATTATTGTATTGTGTTTTGCTGTTGGTGTACCTTTTAAATAAATAAATATATATGTTTGTAAACGCACCCACGATTCAGGAGAAATTCCTAGAGGAGGGTAATTAAAAGAAAAACCTGATATTGTTTGACAATTAAATAACACACAAGACGTATCATACTCGTACTTGTAGTACTCGTAAACAATAACAAAGTGAGAGAGCCTTACGCCAATACAAAAAAAAAACTTTTCCACTAACTTTTACGTATACTTTTCTCCACCGAAGTACCACTTGATACTCCTCATCTTGTTACTTCATAAATAATAAAAGAATATCAAAAAAACTTCAGCAAAATATTTTCTTTTATTGAAACATCTTACTGCTATCGATAAGACTGAAGTGTAGCCGTAATAAAATGTATATCGCTTTTATGTTTACGTGTAGGTGTATAGCATTTTTATTTTCTGGTAGTTCAACACCCTATGGAGTTTTTATTGATTTATTTATTTTAATTTTGAAAGAATAGTAAGTCAACTTCAATAAACTTTTCTTTTCAATATTAACAGAGGTGTGCAATCAGCAAAAAATATGTTATAAGTCCGAAATATAAATAAATTAAATTAAAAAATAATAATTATACCAGTATTATTTCTCTTGCTACATAAATCAAAATTACCAAAAATACACCACATTTAAAAATCACAAAATGTCACTGTCAGTACAGTTTTACAAGCATTATGACGTCACAAACCTTCATTCCCGAATTTGGAAGCATTTTATATTTGCCAATATTTATGGATTTAAAAAAGAAATTCGTGCCCATTATTTTTCAATATTCTAAACTGACCTTCTAAACAGATTTTAAATTATTTTATACAGTAAAATACCCTATTCTAACCTCTATACATAGTATTTACCATCGTTTACCCAAAGAAAAATCTTCAAAACCTAGATCCATAATTTCCAGACATTAATATTTTAAAGGTTAAAAATTTACTATACTTACTAACAGACTTTTACTTTTCCTTTTTTTTTTTTTGTATAGACTTACGTAGGATGAATTTATTTACTACTACTCAGTAATCTGTGGATGTGTATTGGTTGTACAACAAGTACATTTTGATTAAAAAAAAACTAAGCAAACTAATGTATTTATCGTTGTACTTCTGTTTGTTATCCCAAATAAAATAAAATAAAATAAAAACTAATATCAAAACAAAAATAGAACTGAACACAATAATTCCACAAATATAATAGTAGTTTATGTAACTGGTACATAATGAGGGGTATTATACACGAGTGTGAGTTTAAAAAACGAGCGAAGCGAGTTTTTTAATAGTATCACACGAGTGGTATAATACCTAGTTATGTACAGTTTCATACACTACTTTATCTACTCTCATTGAACACGAACATATCAAAACAAGATAAAAGTTAATAAACACTAATAATCATCCACCATGTCATCCACAGAAACACAAACGTCAAAATCCCAACATTCCCTTAGAAAGCGCGCGCAGCCACAGATAAAAAAAGTAAAAAAATGTATCTATGATCAGTATCTGTATCATAATGAAAAAAAATTAAATTATAGCATTGTTTTGTTAGAGAAACAAGTGTTATAATTTAATTTTTTAATTTCATAACGATACTCTATGGTATAAAGTATGTCATTATAAACTCGTTTTGAGTTTTGTATTTCGAAGTTTACGATATGAGAGTAGATAAATAAATAAACAATTAAACTCAAACAATTTACGGTATATTTCTCGTTAGCTGAACTGGCGTAAATATTATTTTCCCGGAGTTTGGGTTCCTTCAAGCCTTCCTCGGGTCAACCACAAGTGTTCAGGAATGCTTCGAATGGGACAAACAATATGCGAGAATAATCCCTTGAACTTGTTTATTTATTAATGTTTTAATTAATGGGGTTGTCGTTAATATCTGGGGGTTGTTGAAGGATATATTTAGCTGGAAATACTCCAAGGTACTTGAGATATCATTATGAATACATTATGAATTTTTGATTTAAATTATAAATACGAGTATCTAAAAGTGTACTTTGAAAATGCTTATTTTTCAGCGTCTATGAGTACTACCAAAACATTGAAAAAAAAACTATAACGGTTCCGTTTTTTGCCATTAGGCCACGGAATCCTAAAAAGACAAAAATAATTACGTAAAAATTAATCAAATCATCGATATATTAATGATTTAAAGTAATTGTAAAATATAACTAACCAATAGTTGCTAATAGTGATGAGATGTTTATTTTTTTAATTCATAAAATCATATTTTTATTTGCAACGATGGCGATGCCGTCTTTTTGAATGAACCCTATTAAGCTTTCAGAATCAGATATTGTCTATTGTCAAATGCAGTGGGCATTTGACAATAGACAATATTATTGAATCAATTGTAAAATGTTTTCTCACAAAATTGTTTTCAAAAACACGATCATCTTCTTGCAGCTTGTTATTTTCTAAACATCTTAAACCTCAGTTAATTTATCTTACCTTGTTTCATTTTATTTATGTACATTGAATTTCAAACTTTATAAACTCTAAGTTAAAGTATTTTTCAATTTAAAAGCTATATTCTTGAGATAATAACAATAATACTCGTACGATTTATTTACTCTAAATTGAAGAAACTTTAAATCAATTTTTTGAATTGTTTCGTTTAAAAATTTACTTTCTAATGATTTAAAATAATAGGTTGGTCTAGACATACGTACCCCACCAAAAACATTTCACATAAGGTTTGCCGTGTGAAAAATATATCAGATCTCATGTAGAGCCGAGCTTTTGAATCTGGGCCTAACTCTACCGACCCTCACTTCACAAATTAAAGAATCATTTCCCCAAACGAGAAATATAAATAAAGGAAATAAGTCTATTAGATAAAATAAATGGGCATCCCACCCAAGAGACTAATAGCGGAAGGATGAAAGAAAGCCACAGTATGAAGAATGAAAGTACGAGAGGCAGAACTGGTATGAATGAGGTTGTTAAACATAGGCGCCAGCTTTGATGGCGGAGAAAGAAAAAAAAAACTCCACAAATTCTACATACTCAGTAAAATTTGCTCGTCGTCGTGGAGGTGATGCGAATATTTAGTTTCTGAACTAAGTGCCCCCTGATATGAGTTTAACAAGCGTTTAATTCTAACGAGGCAATTATGGACAAATGGTACTTTGATAATATTTTATGTGTACCTATCGGTATTTGGAAACGGTATTATTTAAGTAACAGGTATTTTTTCAAAGATTAACGAGGATTGTAATTTATTCAATCTTTTTGATATCGATCTTTAAACGACTACATCTTGAAGTACGTTTAACTTCTCTGTATGAAACTCTGCTGTGAGTCCCTACGTAATTCTTCTGAATCACATCATACTCGTATTATTACCTGCTTCACTTTTCCCCAGTTATGTTGATTCCACTTCAACAACAGCCTATACAATGTGTAACGTTAATAGCGCAAAACGTCTCGTGGGGTAACTCAGCCAATGTTACCGAACAATGTTTGTTCTAAGACTTTTGGAAATTCGCAAAAAAAATTTTGCTCTTCCATACAAAATGAGAAATTGATCGGGCCCATCAGTATGAAAAATCATTTTTTTGCAAATTTTCAAAAGTCTTAGATTTCATTTGCGCTATTAACGTTACACGTTGTATAATTAACTTTTGTACTCACAATTTATGTTGGTTTAGATATAAAAATCATAGATATTCGTTGGTTGTAAAATTGTAATAATATTAAATACCTACTCAAAGAAGTCATTGACTCCTGAAACACAGGATTAAAATTATACTATCTTTATCATCGTCACAATGTGAAGTGATGACCTGAAACACAAGTTTTAAAGAACCTACTCGTAGATCAGGCAGAATCAGATCTAGATTACACATTGAACAATGCGCACCTTTAAAGTAAAACCGTTACTAAACGAAATTTTTCGTGAATTGAGTTATCAATGCCATCTATGTAAAATATACGTAAACTTCAACATAAACTTGTCATTTTTCCAAAATAACGTATTTTACGCCATCTGGCGGTAAATCAAAGCGTTACTAAACAGAATTATGATCGGCTCACGAAATACAATATTGTGTCTATACCAATAAGAACGTGTTCATGGAAGACTGATAACGGAAGTTTAAAGTAAAACTGTTATTATTTGGATAAACACGGCGCTGAATGTCACAAAAATGAATGAAGATGTTAATTTTTTATTATAGGAAAAGTGTTTCAATTTGTTTAAACACAGTTTTCTGTGTTAATGACCAAAATTATTAATGGTAAAGTGTTACTATAATAATATAAATTAAAATAAATAATACAATAAATTAAAATATAAACTTTTCTAAATCACGTGTTATAACGTAAACAGAGATCTACAATAACACCTTATTAAACGTCTTGTAGAACCCTGCATTCAGATTTTATTGACAAAAAATAGTGACATTTTTCTAATTTTGGCTCTCCTGTAAAATTGTATAATTTCGTGTAGTAACGGTTTTACTTTAAAGGTGCGAATGGTTGTCCCTTGCCTATAATTTATTTTTCTTATTATTTTGATCCCTTTTTTTGTTCGATGCAGTATATCTATCATTTGGTCCCAGAAAATATTATTCACAGCTCAGTTCAATTCTTTTTGAGAGCACTTTTCGCTTTTGATTTGAAAAGTTTCTTTTTTACAAATATTATGGCGTTAGAAAACCATTTCTACCTAATTAGACCGCATATTACATATTACATGACGTATTATTGTTCTTGTCTACAGCTAATAAAGCTATCTCCAACGTCTATAACGTTGGAGAGGCTGGACTTCTCCGCATCGGGCCCCTACGCCTGCGAGATTGCGCTTGAAACACCCCTCTACTCCAAAGTGTCCAAGATACATGAACTGAATGTCATCGGTAAGTCTTTATAGCCTTTACACTTATACCAAAGTTACCCATTACCTTTACACTTTTACCAATCAAAATCAAAGCTTTTATTTCAAGTAGGCCAGTTTTGAATTTTCATAGACAAATAAAAATATAATTAAACAGTAAAAAGTTATGGTGCTACAGTCCGAATCACAAGACATACAAACTGTGAAAGTACCGTAGATGCCCATTCCAAGAAGTAGATCTCTATGGAGAAGAACGGGCAGGAAACTCCATGGACACTCTTTTTAGATCGCCAAAATTATAAACATAATACGTTATTGCTTATAAATTATATTTACACGCAATAACGCCTATATAGCGTGTTCGTAAAGATTGAGCTTCAAACGTGTGTGTTTCGATGGCCTAATTGGTAAGGCGTCTGGAGTACTTATCCAGAAGACGAGGGTTCGAATCCCACTTGCAGCTGAATTTCTTTTTCCTCAAAAATCTTTTACCAGTACAATCTTTTACGAAAGTAAAATAACGTTACCATTCAAATGTCTTTTGGGAACTTGAAGGTTTGTTCTGAAGGCACAAAAAGATGTACGGGTGTTCCGAACAAAATAATATAATAAAAGGTACAATGATACGTACGTACAGTCAGCAAAAGAGTAAGGTGTGCAGACAGCAATTTCAAAACAGTTTTCCAATGTTGTGTCATAAGTTGCAATGTATCTGCAACTCTGCATACCCAACTATTTGGTTGCAGGTAGCATAATGAGCGAAAAGAAAAAAAGCATATTCAATTTTTCAGGAAAATTGTTTGAAACTTACATCCTAACCTAACTTTTTAATTGTAAAAACCTATATCTGAAGATAATTAAAAAACAAATTAGAAGCAGATTAAATAATAACTGTTAATTGTTTTCACCCTTTTATCCCGAAAAAAAGCAAACCGAGTTTATAAAACAAACTGTTGAAATTGTTTTAAACAAATTTTTTTTTTTTTTTTTTAGTCTCTCTTGTAAAGAACAGGCCTATATACCTAAAGTGGCCCGAAGTGGTGGTGTAGCGAAGGTTAAGTGTGAAAGAGATAAAAAGATCTAATAAGTTGAAACTAGCCGATTCTCAATCCAATTTTCTCAATTTCTCTATTGTGTTCATAAATCTACAACGTTCTGTCTCCAGAACTCGATGTACCTAAGTAAGTAAGTATTTATAGCTGGTACTCAGTTTGCTACCTTCGTCATAAAGATTATTTCAGGTAGCTTACCATGACGTCCTAACGCATGAGTCTTTAGACTGTGGGAAAGAGACAGAGCTATACAAGTCGTCTAGTGCCATCTCGTTCCAAAACCAAAAGACTCACGCTTTAAGACGTCATGGTAAGCCATCTGTCAAGTGTTTCTCATATTCTAAAATATTGTTCCAGTACGTCAAAAATACCGTCCAAAATAAAGATAAAGCACAAAAAGCTGTCATCAAGCGAACACCTGGAAGCGACTTGCCAGAGTGCGCCGGCGCACCCAGCGCCGCATCTCACCTGGTTCATTAATAATAACAAGGTAACTTTTACTTTATTATCCTAGTTTCACATACACAGCATCCCGTAAGCCACGAGCTTGTAGAAAACTACATACAGGGTGATTTGTAATTCGACGCGGTATTTGAAAAGGGTGAAAGTTTTTTTCTGTAATTTGTAAACCAAGTGTCATACATTTATTTTGAAAAATATGCTATGAAATACAAAGGAAGTTGTCAGAAAACTTCAAAAGAGAATTTTTATGACACTTAATTTCCCGAGATATGATTAGTTTTATAACAAACTTGTAATCACTTGATACAGTCTTTCATATTCTATCAAAAAGTATAAATAAATTCTAAGTGATGACCATCGTTACTTTCTAACAATGAGCAGTTAATGAGGTGAACATTTTTCGAAAAATCTTTAAAGTTTGATATCTCCAAAACCACTCAGTTTAAACCCATGGGTTAAAATTGTTGCAAATAAGGTCTAGTATCATATCACCCAATTTAAGGACCGCAACGAATTACGAATCACCCTGTATATACACATAGGTCCAGTTAAAAACTGAAACTGGATAGCACGGAAAAAAAAACCAGACGAAACCGCTACCATAACATAAAACAGTTGTTTCAACTTTTAACACACTTTTTAGTAAACGTGGAGTTTTGCGGTTTTACTGAATTTTATTAAAATGTAGATAACACTGTATAAAAGCATTGGTCCATGGCTATAGAGTCGCTCGACCTTTTCTTTCATAATAATATTTGAGAATACTCAAAAAATCATCATCATCATCAGCCTATAATGTTCCCACTGCTGGGACACAGGCCTCCTCTCTATGAGAGAGAGTGGGCCATAATCCACCACGCGGGCCCAGTGCGAGTTGGTAGATGTCACATGTCTTCGAATTTTTGGTTCTAGAACATGCCGGTTTCCTCACGATGTTTTCCTTCACCGTTTTTGAGAGCAGTGGTGGTGAAATAAATTACACAAAGGAATGCGCCTGGCGGGATTCGAACCCACGACCTACAACTCGTAAGTCGGGACCGATACCACTGGGCCACCACTGCTCCCAATACTCAGAAAATGGGGTGACTTAATACCAACGTTAAAACCAACTATATAACCAATTAATGTAGTCTATCAAATTCTGCCAAAAAACTCCTTAATTTTCTTCAGCAGATGAATTCTTAAGTGGAATAACCTAAGCAGTATTTCCACTTTTATCTTAGAAACGTCACTATTATTATGACCACTACCAGACTTATTATAACCACCAACTGACGGACCGTGTTTTTCAAAAGTATGTAAAATACCTTATATTTTTTATACTTTTGAAAAACCAAGAAAATAATGAACCGCGCTGCTACTTACTGCTCACATCGTAGCCAAAGGAATTTCGCCTTTATTCAGTTAGAATCACAACCCTGTTCAAATGTGTCATATAGATGTGCCCACAGAGATATTATAGGCAAGTTACATGAATATTTGAAACTGGTGGAGTACCCAACTCAAATGAAGCACGTATTGTATTAGTCTACTCGTATATTGCGTGGATGAAATAGAACACGGAAAAAATGGGATTGTGCGACAGCCAATTTTTCACATTTTTCCTAATAAATGTTTTTTATTATTCTATTAGCTTCTTACCTACGTTGCTCGCATGAGGGTCGATAATTATCCTACTGAAACGGCATAATGAATAATTCAGGGAATAAACTATTTTGTTGTGGCAGTGGGTAGGTTACAAAGCATGCAGAACTGATGGCCGATGGGGCCACTAGATTCTCGATTGGAGTCCACACACAAGCGCAGCGTAACATGTCCACCCACAAGGAGACAAAACGATCTAATGACGACTGCAGAATCGCGTTGGATTAAAGCCGCTCCCAGCCGGGCCTATTGGAATTCTATGGGAAGGCCATGTTCAGCAATTTCCTACGGCTGATATGTTGATGATCATTTTTTTTAATCCAAATCCGTTCAGAAGTTTTCGGGACAAAAAGTAACAAACGTCCATTCATCCTTACAAACATTCACATTTATTGCTTCCTCTTGAATCGCTCTATCTGTTAAAAAAAATACATCGAAATCCGTTGCGTAGTTTTGAAGATCAAAGCATACATAGTTATGGACAGGCAGAAAGCAGGAAGCGAATTTGTTTTATAAAACTGTAGTAGTAATAATTAGTAAGATACTAAGATTGTTGCCTTTGTAGTTTTGTTGTTTTCATTTGATTTGTAATTAGCAAACTAGCTTCGATTACGTACCAAAAGTGAAAATTAATCCTTAATTACAAGGAAGCCCTTCTATAGTTCTTAAACATAACATTCACATTCTTGGTAAATGAGTATCGTTTCGAAGTTATAATTATAAAACCTACTTGGAATACAGATGTTAGATCCAATCATGTTTATCTATCATGTTTTAATTTTCAAAAACATTTTAATAAACTTTGGTTAAAAAATGTATGGAATTTTAACAAAAGTTACTTTCGTCAACTATTGTTTAAATAAAAAAACCGGCCAAGTGCGTGTCGGGCCACGCACAGTATAGGGTTCCGTAGTTGCCCATCAAAATACTTATGCGAACTAACTAAACTGATGCGCTGAATTTAATTTTAAAAAGAAGAATTTTCGAAATCGGTCCAGGAGTCTTTGAGAAATCGGGGAAAATACATTAAAAAAAAGATTACGACGAATTTAGAACCTTCTCCTTTTTTTGAAGTTAGTTTAAAATAGTTTACGATAAAAACCTACCTATCCCCAAAAAACATACCTATTAAAGCTGTAAAAATAAAGTTGACAAACTTACATTTGCAGTTGAATAACATGTTCTCGGATACATTTTGTTTACGAAAATTTATTATCCAAGTACATGTTATAAGTTGGTCGACTATTACTCGTAAAGTTGTAAAGCCTACTTAGTCATGAAAATTTTCTTTTAAACTTCGTTATTTAAACTACTATTGTGAATTTTTTCACACCCTCAAACATAACCGTTTATCTGGTAGAGGGGGGGGACACTAAAGTCGAGCAAAATTTAGCACTTTAAAGCTTAATATTTCACAAACGAATTTTTTTATCAAAAAATTGTTAATGGAAACTATCAATATTTTTAAAGACCTATTTAATCATACATCACACAATCATCCCCAGTTTACGTGTACAGGAGGTACCCTAAAAAAATGTTTTACGAGATTTTATTTTACCACTTTTTCGGCACAACAAATCCGTATATTTACACCAAATTACAGCTCTCTAGTACTGTGCGTCTCTGAGCTAAACTGCGGACAGACGGACGGACGGACATGGCGAAACTATAAGGGTTCCTTGTTGACTACGGAACCCTAAAAAAAACTGGTCCTAAGTATTAGAAATAGAATCCATAAAAAATATATCAAAGACGTCGTCAAAGACGCCATAATTAGAACAGATAATAATCATAGACATGAAAGGCAAATAATTATGGTATTATATTAAGTTTGAATTTTAACCTTGAAAACTTACATTACTAAAAATGGATCTACTATAGCTATCATTATCGTTCTGCCACGGGAGACGCCCACGACAGCGGCCGTCGCGAGGCGATTTCCGGCCACTGTAGGCACGGATGGCGAGTAATGGCGCGAGGAGTAAACTCGCTGTCCGATCATGGACCATGCCCGGGTCAACAGCGCGTCTCGTTCCACGCAGCACGCCTAAAAAGAAAGAGCAGCCTAGAATGGAAGCCGACCTCTAGACAGTTGGAAAAAGACAATAAGCAAATAACGAGTCGAGAGGTGTTGGAGTTTTGTATCCAATATGTGACGAAAGATAATCATCAGTTTGATGGTTTTTCTCTACTAGCTGAAATATTACCACATTTTTCCAAACCAGGGTGCGCGATCTACTGCTGTGCTGCGTTCATGGGTTTTGTTCAAGTACGAAACAAAAAGGGCTTCGTGCTTTTTGTACCAGTTCCTTGTCGGCCATTTTTTTTTTTTCAAAACAGCGTACTCGAATGAAACATTGATAAATCGATAGATCAAATCAATACAAACATAAAATGTCAGCGGCAAAACCTCGTAAACCGTCACGTTTCTGAGTTATGAGCTGTCAAACATGTTAAATTAGTGACACATTTTTTTCTTATTTTTTTTATTTGGATGTTTATTGATCAAAAAGGATACTTCTGCAATAAAACTAATTGAATATTAGTTTTTTTCTTAATAGTGTTTTTTTTTATTACCGGCCTACAAGTTTTTCCGGCAATGTTTATGTATGCGACTTTGGATGTTTGTAAACATACCCACGGTACAAGAGAGAGAATTTTTTTCTATGCACCGTATTAAAAAGATAACTCTAGAATACTCCGCTTTGAAAATTCTATCGATTTAAATGAAAATGGTTGATTAGTATTCGAAAACTCAAATCGTACCTGTACAGACGAACGGATGAAATGAATATTTATGAAATCAAACTGTGAATTGAATGAGGTACTAACTCTCTTTAGTGAATGATTTTGAATATTGAAATCATTCAATGGATTTGTTGAAACTTTTCGGATGATTTGATTAATTTGCGTTATTGTTTATTAAGAGAGAAGTCGTTGAAAAGGATTAAAAAAAAAAGAATAAATAGATAAGATTTTAATATTTTAGGATACTAGTTTTTAAAAAAAACCTCTTCACTGAGAATTTTTCCTAACTTTAGGGTGCTTGTACAAGGCGCATGTAACCCGCGAAAGTAAAGATGCGAGTAACATGTGCAAGCAACTTGATCAAGCTACCCGCGGGGTGCGTGTACACGGCGCATGTAGCTTGAGCATGTTGAGGCACTTGCGCGGGATACATGCGCCGTGTACAAGCACCCTTACAGTGCCTATGCTTAGCCTATGACTCCACAGTGACAATCGTCACTGTGAAGTCAGTGGCCCGAAATTCTGTCGACTAGACTTGCTAAAAATATTGTATCATGCTGTTATTGGGTTGTGGAGTCCTTTCATGTAAAATATTGAAATTCAGCTATATGACATAAAGTATAATAGATCGGAAAAGCTAAAAAGATGATGATGCATTTACGTTGTTATAAAGTGACATAAAATTACAGAAGCGAACAGGTGTCAGGAAGACATGACAAGCCATAATTATTTTCAATAATTACTGAATACAACGTACTGGTATTAAAAAGTACAACAACGCATTGAAAGCACGCCATGTCAGTTTAGTCAACTCTGTAATTTGTTTTTGTGAAATATTTGTAATTACAAAGTAAATACCTGGAATTATTGCCGTTAATTTTATCCTACATTAGCGGGCCTTTCGAACCACCCAGGGATGTAACGAAAACTTTCCTACCTACATACAAATTTTGCACCACATCCTTGAGCTGATATAAACATTCATAACTATGTACTGTGCTCGCTGGAAGCCCGGATATTACTCGTATCCATGCTCAGATCCAAACAGCACATTTGTATAGCCGAAAGGCTGATTTTTTTTTGCGACTATCACCAAATTTTCTAAAATTATTAATGTAGGTAGTCTTAAAATAAAAATAGTTGAATGTCTGAAACAATAGTGTAGGATCAACTCGCCCCTTGGGTCTTGCCCCTTTCGATTAAAATGATCGACTCGCCCCGTATTTTATAATTTTTGTGGTGTGTTACGCTCCTTATTTTCTTAAGGGGCGAAACACGTCACAATTTTTAGATTTGCTGACAGTATTTTTAACTTATTAAGAATCGGGGGCGACTTCGCATATGTATGTAAAATTTAAGGGGGCGAGTCGCAATCAGAAAAGGGTTAAACAGGGTGATGAAAACAATGTGTTTGAAACTAATCTTATTAACTTTGAATTTATATGTTTACGTTAACTCCACGCGTTCACGCAAGGTAATTTGGTCACAAAATTGAACTCATGTCACACAAATCCGTTTTACAGCTCAAACATAAAAACACTGGCCGTTCACAATACCAACAACTTACCTACCACGGGTCAGCACTTAATCTTTATCTTTCTACATGAAGATTAAACTAAAGTTTTTACTATCCGTCTTTTACAAACTGAACTATAAAATCAAGTGTCATTTGACATTATTATGTTAGAATATAGGATAGTTGTTATCCTAGGCCCTATAGCCAAACGGCAAGCGACAATCGCAATCAAACATTACAGATCGTTTTCGTTTGTTTCGTACGCTATCGCTCAGCAGTCTTTACTAGATTTTCAACTTTATGCGATGGGGTATAAAGTTGAAAATGTATGTTAATACATTTTCAAGACTGCTGAACGTTAACGATTGTCGCTTGCCGTTTGGCTACAGGCTCTGTTATCACATTGATTGGCAGCTGGTGAGCGAACAGCTGCTGCGCAACCTGTCGCGCATTACCTACCAGTAGTTGTTCTGGGTCTAGGTGTTTGTGGATGTGTTTTTCTATGTTTATAAACGCAGCCATGACACAGGAGAAATTCCTAATATGGGGCAACGTTAAAAACAAAACACGAAAAAATAAATAATAATGAAAATTAGCATTCTGCAAGTTACATAATTATTTAAGGTGACTCATGTCGCAAATCCGTGTGACAACTCAAACATAAAATAAAAATAAATACAGTGGTCATTCACAATCTTATCTAGAAAGTGTCAGCATTAACTCTTTATCTTTCTACGTGACGATAAAACTAAAGTTTATAGACACTAGTGAACTTTCACGAACAACACTTATCACCTAAATATTCTAGTAACATTTCACGGATTCAACGTAGAACTGTCGACAGTCGACAACGCCTGAAATGTTCCATTAGACCGACGTTAGGTCACTTCTGACAGTAAATTGAGCCATCAACTGGACGTAGGAACTGACTGGTGTGAACTCGTTATTGCTGGCAATAACTGTCAGATGGAGAACAGTGTAGACCGGGCTTTAGAGAAAAGGAGATAGGTGTCCAACTGTGCACAGTGGTGTGATTCAAAATGAAGAATAGACGTTTGAATTATTGATTCTAAAAATTTTGATTGTCATGATGTAAGTTTCATTATATATTTATTAACCGACGAAAAAAAAAGGAGGTTCTCAATTCGACATGTATATATTATTATTTTTTTATGTATGACCACGCATAACTTTTCCTACCGTGGTCCGATTTCAAAAATTCTTTTTTTGTTGTAAGAGTATATCTCAAAGTTGGTCCCATTTAAATTTCAAAACCAAAATCGGCCTCTAAGGGTAGAAAAAAAGAAATTAACTGTCAATATTTCTACAGAATTTTCAATTATGAAGCGATTCTGTTGAAATAAAGTTAACAATTGTAGTTCTGAGGGCATTATTATATAGCAGAGATGTGGAGAACATAACATGATGGAGTCATCATCATCAGATCAACTCCAGATCCCTGTTATTTTGTGAAGTCAGTCCCAAGAGTTCCTTAACAGTTAACAACAGCTATATCGTGTGTGGGCTCATTTCACAGCTTGATGAGAACTTTAGACCTAGCTGAGGTATGATTGCCATCGAGGGTCTGAGGATGGTGATGGATAGCAGGGGCAAGAGGTCCTCAACAGTTAACAGCACCATTATCGTGTTTGGGCTCATTTCACTAGTCTTGATGAAAACTTTATACCTAGCTGGGGTAAGACAGTCGTTGGGAGTTTGAGAATGAAGACAGAAAGCAGGTGTACGAGGTCGTCAATAGTTAACATAAAAAAATATATTTTTATAAACCTTGTATTTTTTTTAGTTACAGAAATTGACACGAGATAGGAAACTCAAAAGTAAAAAATAAAACCTTTTTAAAAAAAATCAAACCGACGAAATATCTAACTGAAAAGCAAAAAATAATTTTTGAGGCGGCGCCAAAGAAACAATCAACGAATAGCTACGACGAGCTATTCAACCACGACAAGCTATACAACGAGCTATTCTGCTCTTTAAATAGTTAATTTATATGTTTGTTTGTTTGGCGCCGCCTCAAAAATTATTTTTTGCTTTTCAGTTAGATATTTCGTCGGTTTGATTTTTTTTTAAAAGGTTTTATAAAGGTTTACAGATCGATCAGGACACATAATATTACATTAAAATTAAAATCAACAAACATAAAATGTAATTCATTAAAGAAACACAAATAAAAATAAAATCATTAAAACAGAGAATTATACATTGGATTATTAAAATATCAATATCTAGCTAACTATAATGCAGTAAAACGGGGCATTTTGGATTTTTGGGGGTATTTCGAACGACCCAGAATTTCTAACAAAAACATCGATAATTGTCGGTTGGTGTAAGGTCAAATTTATTTTACAAACTCTAGGAACACTTTCATAGTTTACGCTTACAAAAACAAATGTATAATAAATTTATATTTCCCAAAAAATAGGATTATTTTATATGGTAGATAATAGTCCCAAATATTGATAGATTTGTTTAAAGTTTTTTTCAGCCATTTTCTATTGCTGTCCATAATAGCCCCAAATATGCGATATTCGGAATAATCACATCTTAATTTATTTTTTCAGTTCCTGTTGTAAATCGTTACTTCAAACGTTTATCTGCATAAGTAATGGGTTCTCCAAGACCCATTTAATTTTTTTACCATACCTAGCTATTTATTTGATATATACAAGATATTTGCTAAATTATATTAAATGTGTCCCAATTAGCCCCATTTTATGGTAAATTTTGGAAGTATAATTTTTGGTTTAGCATAAGCAAAACGTAATCAGCCTATAAATTTTAATGTGATTTTATTCTATTCAAAACATTTTTGTGTTCTTAAATAAAGATACATCCACACATTTTATACATGGGTAAATCCAAATACCTCCGTGTGTAGGCCGGAACGTGTGTGTATTTGTGTAACCTTATTACAATAGATTTCCCGTGTTGTGACGACTGACATGTTTCGACGCCATGTTTGGGCTCGTATTCAAATCCATACGAGTCAACAGCAATGTTGGTTGTTAAATCCGGATATTATTATGTTTAGATAGAGTTCATTACTTCTCCAGATATTCTATTAGTGAGATGCTTTGTTTGTTAGTAATATGATTAACTGCAAGCATGTGCTAAAACCTAAGTTTCAAGGACATAAATAGGCAAGTAGAAAGCGTCATTTAATCTTCATACCTACTCCATTGCTGCTTCATACCCACTTGTAGGAGTGGCCTCCTCAGAAGTTCGAAGATAGATGACTCGCGCTTCTGAAAATCGGAAATAAGAGACAGACAAACGCCATCCTACGTATAATATGGAGACATGACAAGAGGAAGACTAATGGTAGCCATACACCATAATGCCTATTTGTCAATTCGGCATAAAACTGCCAATTTGCTCAAATAGAATTGAACGTGTATGGGGGTGGAATGCCAATTTGATGGCATGACATGCCAATTTTGATAGGTCATCAAATCGTTTTTGACACAACGTCAAATCGGCAGCAGTGATGCCATCTTAGCAACTTCATAGATAGTTAGCTAATTTTATAAAGGTGCTAGAAAAAAAGCTAAAAAGTGTAACTTGTGGCTAAACTTTTTAGCTACTTTTCTAACACCATTTCAATTCATCATGACATTGAGACTTTCAAAATTAGTAAAGTAGTGTCTCGAGTCAAAAGACAAGATAATGCAACAGTGGCTCATTCTACATATAAATAAGTGGCATTCTGAAGAAATAGTTTAGTTTCGGGTGGAAATAAAAAAGAAATGAAATTCTTCCGGTGGCAAAATATATTTAAATATACAAGATACCCTGAATATGAATTTTCAATCTTAAGTAAACTGGGAAAGTAAAGCAGACTCTGTAGAGTAAAATACTGCAAAATCTCTGTAACAAATACAGGGATTATTGTCAGCCGACATCACTGAGAAGTCACTAAAATCCGACCACTCATGACTTTCGGAAATTTCTAGGTACTAATTTTTTAATGCATTTGATGTAATGAAATGTCTGCCATGTCTAAAGGTCAAGGAGTGGTGGCCAGGGCTGGGGTGCGTTTAAATCTTCCGGCGGTATTTCGCCGGAAAAAATTAAACTAGCGAAGGTTCGCTGAACGGAGTCATAAGTTTCTGTCAATGTTAGTTGTCAAATTCAATTGACAGCTCAGTTTATTGAACAAATAATCAATTTGCCGGTTTAATACAAATCCATAATCCACAAATAATATTTACTCTCTAAAATAAAAATAATATTCGTTTTTACTGCGGATATCGAGCAAAACAACAAAACGTAATGTCAGTCTGACAGCAGGATAAAATATTGCGAGGTAAAAAGGTCGCAATATTTTATCAGTAAATTCCATTTAGTAAAAACTTATCCCAGCGAATGACCGTAAACGGGGCAGATTAAATTTTAGTTAGCTTCATTTTTCACGTCGCGGTGTACTTAAACGGGGAGTTTGACATTTAGGCAGTATAAAGGAGAAAACTGAAATACTATGGAGCCTGGTACTTTATTCAAATTGACCGCAACCACAGATATTACTGTACTAATCGGAAGAGAATAAAATATAGTTTAACTAAATACCATCCTAGTCACGTAAACATCCTGCAAAATAAAGATTTTCATTGTTAAAGTTAAGTTCACATTGCAACACAATCTAGATTTTGGCAACACCATGTTTTACGTTCCTATGCTTACCAAATCGCTAATAATTATGAGGATGGTCGTACTAAAACGCATTTTGTAGTAATCAAAGTCATAAGAATGGTTACTTTCACGCTTTGGTTCCGCAAAGAAAATTAATGAGGAGAAGTAAATAAAAATATACTTGAGAATGCATTCAGCGTACCTAGATCGGAACGCGCTGCGCTGAATGACATTTGAAAAAAGCTAGATGTCATTGTCACGTTATAATGACATAAGTCCGTTAGACAGTCCCAGACCTCTGCTTGCGTTCGGTGTGTTGTTTGGTGTATATTTGATCTCATTTTAATTAGTAGTTATTAGTATTCGGTTGATTCTGTGAACAATAATTACCGTCTCGCTACACTGGACTACGATTAACCTCTTGACTTGACTTTCGAAGACTGGGAAAATCGTGTTTTTGTTTTCTGGACGTAGGTACCTAACCAACATGTTTCATTTTCTTGAATCGTCATGTTATTATTATGGTTTGGTATTTGGGATGGGCACGGTCATCATCTGCCTAGCCTTTTCCCAACTAGCTTTCAGTCGAACCGGATGCAGTTGAATATCAGTATTTTACATGGAGCGACTGCTATCGGACCTCCACAACCCAGTAACTGGGCAATACGATACCCCATGGTAAGACGTTGTCAGACTTTTAGAGATTCTGACTAACAGTTACGACTATCAAAGATCTACAAATGACAGCCGGGACCAACGGCTTTACGTGCTTTCCGAGGCACGGAGGAAACTCACTATGTCAGATGGTCGCCCATCCACAAACCAACCTCGTCAAGCGCGACTTAACCCGGAAGATTGGTCTGTGCGGCTGTTATTATTTAGCCAGGAGCTCCTCGGGTGGGATGGGCACGATATTAAGACAATATTTCCCCACCTGCACCTTTTTTTAGATGGAATATTAGTAAGAAAGGATTTTAATTAATAAATTCACATTAAAAATGCTTGAGTATCGTTTTTTTTATTTTATTTCCTCACCTCCTACCTATTAGTAGTCCCAAGAAAATACAATTGTCAAAGCGACACAGCGGATTAACAATCAGAATACGCAAAAAACACGGAGTAATAAATTATTTTGGATGACTGGTCACCCAGTGCAATCAACAGGCGCAGTTCGCTAACTTCGTGTCCGTGGCCTTTGAGATTTCTCTTTACAGGATAATTTGGCCTTTGCACTGGCAATAAAATAGAGCGCATCATCTGTATTGTAGAGTCAAGACCGCTCAAAAGACACTGGGGTCCTATGTTCACAGATTTTTCTTTGCAGTAGAGTGCTACTGGGATCTAAAGTCCCCACGGGCGTTTGACCTTTCCGCACTCCTATTTAATCGTTATTGCTTCCGAATGAAGTATTAGTTTCCCATTCCGAAGGTTTTTAATAATCTGTTACTAGATGCCATGCGTATCTAAACGTGAGTTGAGTAGCACAAGTACGTATTTGTAATAATAAATTATAATTGGGCTAAAACTCTGCACAGCGCCATCTATTGACATGATTAAAACTTCTCTACATCTACACAAAGTACTAATGGTGAACGCACATCTAGCCGCACCGCAGTCTCCGCAGTCCTTTTTCTTACCGATTCTGCGGCCACTGCGATGCGGCTAAGTGTGCGAGGTTTCATAGAACTTCATACAAAGAATTCGTAATGCGGGGACTGCGGAGACTGCGGTGCGGCTAGATGTGCATTCACCATAAATCTTCATAATTATAATTATTATTTTCTCGAAAACGCAGGCAATTTCCAGCTCGAAACTTTAGATTAGGCAGTCTATTGTGCAGTATTATCTGTTATGATTTTCTTTGCAGTGGTTAAATTTTCTCAGAATAAAGTACCAAAAAAATTCATGTCCTTTAAACTGGATAAAGGATATAAACGCAGCCCAGAGTCCTGCATATGGGATCGTTCTGAAACTCGACTTTTTGACAAATATTTATTTTTATTTAAAAATAACCAGTACTAATCCAAATTCAGTGACTAAATAAGAAAATAATTGTACAAAAACGTTAATAATATATAATAGAATTGACTAAAAAAAAAAAACAAATATTCTCCGCATTTCATTTTACATTTAATTTACTAGACAAACGTTTTCGAACGCACCACGTCTAGCATGCGTAAGTACCTATCTAGTCTGTGATGCGTACGCAATATAAGACAGTGTTCCCACTTTATAAATATTTTCCCTTTATTTAGGGTAGGGGGGTCCTTTCAAATGTTGGTCATTATTTAAGCGAAAAAATTGTAAAATAAATAAATATATGAAGGTCTTTATGAAATTAACTACCCAAAAACCAACCTTCATGCTTTGTGCTCGTGTAACCCTCTAGGAGGCTAATAGCACAGTATAAATATCTACAGTAGTTGATCTCGGCCGCATGATAGAAATAAATACCTACAGCCGCGCGGTACGTAAACATGCGTTAGGGCTGTCCGACCACTGTGCGGCGCATCGCTCGCGCAGGCAGTCGGCCTATTGCAACCGAGTGCGCACACTCAAACACGGAGCGAACTATGTACGCGTGAGCCCTAGATATACGGTAATCTACGTTCCTAGAATAATATTCATGACTGTGATATAATTTATGTAGTACACTGAATATACGTTGATTGTACACCGTACCGTAGGTAAATGAAGCTCACTGCTTCATTTCCGTGTCCGCCGACAATCCCACCGCGCCGTTACACCATGTCTTTACTTTGAATTACACAAACTAACAAAACACACATGCACCGGAGTTTTAACACAAGCGTAAGTACCTACCGTATCATGATTCATTCAGGACCGCCTTTAGCTTACCTATTTCACTTGTCTCAGTAACTTTACTTTATTCATATAATTTACTGTATTTATTAATCCAAATACCCTTTTTTTCATGAGATAAAGGAAAATACATAACCATTAAAAAGTCACACATGATGTTCCTACCTACTAGTTACTAATAAGTAATATTTTTTTATAGTCAGTACTTACCTATCAGAGGTTGCAGGTAATTTAAAAAAACATATGTCTGGATGCGTTATTGTTGAATTCATACACCCAAAAACAGCACAATATTTTCTACTCGTCATATTAAAATAGGTACTTTAACTGGTTTTGCTAAAAAAACAACGCACCGTCCGTTCATCACTACGGTACGGCCGTGACTGTCAGCGCCCCGAGTGCGCCCCGACATCGAGTCACGTGGTAAAGCTCGCGTTTCGTCCGTTTGTATGAAGATCAAATACTGTAGATATTATTACCGTGCTAATAGCTAAATAATAAAAAGCAACACTTCTCTGCATTATTATAATTAGGGTTCCGTAGTCAACAAGGAACCCTTATAGTTTCGCCATGTCCGTCCGTCCGTCCGTCCGTCCGTCTGTCCGCAGTTTAGCTCAGAGACGCACAGTACTAGAGAGCTGTAATTTGGTGTAAATATACGGATTTGTTGTGCCAAAAAAGTGGTAAAATAAAATCTCGTAAAATATTTTTTTTTAGGGTACCTCCAGAACTTACACGTAAAGTGAGGATTTTTTTTTCTCGCGTACCCCTTAGTGTGGGGTATCATTAGATAGGTCTTTAAAAAATAATGATAGTTTCCATTAACAATTTCTTGAAAAAAAAATCCGTTTGTGAAATATTAAGCTTTAAAGTGCTACATTTTGCTCGATTCGAGTGTCCCCCCCCTCTACCAGCTAAACGGTTATGTTTGGGGGTGTGAAAAAATTCACAATAGTAGTATATATAACGAAGTTTAAAAGAAAATTATCATGACTAAGTAGACTTTACAACTTTACGAGTAATAGTCGACAAACTTATAAAATGTACTTGGACATCATATTTTCTAAACAAAATGTATCGGTGACAACTGCAAATGTAAGTTTGTCAACTTTATTTTTACAGCTTTTATAGGTATGTTTTTTGGGGATAGGTAGGTTTTTATCGTCAACTATTTTTAACCAAATTCAAAAAAGGAGGAGGTTCTAAATTCGATTTCTCAAAGACTCCTGGACAGATTTTGAAAATTCTTCTTTTTAAAATTAAATTCAGCGAATCAGTTTAGTTAGTTCGCATAAGTATTTTGATGGGCAACTACGGAACCCTACACTGTGCGTGGCCCGACACGCACTTGGCCGGTTTTTTTTTATTTTCGACTTCAATTAAAAAAAAGGCAAAATTTTTCAATGTCAAAATAATCGTGTATTGAAAAGGTGATAATAAAAAAAGCTTTTTCAAGAAAAATGTAACCGCCTTCTAAAACAACCACAAAAAATTGTAAAATAATCTACAAAATAACTTTTCTTTCGGTTGTCGGTGCCTTTGTTTTTTTTGTCTTTTAGCCACCGACTTCCGAATGAAGAGTAATTTTGTAGATTGTGGTTGTTTTTGAAGGCGGTTACAGTTTTTTGAAAAAAAAATTTTTTAACTCTTTTTAGTTTAAATATTCAACCCGAATTCTTGTCAAGAACATCATTCTCTTACATGTGCACTAGAATTTTTGTAATCCTTCGCACCAGTAATTACATCGCTCATGTACACAATAAGCTAATAAAATTCCATATCTCAAAAATTACTGACCGATTTCTACCGATTCTGATGAAACTTGCAGTGTTCCCTAAGTTAAATGATACCTCGCACACCAAAAAAAAGCATTACTTAAATCGGACTCAAAGTTCCGGAGATATGCGAACACAAACTAAATCAATCGATGCCTACTCCTTACTGTTAAGGAGTTGTACCTTCCATCATCAGCTCATCCACCTGAAATGATGATTATCAGATGCAAATACTCGAACAGCTTTAGAAAATATATATAATTGGTACTATCTGCCTATAAAATTTGAAGGTTACCCTCGCTTTCCCTGGGATCCTATCACCAGAACCTGACCTGAGAATTTTTTTCCAAATCAGTCCAGGCGTCTTCGAGAAATCGGGGAACATACATTAAAATAAAAAATATTCCGAACTGAGAACCTCCTCCTTTTTTGAAGTAGGTTAAAAAAAGGTGTCGGAACAGGTAGGTAAGTTAAAACTAAGTATTTATTATACTTACGGGTAAGCCCCGACTCAAACGAGCGTTTTCTTTTGCTGGCACTTTAAAAGCGCTGACGTGTGAACAGATTTTGACTGGCCTGTTGGTCTAGTAGTTAGTGACCCTGACTGCTATGCCGGGGGTCGTGGGTTCGATTCCCACCCAGGACAAATCTTTGTGTGATGAGCATGATCATTTGTTCTGTGTCTGGGTGTAATTTATCTATAGTAAGTATGTATTTAAAAATATATAAGTATGTTTTCAGTTGTCTAGTACCCATAACACAAGCCCTGCTTAGCTTGGGACTAAATGGCGTTGTGTGATAGTTGTGGAATATTATTATTATTATACAAGGGAATGCATTTGTTCTATATCGGCGGTTTTTTAACGCCAGCAGAAAAAAAATAAATTTTCGCGCGAATGGCGTCTTAAAAAGTCTAGGTAGGATTAAAAAAACCAGCAACTGCCTGCAGGCACTATTACTACGATTAATGAGTAGTCATTATGACTTTTTTTTCAGGTGGGTCTACGAACCAATATCATCAAAATAGTTCAGCGGTTTAGGCGTGAAAGCATAACGAACAAGTGCATTTATACTACACGAATAAGTTAGGATAAAATTGTAAAATCATTTTATTTTTAATTTTAATACCTTTTTAGTAATATTAAAATACGGGCAAAACTGAAATCAGAGGCTGACAATATGGTTACTATGACAACGAATATTCAAATAAAACAATCGATGTGTATATAAGTAACAAACATCAAACAAAAATACGTTAGGAAATTCAATAAATTAAATTTTGTGGTTCGTTTCAATAAAATCGAGAAGCGTTTAAAATACCTACCTACCTAAGGGAGATCATCATCATCATCGACGACTTTGCTCTGGAAAAATTATATGGAAAACGCGTGGTCCAATTCTGACCCGACTCAATTTTGATTGCCATCGACATGCTAAGAGGATCAGCACAAAATAATCGCAGAACCTGCCATTCTTCAGACATGAATAAGGTGGAAGATAAAACCAGCTGACACAGTGATATACCTAGTGTGAAACCGCTAGGTATTGTACGAGTATGATCAAAATGTTTCCTAATTATTTCATGCAAACAATTTGATACAGAAAGTTGAGAGCCATTGGATCAATGTGTAATTCTTTATCATGGATTTAGGTACTTCGATTAACAAAAAATGTACAATGGATTTACATCTCAGTGAAGTGAAATATCATATTCCTTATTGTTGTTAGTAATAGTTATTTAGTGATTGTGTTTAAATTACAATAATTGTATTTTTCCTATGCTGTTATAACTTACAGAATGTTAATAATATAGGTAAAAGTAAAGTAAGTAAAGTAAAACCAACGACTTTCATTTTGATATGATTTTAATTAAAGCATTTCAAGCAAAGCTAAGCAGCTCTGACAGAGCAAATATATAAAATATAATTATTTTTGCATGATTTTACTAAAAAGGTGAGTACTGACATAATGAGTAGAGAAAAATAGAAGATTTGATGAATTAGAATAAGGGCAGGAGAACGATGAGACGACGAATCATAAGATTTGTAAATAAAATATAACTATTAATATTTCCCTAAGTATTTATTTTAATAATAAAAGGTTAAAACACTATATTATATACCTATAATATTAGGTAAACTACCACATATTTTATCATGTAATTCAGTGTGTTTTTCTTGCATGATTCACAGAGCAGCAGCGAAATTGAGAATAGGCAATCCTTGCTCTCAGTAGAGTTACTGTCCAAAGATAAAATAATCTGTAAACATGAAGAAATTACCATTAAATTAACCCATTTTTCTAGTGTAAAAACTTGTAACTAAATGATACAGCGAAGATGCTGGCTCAGTGATGGCCCTTGCTTGTGAATATTGTAGTTCAGTTAATTTATATTAGTGTGACAGATTCGGACCAAAGTGCACACTATATAGGTATGTTTTTAATCTACCAGTACCTATTAAGGGGTAGAAATGGGTTGTGAGACAGTTTAAACCAATAAACGTAATCAAATTGTTGATTACATTATATGAATTTGTTAGTGATGGTTTTGCATTTAATAGTTGATGTACGTATGTATCATCACATCCTGCATAAACTTATTATAGTAGTAGTAGGTATGGTTAATAATCTTTGGTCATTCCTACCTTATAACAAGTCCAAGCTGATAACTGTAGTAGTTTGCTTCTTGGCATACATAAAGTTGGTGGTTTTCTGTTAGTAGAAATCCTGTTTTAAATTCAGTTTTGCACAGATTCAACACATTGAAAGTACTTGGTTGCGTTTATAAAATAATTCGTGCTAAGGGTAAAGGTGTTAAAAAATGAACCGCAGGCATTTCGTGGGCGTACTCGGTATCAAAAACGAAGTCGATTCCAATTTTTTTATTATTCCACCGGAAGAATTTCATTTTTTTTACTTCAACCCAAAACTGAACTATTGCTTCAGAATTCCACTTATTTATATATGTAGAATTAGCCACTGTTGCGTTATGAGTAGGCATCACTGATGCAGATTTGACGTTGTGTCAAATCAATCTTTACGATAGGCAGTATGGTGTATGGTGTCTATGGACGAACTGCCGATTTGAAACAATTGCAAGCGTCACATCTATCGTTCACATAGGCAGGATGGTGTATGCCTACTATAAGGAATCGGACGAACATGTGGTGGTACTTACTATGGTTAGAACCAAAGACTCAATGCCATAGATAGGTGGGGTATCCGAGCAGTAAGAATTTATTCACTCAAAGTCGAAATTTTTCTACCAATGTGTGTTACCAGTGATGACGTATGGCGCCGAAACGTGGTCCTTTACTATAGGCCTTATTAGTAAGTTCAGTATTGTTCAACGAGCTATGGAGAGGCTCGGGGTCTCTCTGCGCGATCGACTCAGAAATAAGGAGATTCGTAGACGAACCAAAGATACCGACATAGCCCAACGAATTAGCAAGTTGAAATGGCAGTGGTCAGGCCATATAACACGCAGAACTGATGGCCGATGGGGCCGTAAGGTTCTCGAATGGAGACCACGCACCGGCAAGCGCAGCGTAGGACGTCCACCCACTGGGTGGGCAGACGATCTTATGAAGGCCACAGGATCACGCTGGATGCAGGCCGATAACAACCGGTCTAAACGGGAGGCCTATGTTCAGCGGCGGACGTCTTACGGTTGATATGATGAAGAATTTTTGAAGTGAAAACTTCTTTAGCGGCGTTGTACACTTTTTCTGTAATGGGTAAAAAATTTAAAACTCGCGTCAGGGTCACGTGACCCTGATCGAAAATGAGTAAGACGTCATTCAAATTAAAAATAAAACATAGTAACAAAAAAGTTTTCACTTCTACCGGCACTCCTGGAGTGCAACCTTTTTTTATTTTCTTTGAGGCTGCTTGATTAGTTCATAGTTTTATGCTTAGGCAATTGCTCAAGCTTGGTTGTAATTGTCGTTTGTGTGTTCGAATGTGACCTAATGCCACCCCGCGTTCGTACTTCGTCCCATTCGCGGTTTCAACCCGTTCACAGTTGGTCCCATTTAGTAGTTCGTCCCAATCGCAGTACCATCATACTAAACATTCTATATCTACGTATAGAATTTTGTAAATAAGCTAGTTTATAAAGGGTATTGCCGCAATAACAAACAAAAACCTGTCATACTCGTAACTAAACAACAACTGGACACCGCGAGCGTAAACAATGGCACGTGCCTGCTTTGAACTCAGTACTTAATTCGACCAATACTTATCGAGATTGTCGATCAGCCGCGCTCTGATTGGCGCGCTCGCGTCGCACGATATTTTTGACAAAACACTGTATCTTGAAACGCGCGAGAATTATTTTGGCAACAAACTGCATCTTCGGTTACCGTGTTTTGCTATTTTAGGCATTTAGTCTTACTTAAATACAGTGTTTTTTGCATGACGATATCTTAGATTTTTATGAATAAAGACCAAAATATATTAATGCAGGACCATGTAAAAGGCAAAAAGAAATCGAATGGACGTTGTTAATTCAAAACACTGTAACTGCAGATACAGTGTATTGGATTCACAGGGTACTGCGTGTCTTGTTATATTAACCTCGGTCCGTGGCCAAAGGAAACGATTAGCCACACCAAGACCTATAGAAATATAAAACTTTCTTATATCTATGCCAAGAACGGCTAATTTGAGGTTGACTAAAGTTGACCGTTTCCGGCTGAAATAATAATGTACCCATAACATTTTATTTTATTTGGGGAATACTTCTAGTATTTATGAAAAAGTATGCTGAAATTTTCATAATGAGGAGGCCCATTCGTTGCTAAATAAAAATGTTATCCTTACTCAATATTATAAATGAGACATTTTTGGATTGATGGATGTTACTCCAACATCTCGAAACGGCTGGACGGATCTTGATAAATATGACTTAACAATAGATTATAGTCTAAAATATTATACACCGTGACTTTTTAGTCGTCTTACAAAAGCAGCCCAGTTCATGTATTCAATGACTAGAACTCGTTTATAATAAAAACATAGGTATTTAAGAGATTTGAAAATTTTTATAATAAAATTTTAATTCGTTATTGTGACGCAAGGCGAGGAGAGAGACACCCTAGAGAGAATCACCCTTGTTTCATAGAAATTAGAATGGAATGATCTGCCCGACTATTGCACTGGGTAGGTATACTCTACAGCTTGATACGTAAACATTTTAACAGGGTGTTTCATATTTCTTCTTAAAAAAAACTCGCCTACAGGTATTTTAGGTCGGATACATTAAGTGAACCACTTTTGTAAGACGACTAAAAAGTCACGGTGTATAAGATATCGTCTAGCCCGATCTTGAGTATATTTTATAAAATAAAACAGTATTTCTTTTCCAATACACTTCATTAAAAAAAGAAGTTAGAAAATAATTGGAAAGTTCAGGAATATTTTAGTGTTTTTCCGTAGGCTTGTAGGCGGTAGCTAAAAATAGCGAAGTTAAAAATAATGTCATTAAAATTTGTTTTATTTCATTAGCTAAGAGTTTGTTTATAAAAGGCGTAGGTTGGATTCATTAGAAGGTCTTTATTTATAGAATGTTTCTTTTATAAAATTGTTTATTTGATAAGTATCTAAGTGAAAAACATTGAGGTTCTGTTTCTGTTATATTTAGATTTTCTGGTAAGTAATCTAGTTATTGAAAATTCTTTTTAAAATATATTAAGTCCTTACGAATCAATTTGAAGAAATGTTAATATGTATCATTAAATAAATTATTGTTTTTTAATTCCCTTGTTAAATATATCTGATAAGACAGTTGCCTGTCAGACCACATTGTCATTTGTCACTTCCCAACTAGCAAAAGATGATGTCCTAATAATTAATATAACTTTGACACTTTGACTAAAACCACGTCACTAATTAAAGGTTAAAAATAAAGGCGTAGGTGCGATTCATTTGGTTAATTATAGAAACGTGCCTTAATGAAATGGCTTTAATTGTTATGTAAATTAAACTCATTTTGATGTGTTTGTATTGCTTTGACATTGGATAAAACATTATGAGTTTCACTGGGTCAGAGCCCACTCGTACCCTAAGATTCGCACCCTGTGCCCACTCGTACCCTGGAAGTTTTGAGGGGCCCACTCGTCTCCTGAAGAATATTTATTTTTATTCATTCTTCTAATATAAGTACATGGACATGTGTATACTGCAGCTTGGTAGTCCTGGTACAGTCGCGCAGAAAAGGGTATAATAAGTAATTTGGTAGATATCATGTTTATTTCAAATAAGATTAAGTTTAATAAATGCCTCTAGGCTTTAGGCATTAAGTCAGTCTTCAAAATAATTAATCAACTTTTGGTTTCTTGTACATTTGTAAATATTTAGCAAAATATTTATAATAACTATAATAATCTGCAGTAAAATAAAATTGTGTAACTATTTAAATAAAATTTCAGTCATAACTGAATTTTAGATAAATTTACATCCAGTGTACAAACAAATAACCAAATATCAATACCAATATAACAAAAATAACGATTAATTGTTAGTACTTTGTACAGTCAAAAAGATCTACAAAATAATGCAATATTACAATAACTTTGTATAAAAGTAATATAAAAAGTAAAATCAGTCTTTATCAACTATGTAAAACCAACATTATTTTACTAACAACAAATACACCATGCAAAATTTATTTCTTTCTTTTTTCAAAAATCGGCCTTGATTGACTATCCATGATATAAATATATCCATCATATAAATCAACATACATATAAAATGTATGCAATTTTTTTTCAATATTTAATCGACTTCCAATAGGAGGAGGTTCTCAATTCGGACGTTTGTATTTTTTTATGTTTGTTCGGGCATAACTCCGTCGTTTCACAACCGATATGAAAAATTCTTGTTGGATAGGGGTATACTTCCGGAATGGTCCCATTAAAATTCTATCAAAATTGGACTAGCACTTTTTGGAAAATCAATAAAAATCAACAAAAACCTAAAAAGTTTTCAACATTGTCTACACCGATTACTCCGAGGTTTCTGGTCCGATTTCGATGATTCTTTTTTTGTTCGGTATACTTAGTATATCTGCCATTTGGACCTATAAAAAACTTAAAAAAAAAAATGTAACTGACTTCAAAACAACCACAAAAAACGTTCAAAATAAACTATACACAAAAAACTTTTCTTTCGAAAGTCGGTGACTTTATATTTATTTTATTTCATTGACTTTTTGTCACCGACTTTCGAAAGAAAAGTTTTTTGTATATAGGTTATTTTTAACTTTTTTTGTGGTTGTTTTGAAGTCGGTTACATTTTTTTTTGAAAAAGTGTTTTATTTTATCCTTTTTAGTTTCATTTCAAAATTACTTACAAAAAAACTTTTCTTTCGAAACTTCATTTAATAAAAGACCAAAGACACATTGAACAGTCTCGTATTCGCAATCACTTTCAATCTTTGAACCAATTATGTCACCGAGGCAGCCATAACATACAAACAACACCTTATCTAATTTTGTAACCCGTTTTTTTTAACAAGCCATTCGTAGAGAGAGAATTTTACATTGTAAGCCTATCGACAGGTTATATTATTATCATGATTATCATTCATCATAGCTCTTTTTTCAATGAACTGTTATGATTTATTAAATTAATTCCGTTAATAAACTGTTCACAAGTGTACTCTGTTAATCGTTTCTTATGTAAAATATAGCTAATTTTATCTCAGGTGACCAATAGGCACTTGAATAGGTGCCGAATCTTCAACTTATATTCTATTATATTAGAGTGGACGAATGGGTACCTTAAAAATAATATTTTTTATTAAAATATTAATTGGTACCCTACCAGGAGACCAATGGGCACCTACATAGGGGCCGAATCCACAACTTTTATGCTGGGGTACGAATTTTAGGGTACGAATGGGCTCTGACCCGTTTCACTTGATATATTATTCTAAGTTGTTCTTATGTAAGTATTGGCTAACGTTTTCATTTCATCATGCCTTTGGGAAAAAAATACTGTTCTGAAATAACTAAATGAAATAACATTTCTGTCCAGTCGCATTGCCATTGCCCTTTATGCTATTCGAGACACACATCTCCAATGGCTTACTTTGCAGAAATTGAGGAAAGTCAGCAAGTCTGTTCTTCAAGACATATGACTCCTTCGTTAGTAACCGAATTTGAGTTCACTTAGAAACTTAATTCCCGAAGTTTACTCCGAATGTGGGGCTTCTTATTTTGCCTTAAAATAAAATATCTGGTTGACCGAGCTTCGCTCGGTTTTTAAAATGTCTATATCTTGGGAACCGAGCTTTTCTCGAACCTGGAACCTTGATAAATCGATCCCTTGAGCCGAAAAACCCCTAATCTGTAACTTTCATGAAAATCCTTGGAGCCGTTGTCGAGATCCTGGTTATATATAAATATACAAGAATTGCTCGTTTAAAGATATTAGATATATTATGTAGTTGAAACAGCATTGGCCCTATAGCCAAACGTCAAGCGACAATCGCTGACGTTCAGCTGTTGCTAATACATTTTCAACTTTATACCCCATTGCATAAAGTTGAAAATCTCTCAAAGACATCTTTTTCATTTGTTTTATTCGCTTTCGTTCAGCAGTTTTTACTAGATTTTCAACTTTATACGATGGGTTTTAAGTTGAAAATGTATTAGCGACTGCTGAACGTTAACGATTGTCGCTTGCCGTTTGGCTCTGTTGTAGATTATCATTACAAATGACCATTGACCTTGTGAAATCATGGTATTTCTACAGGGTGTTAAAACCAAAAGCCTCTTTGATGTGTGACTTACATTATTTTGCTGCTACTATTAAAATTCCAGTATCAAATCCAACAGTCTGTATATCAAATCTGATTTCCATTTGTTAGTCTCGACGGATCTGAAAAGAAAAAGCAAAATCATGAGCTCTTTTAGAGAAGATCATGAATATAAAAGTGACAAATTAACTTTGTGATCTCTCTGGAATAATGTGACGTATGTATGTTTTATTTAGCACCTAATTCTCACTTTTCTTACAGGTTGATGAAAGCCTTACTATCCCGTTCGGGACTATGAAGGTTCACCGTCATCACCACGGGATCCCGTTGTCCATGACTAACACCTCGCTGCACTTCCCACTGACGAACCTGCAGTTGTACCCGAACCAGACAGTGGACATTACCTGTCTGAGCACCATACCCAGCTACGCTAGTATGGGCGAAGGGTTCGCTGATGTAATGAATAGTACTGTAACAGGTATGTGGAACAGATAATACTATACCTGAGTACTCTTTTACGCTGACGTCTGTCACTCGCGTACGGTGGGTCACTTATTTTTGTAAGAAAAACTTCGGTGACGTCAAGATTACAGTAAGGTGCTATAAGAAACACGATGTATATTTTGTACGCGCGCGACTATCGTACGCAACCGACAGCAGCGTAAGAGAAATTCAGGCTGTAGATGTATTTTTAATTAGGGTTGTAACTGACCCAGATTATTTTGTGTACCAGATAGTATTTTTGGTAGCGGCTTTTTTCATTTTTAGCTTGCGTATTAAGAACTGAATCGTCAGTTACTCAAAACTCACATGTAAGACAACTAGAGTTCTTAATACTAGTATATTGAAAAAATCTAGACAAAATTATTTAAACTCAGCTAAGCTGTCTAATTTTTAGGGTTCCGTAGTCAACAAGGAACCCTTATAGTTTCGCCATGTCCGTCCGTCCGTCCGTCCGTCCGTCCGTCCATCTGTCCGCAGTTTAACTCAGAGACGCACAGTACTAGAGAGCTGTAATTTGGTGTAAATATACGAATTTTTTGTGCCGAAAAAGTGGTAAAATAAAATTTCGTAAAATATTTTTTTTTAGGGTACCTCCTGTACTTACACGTAAAGTGGGGATTTTTTTTTTCTCACGTACCCCTTAGTGTGGGGTATCATAAAATAGGTCTTTAAAAAATATTGGGAGTTTCCATTAACAATTTTTTGATAAAAAAAATTAGTTTGTGAAATATTAAGCTTTAAAGTCCTAAATTTTGCTCGACTCGAGTGTCCCCCCCCTCTACCAGCTAAGCGGTTGTGTTTAGGGATGTGAAAAAATTCACAACAGTAGTATATATAACGAATTTTGAAAGAAAATTATCATGACTAAGTAGGCTTTACAACTTTACGAGTAATAGTCGACCAACTTATAAAATGTACTTGGAAAACATTTTTCTTAAACAAAATGTATCGGAGAACATCCTCTTCAACTGCAAATGTAAGTTTGTCAACTTTATTTTTACAGCTTTATTAGGTATGTTTTTACGGTATGTTTTTTGGGGTTAGGTAGGTTTTTATCGTCAACTATTTTTAACTAACTTCAAAAAAGGAAGAGGTTCTAAATTCGTCGTAATCTTTTTATTTATGTATTTCCCCCGATTTCTCGAAGACTCGTGGACCGATTTTTTAAAATTAAATTCAGTTTAGTTAGTTCGCATAAGTATTTTGATGGGCAACTACGGAACCCTACACTGTGCGTGGCCCGACACGCACTTGGCCGGTTTTTATATTTTAAAAAGCGGATAGATTTGCCATTTTAAATACAGTCCTTTAATTTTAATAATTATAGTTAGTAATGTAATTAGTAAAAATGTAAAACAATCATTTCATCCATTACTACAGGCAGAGTGCTAGAAAGAGAAAAAGTAATTAAAATTTTGAATCGTAGTTTTTCAGAAATGAAAAGTAAAATGTATTTGAAATACCATTTCGTTCTGAATATAATCTCACAAGCGCATGCATTATTAGTACATACATATTTTACTATAAAAGTAACGGTGACGCTGGCATTTTTTATTTAACATGAATCCCTGCGAAAAACCCCAAACCTTGAATTCTGACCTTCTAAAAATGAAATGCCAGAATGTAACTTTGTATTTTGTATTCAGCACGTATTTTTCACCGCTTGGGAAATAGAACAAGAATGAGCGTTAATCGATTTACATCACTCTTAATTCGAGACGTAATCAAAATTCGATCACGTGTGTCTAATTCATATTAGGTACGTCACTTGAACGTACGTGTCGTACGGCACTTACGCATGATGGTGTATTACACGTCAGAAGGGTTGATTCTAAAAACAATAGTGTAGTATCAGCTACACAGTCGGTGGCAAAAAAACAATGAAATTATTAAAAAAACCACCGACTTCCAAAAAAAAAGTTTTGTAGGTTATTTTACTCTTTTTTGTAGTTGTTTTTGAAGGCGGTTACATTTTTTTTTGTTACATAATAACAAAAAAAAAATTACAAATATTTTTTGATAATCTATTATGCACTCTTAAGATTTTTACAGTTATCTTTCCTATTGACTTGAAATTATCTTACACAAGTGACAAACATTTTCAAAACGTTTCCCATTTCGTCGCCAAGTTTTTAATTATTTTATTGATGCAAAGTTTTTGTGGCATTAAGTCAGCCCCCTATGTTTTTGTAATTTTCATTAGTAGAATGTCTCATAAGCCTCGTGTGATTGTGTCGTATTATCTAGACCCTTAATTTTCTCTTCATACATTTATACGCAGAATATAAACTTGACTACATACAAAGTTATTCATAAACGAGGTAACTAAAAAATTCTTACGAAAAATTCTAGAAAAATCTCTAACCAGGGAATTATACCGTTTGAAGCACCCCTCAAAATTAAGTCCTGGGGCGTATTTAAGCACAAAATCCAGCCAGGTCTAAATTTTCCGCATTTTCCGTGAAAAATTCCCGTCATCATTTTGATTTAATAACGTTTTTTTCTTTTTCAGTCAACGTAGTTCGCATCGAACCGGCGCCAACTCAGCTGCCCGTCAAAATCGTTAGTTCCCAACTTAATTTATCGTCTCGCTGTCATGTAGATGGTATACTGGTTGTTTTAGTAATATTTGCGTGCCATATTTACTCCTAAACTCGGATGTGACGTATGTATGCTGTAACATAACATCTGTCAAATTTGTTTTCATGTAAGGTAATGTGGGCTTTGTAAAGTCCCGTAGTAAATATTTCATAAAGGCTGTTCCGTATCATTTTGGGAGCAGATTCGGCTTACGGTATCAAATGACGCCGATTCGCCGCATATTGCGCTGCATTAAAACCCGCCGAACAATAATATGGGGGAGCCTTTATATTGCATGCACATCAACTTCTGGTATTTGATGCTCGTATTGACGTCCCTAGCGAATGTTACTAGTACGTATTTTCTGAGCTTAGTATTGTATAGTACGGTAACTGGGTACATACCTATAGTTTGTTGTGAGGAGTGAATTTACTGAGGTGCTAAAATGCTGCAATGTTTCTGAAAAAAAATTCAACTCAATATTTATTTATTTGTGAATATAGTATGAGCACATATCTTTTAAATATCACAAGATATGAAAAAAAAAACTTGTCTTTCCAGTTATTTGAGAAGTACTCATTAATAAATCAAGTATCTAAGGCTCAATTTAAATTTCCATTCAAATGTAACGGAAGCGAATTCCTGTAAGGGTAATAAAATTGGGCCTTGAAATCCAGTGAATACCTTTTGTTCATCACAGACAATACATCGTTTGATTGCGTGTTACTAATAACTTGTTTCGTGCGTTACAATTTGACAGGTGTTATAATAAAATTATAAAGAAACATGTCGATATTAATCTATTTTTAATTGGTGTAATACATCATGAGGATTTTCAATACAATATTGTTTTAGCCTATTATTTTTTTAAATATTTAACGCTTTTGTTTTACCTTTAATACTACGCAAGCAACTATGGAAAACAGACGCCACAAATTAAATAAAAGACCAATTTAAAATTCACAGTACAAGCAATTTTTTCAGACAAAATGGTGATTTAACCGCCAATTTCGTTCTAATTTTCCGTACAATAAACTTCGGTGAAAACTCAATTGCCAGCTATCGTCGACCGAATTCGTTTAATCGCTACTAAAATCTGCTGAAATAACTTCAAATGACACGATTTTCCTTACAAACAAATATTAATGTTATCAATGTTGGTTGTAACCTTTTTATGGTTGGTTAAAGTAAATCTCTTCAAAGTAAAGGACGGTGGGCAATTGTTTTATGAAGAAAGGCAATTTATTGAAGGATTTTGATACTTCATGCTGAATAAACACTTTTTTAGGCTATCACGGTTAGTTTCACAATTTAAAATGTCACTTACGGGAAATCTTCCGTGATGACTGTCATCCCGCGAGCCGTGTTGAGCTCCTTGTGCTTGAGTTGAGTTACACGGTAACTGACACATGCTTGCACTGACTGGACAGGTCCGCTCAAATCTGTGTGGTTCTTTCTTCAAAAGACCACCTGAGACACCTGCATGGTTCTCATAAATCTTGATCAATACAAAATTGTCTGGACTTTAAAAGAGACTGTGACCTCTGAGTTTGTTTCGGATGTTTCTTCTCAGAGTAGTCAGGTACGAAATACCGGCCTCATCTAGTGTAAAAATAGTGTCTTTTTGACGTGTTAAAGAGTTTGAGAAAACCAATTTGCTGAATAAATATCATTTATCATATAAGTGATATTTTAAATTCATGCTAAATTTTGTAAACTAAGTCCTTGACGTTTTCACCAAACCTAAATCTGGTTAATAAAGATTATCTACAAAATCTAAAGCACCAGTTGTATTTTACATTAGTCCGAATATAGACGTGCAAACCATACAATAAACAATAAAAACAATCTCTGAACGTTGCTGGACGCCAGCTAATGGCGTTATATAACTTTTAAAACTGCGCGAATTGAACATGGAATAAATGTGAATTTTATATATCAAACTTTATTGTCGTGTTATTTTTAACTGCACGTTTTAATTATGCTCAGGCGATTAAAAAAAAACCACGACCAAGCGTTTGTCCATTTTTTACTTTTTACAAGATGGCTGACATTTTCGAAGCGGTTTTACTTTTTTTATCTTTATGATGAGCTTTCTCTGCGCTTCTTTGTATCCTTTGTATATTTACCTTTTAACTTATGTATGCGCAATTATGAGACTGAATTAGAAACTTAGATATGTAAACGACCCGATTTGAAACCCACCTATCAACTGCTAGAGAGCCCATGTCCATTTTGTAATATAAAAATAATATAATGGCTAAGCCAGAGTCAGTAAAAGCGTGTTATGAGTCACTTACATTGTGAGTAATTGCGTGACTTTAAAATGAATGCATTGGCTTTTACATATCAGTAGAAAATGTATCTAAACGTGAGTGAACTTCTTGTGTTATTATTTATTTATAAACTTAGATACTAATGGAATTCTTGACGATAACTCGTAAAAACTGTAAATAAAAACTAAATTAAATGGAAACTAGATAACTGAAAATATATTAATACCCAATTTTGGATAAACCTATTTGTGTACTGCTTGTAGAATAGCTATTTATTTTTAGCAAAATGAAATAAATACGAATTGTACGTCCTTTTATCCCCATTTTCATTTAAAACACATCATCTTGAATGAATGCCTAAATAGCATTGCGATATTGATATTTCGACTTTCAGCGGGAACCCTAGCATACATTTAGTGAACATGGGAATAAAAGTCTTAATGGTTTTCTTAACATGAGTGTAACTTTTAAAACAAGTTGAAATAATTATTATTTATTATATTGACTTTTATTTTTTAAATTGATCACTTTGGTTATTATCTTATTTGATTGGCATCGATCATAAAGTAAACTCATTCAAATTTTGTTAAAGACAACATTAAAAATGTCAGTCAAGCCAATTCTTTTATAATAAGAAATCTCGATGAAGTGAATATGAATTGAAATGATTATGATGCTCGTGAGGACATGATATGGTGGATAAGACATCGCGCAACTAATGCCTCTATCTGGGATATTCATGTTCAAATATAAGTATTATAATTTAATTAAAAAGCTATCAGCCTTGTATCGGGATGTTTGCAAACAAAAGCCACCGATCTACTCCGAAACGACTTTGTTTTCAGGTTTCAGCCAATGAATACTCAATGAATTTGTCGTATTTAATAAGGTGTGACAAAGAGTCGCATCATCTGATCTGATATGAGTCAAACGTATTTTTCACTTTTGTTTCATAGCTATTGCACTTTCTGACCGGCTCACCATAATGTTTAAGCGTCCTTAAACGTGATTAATCACTTACATGGCATCTTCTTCTGACTAACTCGTCAAATAATCTATTTCTAGTTCATTCTTCCTTCATGATGTTCCTCATCATCATCATCATCAGCCTATAATGTTCCCACTGCTGGGACACCATGACTGCTTTCACCGATATTCCTCATTCATTCGCAATTCATAAAGCAATGACAAAGCCGTGTTAAAGCTCTGGGGGAAACATGGTGCCCATTCAGAAGCGTTTGAACCAACTGTCGTTGTCTAAAACCATGTGTGGAGTTTAAGAGACATAAGCGTGCAAACTGTTACTGAATGTACAGGTTCAATTCAATTCATCAATACGTGACGATCGCTGATTTTCCGACTGCTATACACGTAAAAAAGATATTCCTTATGCAGGAAATACGTAACGTGTGAAATCCATTTCGAATTACAATAAATATGAAAAAGAGCCTTGACTCTTGACTTTTTTATTCATAACATTTCATACATGAAATATTTTCATGGAAATTTACTTTTGTGGGAAAAAACACTGCAAAAATGTTTATCAATTTTATACGACTCTTATATTTATATAATCAGTACAAAGCCAATTATAATGATTCCTGCTTAATATGTATTGTAAACCAATGCTTTATATGACTTATTATGACATTCCATCTGTGTGTAGATAATAATATATTGAAATTCGAAGATCGAAGATCTGGGCACCACTAGTGCACATAATGGGCATTGTCCTTTTCACGTTCGTACTTTAAATTCTTCAATCTGCTTCTACACTACATATTTCAGTAGATAGTATAGTGATATCCACTCTCAGTTACTCGCTCAGTGGTGAAATCCGTGTTAGCGTAGACAAAGCCGGGTTGGACTGTTGCGGGACGGGTGGTGTTAGCCCGTGTCTGCATACAGTGCACATCGAGGCACGCGACTCGGTGCCTAATGATCTAGCAATCATTGCGCTCTCGATTGTATGCGGCCAGTATTCTAAGCGTACGAATTTTGACAAAAGGAAAGGTATATTTTGTGAACCTAATGGCGCTTGCCCCAAACGTCTTTTGCGGTTGATAAGAATTTATATTTAAAATGAATTAATCTAAAAACAGCTTTATCTCATGAGAGTAACATTAGAACTTAAAATGGGATTTACATTTTTAATAGTAATTTGTACCTCGGTACATGTTTGGGCCGAAAAAAAACATCTCCTTTATTCTTTTGACCCTAACGATCGATGCAATAAAAGTTCAGGGTATATTTTTTTCAGATTTTAGCCGGTTCGATTCCCGGGTGTGGGAGAAGATAATTTTCGAAAATCTTTGAATGCAGTTTGCTTTCTATTCAAAAATAAAGGAATGTTTCCTTTGAGTAAATTTTTTTATCTACAGTATTAAGAGTACTTTCCCTCCAGGTGGCATTACAAAATTCCACCCTGTTTAATTTCGATACTGTTGCAAGCGCCGTGATCACGGATGTACAAACGAGAGCCATTTTCAAAAATAAAAGTTTTTTTTTACAGCAATAACGCCCGGGTTAAATACCCGACTCTTGCACAGTATATGCATAATTTTCACATAAATTCAAGGCATATTTTTGCAAAGGCATTTGCATGAAACCATGTAGGAGGCATGTTGCGCGATGGAATATTTTATTAATGAGAAAATATTTAGGAGCAATTGTGTAACAAAAACATATCATGATTAGGAGTGAGTATTTACTTATAAACAATTTTATAAATGTTGTCGAAGTGGAGAGGCTTACATATCGTTCGGTTTGTATTGTAAATGTATAATATCGATTAATTAACTGTATCTCAATTTTTTCTTAAACCAATTGAAACGGTTGTAGAAAACAAGATTAAATTTATTATTATAATACAAAATAATAATAATAATTATTAATAATTATTATTTGATAATCCGAATGATTTAATTTTGAACGTAATCTCGTAATTAGCAAGCTTAAAGCGTAATTAAGGTAGATAATAATTATGATGTGTGTATATCTTATTAAATGTAAGTAACTGCTAATTTATGTAGGCTAATCTATACATTCTGTGGATATATAAATGGTATAGAATAACTGTTTTTACTTATAAGTTCATTATTATTTTTTTTTTTTTTTGTTCGGAAAAATTCATAAATAAAATGCTCGATTTTATGTTTTATACTGTTTATAAAAACACTGCAAATTAATTATATTGAATGATGATGATTAGTAATTACTTATTTTTTCAAAAACGGTTAAAGAACAGGAAAATTGATGTAAGACAATATAACTATCCTCATTTTTGATAAATAAATTTGACGTAAATATCCAAAATAAAAATTATTCGCATCAGCAATATCCATCAATCTTTCATCCAGTTTTCGATAAATACGGAATGAAATCGGAAAGCTTTTCGAAGTAATGACTCAGGTCATTATTTAAATTATTCTGCCGATACATGATACCAGTTACAATGGTAATAAAATTAAACATACCAAACTGTTCCCTGTTTCGAAAATAATTCTGCTCTCTAAAGATGATCAATAATTATGTTTATTTTAAGAAAAATGTTAGTCTTCGTCTACATCTTAACCCATTAGAGGTCAAACAAAAAGTACCATAATATTTTTTAAATAATTTTTATTTTCGTATTGTATTATCAATAAAATAATACACAATTCAAGAAAAATAAACAAAATTACAGTTTTCATGAAGTTACAGGGGTGTACTTGATTGAGTACACTGACCGCCTAAGTGGTAAAATTTCCAAACAAGCTTTTTCGGATAAAAAATATTTTTAGGCATTTTTTACATTGTCAGTGCACTCTTGAATTACAAAGGGCACATTGCAGCTGTTTCTTAATTTTTATTCCACTTCACGACCCATCCGCAGCGGGAGTCGCCCACAGCAACGGACGTCGCAAGGTGATTTCTGGCTATCGTAGGCGCGGCCATAAGGACGGCGAGTAAAGGGTGACTCGCTGTCCGATCATGGACCAAGCCTGGGTCGATGGCTTGTCGTGTCCCACGCGCGCCTCAAAGAGCTGTCAGCTAAATCACGGGGCTCCTTAGAGGCCTAAAGCTTGCCGGGATCGCTTGCCTACAAGATGAAGGTCAGGAGTGGTTGGATAGGAGTCAAGCGGTGTCTTGACCTACCGCCTGACCTAGGTCCTCACCGAGCATACGGTGCAGGACTGCCTCGCTTGGGCAGAGCACCGCCCTGTCCTCACGACTGCGACAGGCGGTGACCTCTCGCGCCTTACATTTTCCCAGACTATCGCAAGGGGTGAGACGGAGTGGGAAGCGGTCGCCTCTGTCTGCGAAGCAGTCATACTAGCGTAGGAGGAGGCGGGACGCGTGCGGAAGAGGACAGCATCCATGTCACGACCCAGCCGCAGTGGTAGACGCCCATGGTGACTGACGTCGGATGACGATCTACGACCACCGTAGGCGCGGGCATGCGGGCGGAGAGTAGTGGGTGACTCGCTGTCTGATCATGAACAACGCCCGGGTCGATGGCACATTGTGTTTCACTCGCTCTACTTCTATATTACAAGAAACTTGAAAGAAAAACACTTATATTATACTCACGTATGTTGTCACTGTACTCAACCGAGTACAGTAACATTTAAATTACCTTTGTTTTATTTTGGTCATAAATAATCAGTCGTATTGTTCTTTATAATTTACTCTAACATGTATTTTATGCAATCAAAATGAAAACAACAACTTCTAAGCAATCATTTTTTTATAAAATCAAAAATGATTCACTTACCTCCACAGTGTTTTGGTAACAAAACTTCAACTGACACTTTTTATCAAAAAAAGTTACACTACCTGCGTATTATTTATCAATATACTTGAACAGTGTTATGATGAAGTAAAATAACACAAATGCCTTCATTAACTTTACGAGATTTGTAAGTTGCGCTTAGGGATATGGCTGTACTCAATCGAGTACAGTGACCTCTAATGGGTTAAAAAAAAAGGTTGCACTCCAGGAGTGCCGGTAGAAGTGAAAACTTTTTTGTTACTATGTTTTATTTTTAATTTGAATGACGTCTTACTCATTTCGATCAGGGTCACGTGACCCTGACGCGAGTTTTGGTCACGTGACCCTGACGCGAGTTTTAAATTTTTTACCCATTACAGAAAAAGTGTACAACGCCGCTAAAGAAGTTTTCACTTCAAAAAAAACAATAGGGTTTTTATGATGTGGTTAAACCCTTAATTTTTTTTTATGAATACGAACTTTTTCCATTTGAGAGCTTTCAGGGCTGAAATTACTTACTACTGTTTATCAATCTCAGTGTAGGTATATTCTGATTTTAGTGTGCAATGCTTTAAAAGACCATAAACTCAATGACTTACAAGCATCCAATTGAGATTTAATAAATTAATTTCATGCGATGACAAAAATTTTAAGAACATCTATTTTTTTTTCATTGTATCTGTTGTATTCTACAAGGTGTAATCGAAATCATGGGCAATATTTTAAACTAAGGATCTACTCATGATGCTGTTTGCATTACGGCTAATAAATCGTAAATCGAAAATATTATTAATGCAATAGTGGACACCTTTAAAAATTTAGTATGAATACTTATGTCACATTGCAAAGGCATTATTGCAAATAAGCACTATTAATAATAAAAAATAAATCATAAGCCCCAAAAATCTTAGAGTACCTATCAAAATTTTAAAGGGCATTACACTGCGCGCGGAACGAAAAGTAAACATAAGCATCAAATAATATTAAGCGAAGATACTTGCATTAATAATGTTTTTGAGTTCCGTAAAACGATTAGTATCGTTAGTAAAAGTTTAAACTATTGCTCATTAATAAAAATTCACCCTGTATAAACGAGTATCTATGATAATATTCCCACGTCATTTTTACTTTTGTTTGAAGAACAAATAGACGTACCACAGAGGTAAATACAAATAATACATCCATGCATATTTGCTCTCCGAGCGAAGACTCATAAAAAAACCTCAATTTTTCCTTTTACGGACGACGCACAGTGTTTCGTCTAGTACAAGCTAGCGAGACAAAATTATTTCTTTACTTATTTTAATTGTTTACGTATAAATAAGGTGTCTTACGTCGTTCTGTGTTCTCTAAGTGTTCCCTAAGTCCAAAGGTGTGCATGCAAGATGGTCACCAAATTTCTTACTTTTGTTTACTAATATCACGAACGTAAACGATCCCTAGTACAACAAAAAAAGAATTTTGAAAATCGGTCTACAATTGACGGAGTAATCGCGTAACAAACACGCAAAAAGTAAAGATATCCAAGTAGCCGAAATTAATAAAAATGCTCACAAAATAAAAAGTACTAAACCAAATTGGATGAAATTTTTACGAGACCAAATGGCAAGTATACTGCATCGAACAAAAAAAGAATCACACTAATCGGACTAGAAACCTGGGAGTAATCGATGTACATACATACATTTATCATAGCTATGGCTCGTTCTGAAAGAAAGTAAATTACTTTATCTGCGGGCGGTTTCGGGTGCCAAGAACTAAAGCAACCTACGCCTGAATGTTTCAATTATAACATACAGAAAAATCTAGCCGGATACATTGGGATACAAAAAGTTGCAACCCTTTAAAGTTTGAAGTTAAGAAAAAATATGTGGGATTATTTCAACATACTTATAAACTCTAATTTGGGCAAAAAAGTACATGTATTTTTTTCAAATCAAGTCAAAATAGTAAGTACATACCCTCAATAGTACAATCCATAAAAAGAAAATCGTTTCACTTTCATATCAAATATTTGAGATGGTGTCACAAGTGTGCTAAAAATGCAACTTATTTACAAATGAAAATTGCACTTCCTTTATAATGAACATTAACCCCTCCACAAAATTACTTGTTGAAGTAACAAACAAATATTTTTTTTGAATTCCTTACCTGGGAAGGGTTGGCTACAAGTTCTTATCACGAATTCCTGGAAATGACGTCATGAGTTTTGTCCCGCTAGCTTGTACTAGACGAAACACTGTGCGACGTTTCTGTTCAAATACAAATAAAAAATGTCCCTATTACTGGAATAAAAGTCGATTTGTCTGTCCCTGGTTTTCTAGACTACCTACATTGTTTTTTACATAAGTTAGAAACTGCATTGAAATCGAAAAGATAATTTACTGTATTTTCTATATTATTATTGATGATGTAATTCATGCAGGCTATCGATGTCTTCCTTATGCTATACACTCTTTATATAAACTTTAAGTCTTATTGTAAGTTAGATTTTATATTGTAATAGTTGTAATGAATTAGTCTGACAACCAGTCTAACCATTTATATCGTATTACCCAGTTACTGGGTTGTGGAGGTCCGATGGGCAGTCGCTCCATGTAAAATACCGATATTCAGCTGCATCTGGTTCGACTGGAAGCCGACCCCAATATAGTTGGGAAAAGGCTAGGCAGATGAGTTGTAATGAATTAGTGTGAAACCATTTTGTCTTTGTCCTATTTTATGTTGCTTCATAGTGATTGTCACTAATGAGACTATTATGTATTGTCAATTACGCATACGCATTAATGTAAACAAAAAAATAGCGTAATTATTATGTTTTATTATTCATATAATTTATCTCCCTCTAGCATAAATTGTATATAAATGTGAGATGTACATTTCGAATGTAATTTATTTGTGAAGATATTTTATTCGATTCACTCTAGCTGATAACCTAACTTCCTCGACAAGTTTATTTATAGGTTCAGGAGTATTGCACGGAGCGCCGTAAATCACTGTTTTTAACACAATTTACTGTTTAATTCAGTACCCTTAGCACGAATTTTCAGTATTTGAGACGTAAAGTAAACTGGAACTTTGACAATTTCAAATTGACAATTTTCAAGGAAAAAATTAGTTCCTGCTTCGCACACGAGAGGCGCTGTCCCATTTTTCCATACAAGAAACGCTGTAAATATTGTAAAGTAAAAGAGTGAAAATTCGTGCTAAGAGTACTGTTCTCTCTAAACGTGATTTCGTCAAACAGCGAGCTTGGCGTGGCGCGACGTTAGCGTGGCGTGTTCTTGGCGTGCTTATCTAGCCCGTTCGTATATTCAATTCAACATATTCACGGTGACTATCGCAATATAAATCATAGAGGTTCGTACACAAGCACGCGTCAATTGATACCATAGTCGAGAGGTACCTTCACACAAAAGATACCACGCTAATGCCACTTAGAGGGACGTTCGCCAAGCTGACGCCACGCTATCGTTGCGCTACAGATCTCGCTGTTTGACAAAGTCTTAAGAGAACAGATTTTCATCATCAATCACTTAAAATACCTGTAGCACAATAACATATCATTTATGCGCAATATAATTCTTATCAATTAAACCAAAGCCTACGTTAGTTCTCCGTGCAATGTATCCGAGCCCTTAGAAAAGTAACGCACTAGGCAGATTAACTGCTGCAGAAAACTATATCTTCGGAAAAATGCGAATCTGCTAGATCCGTTACTGCAAGGAAGATAAGGTAGAGCAGTTTTCGTACCCAGTGCGTTCCTCCTTAAGCCTTCTAAGTTGAAATCAAACACTTATGTGAAGTTAGTTGAGCCGATAGTAGATAATGAATAAATGTTATTATATCGTATGTTTCGTGAGACAGTCTGTTGCGCTGAATTTGTATGAAAAATTATGTCTAATATTTACAAGATGTGAAATTTTATCTCTTTATAATATAAATGTATTACACGTTGGTTTACACATAATGATCTTTTTTTTTTATTTTTGTCCCTCCTTGAAAGAAACTTCTTTCTAAATCTTGGACGTCAAAGTTGGAAAGCACGATGTGGCGCCACGACTTTCTTCATTTATATTCCAGTGAATGTGCACAAAATCCTTGGATTTACAAATTTTGTAAATCCAAGGATTTTGTGCACATTCCCAAAAGAGTTTGCCTTACGATAATGGTCGCCCGACGACTTTTCAATTCGCTAAAATAATAGGTACAATTACATTTCACAGGAAAATGAAACAAACATAATGGTTTATATTTGCATAGCTAATGAATTCACGTTACCATGCACATTTGTGTAACATACAAACATAATTACTCCATACATAGTCGTAAATTAAATCAAACTGACTTTGGTAGGGTTTCGAATGCAAAGACAGAATAAATACGCAAAGCTTTCGTGGCGCAAGTAGTGGCTAGACAAACTCGGTGAGAAAACTAACACCATTAAGTATTCCCGTCTTCTTTGCGATAACACAGCGGGTGGAGCTACTTCGTCTGACGTCCTAAAATATCAGTTCACTCGAGGCAATTTTAAAGGATAGTAAAAAGTTAGTGTTTGTAAAGTAAGAAGCTGTACTTTCTATCTAATACGTAAATATAAAGCAAAGCTTCTGCAAGCCAGTGTACAGTCACGAGCAAAAGTATTTAAACACTTAGCAGTATTCAAAAGCGATGTTCAGCTACCGTATTGATTAAACTTCTGATTATTTCATTAGACTTCTATTTTGTAAGTCATACTATAACGAAACAAGTCTTATTTCAAAGTGGAGACCAGCATTTTACGAGTAAATTGCGTTTGAATTTTGTTAAGTGTTTACATGTTATTATATATTGCTCGTGAATGTACCACAGAGATAAAGTTTACATTTTTTTTTCAGATATCTGACGATTTTTCTACTGAAGAAAGAAGCAGATAGTGATAAGAAAAATTAACAACTGAATCATATTAACATATGAATGTGAAAGTTTATAAGGTTAAATGAATGTTTGTTTCTATCATGCTCCAAAGTTTGGATTTTTATGAAAATCATACGAATATTTTACCTGGATCAACATATTTTTTTTTATGAGGATTCTTCATAAAGATCAGCCAGTGTATGACAGACATAAAGTATTTTTTCAGATATCTGACGATTTCTGCTGAAGAAAGAAGTAGATAGAGGGTGTGGTAGCGATATACAATTTAACAACTGAATATTTAACTTGTTTGTTACTCTATCATGTTCCAAAGTTTGGATTTGTATGAAATCAAACGAGTGTTTTACCTGGATCAACATAATTATTATTCTTAGTGAATGATGACGCTGCTATAAAACAATTTAGCTATAAAATCCTCATAAGTTTAATTACGAATAAAATTCATGTTATCTTTATTTTAAATAAACAATCTAAACAAAATTTAAACGAAGACGTCACCTAACAAAATCAAAAGCTTTAAGTAAGAGTTAACGACCTCTAAAAGAAGTTAACTGTCGGATGTTTTACCAACAAAATGAAGAAACAAAACGTTCAAATTGCGTTTTAACTAAATAGCTTTTTTAATGCAGACAGTAAAGAACATTGTGAGAGAGAAGTTAATAAAATAGGTAAAAAGTTTTCGCGACCCATTTCACGGTAAACGTTTCTCGTCCTACCACCGTTTAGGGCACCCGAGGGCTTAACTCATTATCCAACTTTTAAAATGAGTGTACCACTTGAGTAGGTTGTATAGGGACAGGACAGAGGCCTATTATTTTGAAAGAAAGGCAGGCAAAGTTCGATGGCTCACATTAAAAGCTATTGTCAAACAGAGAGGCGTGCCGAAAGCGAAGCGAAGCGTTTTCATTTGTAATATAGGGAATTGTTTGAATCCAGTCACATAGAAACGCGAAAGCGATGCGATAGCGATAGCGATCCGAAGGCGTTGGCGATATTACAACTCAGCGAGGCGTGGCGAAGGCGAATGCGAAGCGTTGCCGAACTATTAGTAATGGCTGGCTTTGTATGCACGACGTCAAACATAAAACTAAGCGAAGCGTTAGCGAGGCGTTTCCGAGGCGAATCCGAAGCGAATCCGAAACTTGACAGTGCCACAGTGACACACACTGTCATGCCGATTTAAAAACTAATATTATTTACAAATTAGCTGTTCTGCTTTGTGAGAAATGTGGAATAATCGAGGACGTGCATCATATCTTGACCGAGGATGAGTGGAGCGAACGCTTCTGGTGAAATCTGTTTGGTCATCACGCTAGATATTGACGACAAGCTCAGGATGCCCACGGAATTTAACTGGTGCATATGTGGTAAAGCTACTGCTAAGCATATAGCCCGGGAGTGATGCTGAGGAAGCTGTTGTGGTGGCGTTAATTGGCACGCGCCACTGCTTGCTGTGTCCGGTGGCCAGGCCCAACATACTGGCCAAAACACCTCTCACAAGAACAATCCGTGTAATGAACGAAGATCATGAACGGATGTATTTTCATGCGGCTTGAGTGAATAACGCGTACAAATATCTTTTAAATATAGCTATTTATGTAAGAAATCTATAAATACATTTTGTTGTTGTAATTTGTATTTTAATGTTGTTAAGAGACATATCACTACTGGTCAGGTGCAGCAGCAGGCAACAGTGCTGCGCAAACACCTTTACAAAATAAAATATAATTATGAGGACGTAAGTAACGCATTCCGTACCTATTCGTTTGCTATCCTCTTTATAAAAGTAACGTATCTAATGGGTGCTTTTCCATTTGCCGGCATGGCACCGGCGCCGGGGCCGGCGCTGGCAGTGCAAAAGCGAGCCATACCATTTCATACATTTTTGCTATTTTTGCCGGGCCGGCTAATGGAAAAACGCCCAATAGGTGCACCGTGTAAAAATCAAACAACTTATTATTCAATTATTTTATTGTGATATTATCTATAACAACGATGTCATGAAACCCCTGCTCTTTAACATTTTGTTGATGTGTTTTAACCGTACAAAACACACATTACAATTTTTTTTCAGAATACGCACGAATGTATGTTCAATCACATGATTATGATAATAGCATTATTGTTTCCAAAATAGGACTGGAATTGATAAATTAATATTAGTGAAGCCATACTTCAACAGTCAATTGATTAATGCAAAGATATCGTAACACAAGGTCGTGGCATTCAAAATATCATCATTTAATCCTCTGTTTGATGTCGTACTGTTCTCATCTTCAACAAAACGACGGCTGGGCCTCAACTTTTTCAATGCAAATCAAAGATACTTGGTACCTCCTCAATGAAAATATAACTTATTGTTTTCCTTTATAGGTGGACCAATCCAGTATTCGAATAATCCGTTAACCGTGTCTTGAGAACTGGTAAAGTCTAAATACAGTCACAAATGTAAATACAAGTTGTGTTTGGTCAACAGTAGGTAAATGTCTGAATATTATTTTCAAAACCTAGTTTTTATCGCATACTGTGGTGTTGGAAAACTAAGTATGTGCACACACACAATGGCTTCACATTTTCTTGTTGCATATTCGTTAATTACTTTACGCAGTCGGTCGATTAGTAAACAATCACGGAAAATCAACAACACAAAACATGAAATCAAGAGTTATAGGCAATATCAATAGATGTCAATTTGTGACATGTTTACGGTATCACTATTTTTTTTCATTTTTTTTTTTTGGTTACGACTTCAAGGCCTTTATGCTGCCATACATTATAATTATTATAGAGATACTATGTATATCAAAATCGATTTTTAGGGTTCCGTAGTCAACAAGGAACCCTTATTTAGTTTCGCCATGTCCGTCAGTCCGTCCGTCCGTCCGTCTGTCCGCAGCTTAGCTCAGAGACGCCCAGTACTAGAAAGCTGTTATTTGGTGTAAATGTACGGATTTGTTGTGCCGAAAAGTGGTAAAATAAAGTCTCGTAAAATATTTTTTTTAGGGTACCTCCTGTACACGTTAAATGGGGATGTTTTTTTTTCTCGCGTACCCCTTATTGTGGGGAATCATTAAATAGGTCTTTAAAAATATTGATAGTTTTCATTTACAATTTTTGATAAAAAGATTTGTTTGTGAAATATTAAGCTTTAGTACTAATTTTTGCTAGACTCGAGTATCCCCCCCCTCTAAACGGTTATGTTTGAGGGTGTGAAAAAATTCACAATAGTAGTTTAAATAACGAGGTTTAAAAGAAAATTATCATGAATAAGTAGGCTTTACAAGTTTACGAGTAATAGTCGACCAACTTATAAAACGTACTTTGATAACATATGTTCCTAAACAAAATGTATCGGAGAACATGTTCTTCAACTGCAAATGTAAGTTTGTCAACTTTATTTTTACAGCTTTAATTTAAATTATGAATTATGGAAGAATTATCACCGGGTCCGAGATTTCTGTTATTCGTGGTGTAGGAACTTAAAAAATTGTGTTGTACTTCCTAGCACGACCGTGAACATATTCCTTACAACTTTTGGTGGTAATAAATTTTTACTATTTTATACCAATAATTTGAAATTTTGTACCTCTCAAAAACCGTAGATTATACAGGTCGTGCTAGGAAGGCTACTTCCCAGCACGACCACTCTAAAATTCCCAGCTGGCATCGTAGTTGAAGACACGGGAGCAAGCCTAATTTTTTTTACTCATTATGTACTCTTACGAACCGATGAAATTTCGTAAATTATGAAAAAAATATTGAAAAATTTGTGTTGTACTTCTTAGCACGACCGTGAACATATTCAATATAACCTTTGACGGTAGTAAATTCCTCTTTCGTTATTAGTCGCCGAATTTTTTAATCATTTTTTCTTACAAGTTACGACATTTAGTGTCTTCGCTAATCAGTGGTTTAAAATATTACAATATGAGAGAAATTTATTACCATCAAAAGTTATAATGAATGTGTTCACGGTCGTGCTAGCAAGTACATCACAAAATACAAAATAAAATAATATGGCGTTAAAAAAAACGCCGTAGAGAAGAAATGCAAGTCTATGTATCTGTTCACACATAGCGCTTTTAAAGCACGGCGCTTTATTTCGTACTGTATTTGACTTTAAGTGCTGGACGGTGACATTTAAGTTCAATTTAATTTTTTGTTATCGACGCCCGAAAAAAAAGCGCTCGTGTGAATGGGGACTTATGTTTTGATCGTGACCTTTAAGAGTCGTTAGTGTCAGATAAACCAAAATAAACTCACGCGGGTATCCATTCAGTACATTTTTGCTTGAGCACGCGTTGTGTAGGCTATTTTAAAAGTAGGTGTGCAATCTTGACGCCAGTTAAAATGTACTTTATTCTCTCAAGCAAAGATTTTACGTTTGTTTGACTGTTTTTTGGAAGTGACTCTTCTGTACGTAGTATTATTAAGTATTCTGTGCATACATAGACAACCACAATTTTAAATGATTTTATTTTACATATTAGTGCGGGAGACTGATATATAGAAACTCTTTACAATTTTTCTCTATGAATGTATTACTCTTTATTTTGTTTGTCACTAGTGCTGTCACTAATATGTCTTAAATAATATTATGTTAATTTTAAGTATTTCAAAACTTTTTTTAAAGGTTTTAGTTAAATCCCTATCCAATCGTGAGATGAGAGATCCAGCGATGTGATTTATGCTGTGCTTATTGAGAATAGCATAGCTAGGCAAAGGTGACTGAGACGAAGCCTACGATGGAGCGAGCTTACCCAGAAAAAGCCTGTTCATTCTAACTTTGAAGAGAAAAGAATATGGATGCCAAATTCATTAAACACTTTGTTATGCCTCTCTGAGCTGCATAGAAGCTTCGCTCTAATCAGTATCAGTATTTGTGTTGAAGATGAGGACATGGAATTAGACGAGAGTCTTATCTCTGGAAAAGTACCCTATTCGAACGGAGGGTTTAATGGAGAAGATGATTTATTGACAAGACTTTGCCACACGATACCTTAGAATTATTAATCAATGGATTCTTGGAGAATGACCTATTTGGAAACACGCGATTGTCATAATATTTATCTATTTAAAAGTTAAAATTATTCAGTTCAGTAGGTACTTCAAGAGACATAATTATTGCCAAAAAATAGTACCTATGGTAATGTTTTAGACATTAACAAAATATTACTGTATGGGCAGGATTCCTCGATATTGTTGATAAAGATTATTAAATAAACAATTTTAAAAATGTTGTTTTTATTTTTACATAGTACACCTGATAAGTATTTTTATATTAGAGGGTTGCAAAAGGGCCACTACCAGCCAGCGCCGACTTACCTACAGGTTTAGGACCTAACGGCTCAGTTCCTGACGATGGGAAGAGACCAGACGACATGACGTTGGGATATTGGTAGGCGGGTGGGCCTTTGGTGTGTGGCGGTATATCTTATATTGCAAGCACAGCGGCTGTGCTGTCGCTTTTGCTGTGGTTGCTGAGACCCTCAAAAGGCGTGAAATATACAGCATTTACACCACTTCAACTGCATTTTTGACAGTGGTAACCAGTGATGACATCAGCTGGTGTTTTAGTGGACCAGGCAAAAGCCAGCCAATGCCAATTGGGGTATAAATATTGTAGGTTGATTTGCTGGCGTCTGTACCACGCGAAGAAAACTTGAAAAACCTGAGTCGATTTCATCGATTAGCGCACCTTATCTAATAAAAAGAATTCAAACTGTTTTCTCTGTGAAATAAAGAAACTGAAGAAAAAGAAAAATCTGGCAACACAAACAACGTGCACGCTTCGGTCTCGCTTTCCCGTATTTGCTCTGTTTGACGTCGTTCTTATAAAGCCAGCTAATACAACTGCCACGCCTCGCTTCGCGGGCACGCCTTTCTGTTTGACGTGGTCTCAGTTTCGGCGCGATATCGCTTCATATTTCCATACATGACGTAACAAAAACGCTCCGCTTCGCCTTCGGATCGCTATAAATTCGGTACTGGCTTCATACAAAACGTCGGTTCGCTGCACCCAGTTTGACGTCGCCCTTCGCTTCGCATTCGCCTCGGAATCGGATCGCCTCGCTTTCGCCTCGCTTTCGCCTGCCTGTTTGACAAAGGCTTAATAGTTTCCGAAATGTCTTTCGGACTGTTTTGATGGAATAAATCCAAAACAATTGAGCGTCGGACGGTAAAGTTTGTTGCTTCGAGTCGTTAACTTGGCTATATTCCGTTTCATCACTTTCTTGTTTCATCAACGTAGGTAACGAATAGTGCCGTTTACCCACAAATTATTATTATTATTAACATTTATGTATTTTATTAATATCATTTTGCGTATCATACATTCATTTCTGTTCCAGTTGTACCCTTCATTGTTTTTTGACGGCACTTAAAATGAAAATATCTGTAGTAATTGTAGTTCTTTGTTTATTTTTATTTTTCCCTTGCAAAGGAGGTTTTAATTGTTCACATCAAACAAAAAGGTGTAAAAACGGAAATGAACGTAAAACAAAACACTCTGCATGAAAACAGTATTGAAACGGAACTCTTGTGATGCCTTTTTTTTGTAGCCATTTGAATGTCTTTGGTAACAGTAATTGTTACTAAGACTTTTTATCTACTTACGTTCTTAAGTACTACTAGAGCCAAGAAAAAAATCCAATACGTCACCCGTTCTTACCCCGTTCTAATAATAAACTATTTTATTCGCATTTTCGGTTTCTACCTAAGTAGTTATTTAACCCTTAACCACCTGACGTCGGTCTCAGAGACTCTGGCGATTTTATTTTCAAAATAAATCTGTTGCTATGCGCACGGTGCAACCGTGCATCCCTGTACTTTTTCCCCTTCCCCGGCAGTATACGCCACAAGCTTGGCAGCTCCAGACTTGCGCACAGATTTGAATTATAGGTAATTATATTTTGTGAGCGGTCTGAGTGACCGACGTCAGGTTGTTATGTTATTATTACTACATAGTATTTATTTTATTGTCGGCTCATAATGGCTGAAACAAATATATTATGATGGCTACAGACTCTGAAAATCATCTCAGTGTACCAGAACTTCGTTATTGATGGCAACTGTCAGTCAGATTCAGAAGCTAATGGTGACGAGGCTAAATTTTACCGAAATACAAATCTGACAATCATCAAAAAAATTGAAAAAAGGAAGACATGTTCAACATGCGACCCTAAAAAGAACCGTTATACAGCTTTGTTTCGTATGTAAAATCCAATTTACATTGATTGTTGCCAAAAAATGTGCCTTGATTGTCACCGCAACATGTAAAACTTTCCACTTTGTGATTTTATAATAATTGTGTCTTGATTAAGCCAAAAATAATTTTAAACTCAAGATAATATGTTCGACTAATAGTAAATAGGTATATTACAATATGTAGTGCATAAAATTCCTATTCAGATCTCATATATCCAAAGTTCCTTCTTTTTTCTAAAATTTCATGTGTTTATTTTATGTCTCGATTTAGTATAAGTAAATCAAGACTTTTAATTGCTTAAAAACTTAAAATTTATAAAAAATATAATAAAGATATATATTTGACTTTCATTTAAAAAAATATATAAATTAAACAAAGGAAATACGCAAGCGGTCTCTGTGACCGACGTCAGGTGGTAGTGTAACTGAAAAACACGTCAGGTGGCTAAGGGTTAAAGGAATATACCTACATAGATCGCTCTTAAAACAAAATTTGCGGATTTTTGGTTTCTTAATAGATTATGGAACGATTTGTAAATAAATAATACTTTACCTTCGTAATATAAAATTAACTATCTTCAATAATAATTAATTGGTGAAACAGGAAAGTGCAGAAACGGGATGTAGCCGTTAACTTCCCCCGACCTTCATCGAGGACCGTCCCATCAGATTTGAACTGATATAAACACTCGTATTTTATGAGATCTGGTCTATAGGATAATGCCAGGGATCAGTCAAGCGCGTTCGGAGGGCAAATTGTGCCTTTTGTTTTTATCCCTCGGCTCGAGTCGGCGAAAATCTTGTTATGTCCGTTGCTATATAGTTTTTATATTCACTACGTAACCGTGTGGACGGGGCAAATAAATGTATTTGTAGTAAAATACAAAAGTAACAATTCGGTCCGTCTAATGTCTTTACAAATCTTAAGGGCCGTGTTCAATTTAATGAATTACGACCCCCAAGCTACGGTCGACTCGTTGGTCATTATTTTGTCTTTTTCCTCTTTATAATAATATTAAAATTGTAATTTCTTTCTTTTGGTTATTATCCTTTTATAAAAGTTCATTCCTTTTCCAAGGTCTCTTTCATACAAAATGTATAGAAGTGTCGCAATGTAAAACACACAGAAGAGACGGGGCACGGACGCTACTCTCATACATTTTCGCCCATCCGCGACGCGTCCTCGTCTTACGTCTTTTCTATGTGGCCCGCGCCTAAGCGTCAGTTCAGACCGAGACGCGCTGCGCAGCACGGCGCATCCCGACGCATCCGGCGCCGCTTGACGCCGCTTAAATTCTCTCAACGAAATGTGTATCTTTTGGTGTAGAAAATAAAGTCGTATTTTTAATCGCCCTTAAAAGAGTGCGCGCATCGTCACGTCGCTTCGCGTCGCGGTCTGTACTGACCCTAAGACAGTCCCGTGAAGGCCCTCCTAATAGTTTTGCATCACACTGCCGCATAAGTTTGTGACCATATTAGTAATCATTTATTTTTTTATTGTTTAAGCCATTATCCAAGAATAACTACTGATATCAACGAGAATGAACCAACGGATAAAAACTACTTGAAACATGTTTGAAAATTGCAAAATATCGAATTTTTCAGGAAGGATATCGAGTTATCTAAGAAGTGTATTAAACGCAATAGAGCGACGGCTTTGCCGTAACAAAGTATCTCATAAAAAGTTATTCTTATGTTCCCCATTCTGAGTTAAAGACATACCTACTCGAACGAATGAGAAGCGGATAATGTGTACTAAATTTTTTCCCGATACGTTGTTCAATTTAGTTTCCAGTATAACTTTTTTATCGTATCGATAAACATTATTCCCAAAATTTGCAAATCAAACGATAATAAGGGATTTTTTTCTAAATATTTATTAAATTCGTAAAGCAAACATTTTGTTAAACGACTTTAATAACGACAGATAAAATAAAGAGTATACCTATCTATATCTACGGATTGAGTACACAAAACAATTTTCTTTTTTCAATATACTTCTAAACTTTGTCTAGACTACAGCGCTAGACTAATAACAACGCTAGGCCGTTATTATTGAAAAAACCTAGCTTCCAAAATATCTACTATCGAAAACAAAACTTGCTTGAATATCAAAAAGTAATCTAAACTTCTAAATTCGCACTGAAAATTCAGGAGAAAGTCTCTAAAACTTTTATATTAAAACAAGCGTATAGGAGAATATTGGTCTACGAAAACCACTGCTTCGCTGGTTTATTGGTTTCAAGCAAAACTTTACATAAATGAGGTAGGTACCTACTTTATTTTTTTTTAAGTAACTCTTAGGCGCCTGTAACTTTCAAATTATTATAAATTTTGAAAAAAAGAAAACCTATAAGCCTGGTTTTTACTGCTTAGGAAGCATTCTAAAAAATCATTGAGATAGGATAACATTTAGGGGTTAGGAAAACGTTTTCACTTTTAGTATGGACGAGCGCTCGGTAGATGATCCTCTTAAAGGTAAAAAAACTAACCAAGTCTTCTGTTCGATTCTGAGGTCATAGGGTCTTTCACTCGGAATTTTCCAAATAGCATCCGGGAGTCTGGATAATTTTGTAGTATTTGTTTTGCCCTTTTTTAAATGTTATCCCAATGTGTTAAGTCTAAAGTGATTTGAAAATAACTGGTGTTTGGAGGTAGTAATAAGTCAAGTATGACGGACTTATCGCTGAAAACGCGTGATCAATTTAAAAAAAAAGAAAACTCAAAATCGTTCTGTTTGAAGCATGTTACTTTATTAAGCACTAACCATATGCAACGGACACGTTTCGAATTTCATATAGCTGTTTTTCCAAATACAAACCAATGATTACTGGCTGATAAAACATGCGAGTGAATGCGCCTTAGTTTATTTACCACAGAGCGAGTGGCAATAAGTGATCTGAGCCGGGAGATTGGAACGAAGCATCAGGCTCTAGTTTCACTGGAGCTCGACTTCTTTTTAAATCAAGCTTAGTAAATCCTGATGAAACATAGCTGAAAAGTTTTTAGATTGGAGATGAGAAAGTAAATCTCGTTATCGTAGTTACGGAGTATTTCTTTTAAGTGGGACAACATGGAGAAATCCGGATCCATAAATAAGACAAGGATTTTGTTTTAATATATTCCCGTTTTTTTTTCTTAAATGCATGAAAGCAAGTTAAGTTATTGTGTCTATAATTGCAATGTTAGAATGTTAAAATTAACACCCTACTATCCTAAAGTATCATCTACTTATGAAGTAATTCTTACGTAGTAAAAGTTGCATAAGCCTCAATAAATATCAAAATCACTAAACGCAGAAGCTAATAAGATAAAGCGCCATTTTATCAGGCAAGTAGAACAACTTTAACTGGACATTCACAGTATTTTTTTGTTTGGGACAAACCCACTACACTATTCCCAAACCACTGCAACTCCTGAAAGCCAGAATCAACAGTGGCAACCACCAGAAAAGCGCCGAGACAATGAAGCTTGACGTGTCCCGGAGAATGAATTTACCTGTCTTGGATCCTGCAACGAAATTAATCAGAAAAGAATAGTGAAGGAGTAGTAAAAAAATATGTACATACAAAGTTGTAAACACCCCTATACTGTGCCTAGATGCTAGACGGTCTTACATCTTCAATTAGTAACAGAGACGTAAGCAACATTCTACCTAATCCCACCACATTAGTCCCTTTGACGCAGAACCCATTACTGCTACAGGGCAATCGATTCAAAGATAAGGTTAGGAAGAGAACGTACATATTGAACCACGCCATGGTTCAAGCAAATTAGTACTGATGGGAGAATACATATTATATGTACCTATATGTATAGGATTCTCCCATCAAGAGCGCGCCATTTTGTAAAAAGTACGTAGTTGGTAGTTTCCCGCTCCGAAGTGTAGATCTCTATGGAAGAAGAACGGGTAAGGAACTCCAGCTTAAAAAGACACACTTGTTGACCGTGACCGTTGACCGACTTGAGCTACCGTGGCCATAGAATGCAAAAGGCAACCGTTGCCGCGTTGGAACGAGGTTGATATTATTCGATATGAGTTTGTCACTCCACCATACCCCCTAGCGTAAAAAAAAAACGTTATTTTGATGATTTTACAACTCAAAAATAGGAACTAACACTTGTCATAAAAATAGCGCAAGAATGGAATAAAAATCTTTGAAAAAATAAATCGTTTCATGATGAAATGGTTAGCATCAGTGAACGTTAGCATGGGGCCAGCTACTAAGGGTCCACTGCTCATCATTGATAACAATAATTAATACAAAGCTTTATTTATTAAAAAAATGTCTTTTTTATTATTTAAAAAGAATAAAGGGATAAAATTGAACAGTAATTGATACTATAATCATTTTAAGAAGAGAAAGATAAATGATAGTTTAATGTCGATCAACAATTATTATTGTTGAACATCACTATAGTATCCTGTGGATGAAAAACAGTAAGTCAATATGGTAAAAACAGTAATTTAAAAAGGATACAAGCAAAACGAAGCTGTAAGACCATGATCACTAAACGTTACTAAATCACTTCTGAACAGAAGTTTAATCCCAACCCAGAGCTGAAAGTCTAATTGGATTTTTCTGCTGCAAAAATTCCCCGCGCGGTATATTGGTCCGATCAATGGCTATCGGCTATGGGCTCCACATATGGGACCAGCGGATTAAGATTATTGAATGTTCCGCAAGCAACAATGGTTTCTATTACTTAGTAACTTGGAGTATATTGGGATTGCGGGTTGGTATTTATTTTGTTTAGATGCTTGCGACAGTGCCAAAATAAATAACAAACATGGTACTCGTAATAATCTCGTCTTTTTAACAATATTTCTTGTAGTTTTTTTAATCATTTTTCTTATTGTTGTTGATAAGGTTAGAAAGTAGTATTATATTACACAGTAAATTAAATTGGCATGTCTCGGAGCTTCATTAGCTTAAATGTTTGAAAGTCTGCCGCATATAATGTTTATGTAAAGAACTTATATTGCAAACGAAAAGTGTGTGGTCCTTGGTCTCTACTCTAGTACTTTTCGACCCCATCGGCCATCCGCTCTACGAGCAATATAGCCTGCCCAATGCTACCTCAGCCTGCTAATCCGGTGGGCTATGTCGGTGGCTTTAGTTCGTCTACGGATCTCCTCATTTCGTATTCGATCACGCAGAGAAACGCCGAGCATATTAACTATTAATTTCTAGTAATGTAATTACATCAATACCAGTATAATTACGAATTACATCTTTTCACATAGTAAAAGTCACTATGCAAATAGCAAATCGCTTTTCAATTTTGTGAAGTTCATACTTGTGTCTGTGCCTCAACTTACATCAGCCAATGACACCTACTACTCACTAGCAAAGATATCGGTTCAGACAGTTAGTTACTTAATATGTCTGAAAAATAATGATAAGTCTGTTGAAACAGCTCAGAGGTAAACAAATACAAAAGAAAATCTAACACATCCCCATTTTGTGATACAATATCATGCTGAATACATTCTTCAGAACAAGTTTTTCCTTTAGGCAGTAACAAAATCACGAATAATATGTTCCGTTTTACCATTACCCCATATACACATATATACTACACATTATACGTATTTCATCTTCGAACAAATTGGTAAGAATTCGCTCACACGCATAACATAAGGTAAAGGGAGGTTATTTGGTGAGACTGTCAACTCAGTGATAGAGTCTTAAAAGTCTCTCAAAACTTTATTTTTATTATTTTTTATTACCTATGCATGCAGTAATTCAAAATGATGTGTCACGTCTTGTCCACTTTAGTGGTGAACTAGTTGCATCATTTCGCATTACTGCATGCTTAAGTAACGTTTTGAGAGACTTTAAAGACTATATCACTGAGTTGACTGTCTCACCAAAATTAAATAATCTCCCTTTACCTACAAACGTGTTTAATTTTAATCATGCTTTATGTTGCAGGTTATTCGTGAGCAAGGCAAGATTTCAGCATCGAGACAAAGCGTTTACACCCCTCACTACCTTTACCCCGGCCACTCACATGCGCGCGAAGATTCGTACATTGTACGAATCTTTGCGCGCATGTGGAGGGCCGTCAGACATACATTCGCGAACTTCGCATATTTGCAAATGGATTCGCATACTCTATGATCAAATTAAAACTAATAACTTTAAACTAAGGACCAAAATTTAACGGTGTATGAATAGGTACTTATACTGATTAGTATTTCCTCACACAAAATATAACAACGACACGACCGTTTGCTTCGCAATCGTGTGCGCAACTGGTCACACGAATGTGTAGGAGACTACGCGAAGGTTCGCGCACATAAAACCGACACAGCTTGGAAAAGCACGAATGCCACGAAAACTTCGCGAAGTCATTCGCAAATGTCGTCCTACACATGCGGGTTCGCGTATTCGCGCGAATGTGAGTGGCCGGGGTTAACATGCGATCTGACCGATCCTACAGGCGCGGTGGTAGGCCTTACCAAGAACAGCGAGCTGCCGACCACAAGCCTGCGCCAAATGGTTGTTATACCTAGTCGAGGGATTTACCGAATAACCGTTGACCCTGTAACGTAAACGGCTATTGAAGGACACCATGGATTTTATTCAATACGAGTCTAACAGTCTTTCCCGCTCTGCCCTGGACGGGACGACTCATTTGATAATTCATCGTCAGCCTATAATGTTCCCTCTGCTGGGACACAGGCCTCCTCTCTGTAAGAGGGAGTGGGCCATAATCCACCACGCGGGCCCAGTGCGGATTGGTGGATGTCACATATCTTCAAATATTTGGTTCTAGGACATGCCGGTTTCCTCATGATGTTTTCCTTCACCGTTTTGAGAGCAGTGGTGATGAAATAAATTACACAAAGTAATTCGCCTGACGGGGTTCGAACCCACGACCTTAAGTCGGGACCGATACCACTGGGCCACCACTGCTCATTTGATAATTACACCACGTCAAAAAAAAGGTTATTATAGCTAGTGTTCCGTCCGTGCGCAGAAGTAGCTACGCCCTAGCTCAAAAGCATCTTGCTTCTTTACATTGTGGTAGTTGGGGTCTATCACTCAAGTTTCATTTTGCAAAAAAGCCAAGTTGAGACACTGGCCATTTTTATACTACACCATTTTGTACTCCATGAATGTACAAGAATGAATTGAATTCAAGGATCCGGAAACGTTCCTGACTCCGGAGGGGCTCGCTGTTTTTATCCGGTTCTAGTTCGAATGTTACAAACCTTGTTATTCCGAAGTTATGAACTTGTTTACATTCAGTGAGGGGATGAAATAATCCGCTTGTCGGGTAACGCCTAACAACAGGTGTGGGTGAATGTTGCTGAGCGTTGAGCCCCTTGAGCTCTCTAAACGTGCTGATATATGTAGTTTAGCATACACTTGTAATACCTACCTAGAAAGAACATTTTGTCGAACTGACTAACGAATAGAACCAAACGTATAGACAAACATCGCTACGAATCACGATCTTTCTAGCGAACGCTCTAGTCAATGGTCTTAAACAAGTTTTCTTAATGTCAACGTTCTGGCGAGCTTCGAACCACTCCAGAACGTTAGGTGTGTACACACAGAGCTAGCAGCCTCGCGAGGCTTCTTGCTTTTAGTGGACACGCCTATTTTTTCTCGACCAAGACACGAAACAATAATACGCGAGCAAATAAAAAACCCGACACTGGATGGCTCGGTCGCTCGCACGCGGCAGCACTTGCCTCGGCCGAGAAACGTTCACACTAAAGCGCCATTTAGACGGAGCAAGAACTCGTATGCGAGTTTCACTTTTCTTAACTGAATTTGTTCTACCTATAAATTCCGCTATGTAACGCAACTCGCGTTCGAGTTCTTGCATCGTCTAAATGAGGCTTAAGGGTTGAACCACATCTGGCAGCACGGAGTCGCCCTTTCTCTTTCTGTCGCTTAGAACTGCCATTTGCTAGACTGAGACATTGCGATAGCACGCGGCAGCCTCGAGGATCCCGCCGCGTGCTATCGCATTATGCTTTCTGTCTCGGTCTATTAATGGCAGTTTTAAGCGACAGAAAGAGAAAGGGCGACGGAAAAAGGCGATTCCGTGCTGCCAGATGTAGTTCAACCCTAACCGAGCTGCCTCGCGCGGCAAATGCCTCGCGAACCTGCTCGCTCTGTGTGGGTGCGCCTATTGAATGCTCGCTGAAACCTTGTCATTCCTTTTCTTCACAACAAGCGACTGCTAGAAATTCGCATTTTTACAGGTAGCGTTCTATATTACTAGATTTTCTTTCTAAACAAACACTGAATGGTTTCAGTACAGGTGAAGGATTTCACAGATTCCACAATGTTAAAACTCGTTTTATTAAAGAGTTCTGTTTTTATCTGGAATTAAGTAAGCTCGTCCATCAAAGCCAAATTAAAAGGCAGACGAAGATTTTCTTAGAACCTTAAACCGAGGTTTGCTAGCAAAAAATTTAAAGCCCTTCATATTTTAAGAAAATGTAAAAATAATAGTTACGAGCTCAAAGTCAGCTCTCCATCATCATCTTTGGTTAATTACAAAAGTTTCCGAACTGAAATATCTATTGCTCAGTAGATTGTTACTTTTATATAATTTAATGGAAAGTCTTAAATTATTTGATGTTAACAAATAGCAATTAAAAACTTATTGTGGAATTAAGTAAAAGGTTAGTGAGGGACTCCGATTAAGGATAAGTCATCCGAAACTGTTTGCCCAGGGGCTATAATTATATAAATTTCAACTTTTCGACTTTGAAGCGAATTTTGAGGGACGAAAGTACAGTAGAAAAAAAAACGAGTTTTAAAAAAACCTTTTAAGAGTTTGTTTCTTCCTTGTGTTTTGAAGAACGTCGTTAGTCGTTAGTTTGTCGTAGACGTTTCCGCGTGCCATATGAAAAAATGGAGGAATTCTCGTTTGAGCAACGATTTTTAGGGCACCCGGCACCTGTTACATAATTATATGCAATTTGAGTACCTAACGGACAATAGCATTGGGGAGGTGTCGGAAATGTTAACAAGTAATTTTTTCAAACTGAAAACTGATATTGAGCCGTGTTGTAAACTTCTCTTCGGCCAGCGATGCAGAGCAGAATTAAATAAGGTATATGCGAAAATACTTTTCCGAGGACTATACTACCTAAGAAAGATTAACTTAATACTATAGTATTATAATACTTTTTAATATAGAGGTAAAATGGACCCAAAATGTATGAACATGTACTAAGCGAAAGGACTTTGTAAGTATCGTAGCTCGTAGCGTTCCGTAACTTCTGCCCCCATGGGAAAAATACATGTGTTCATAAATGTAATTAAACTTATTAAAGTTATTATCGTATTTAACGGTTTTACGTGAAAATATATGGTTATTATTTAACTAATAACATTTTACTGCTTCGTTAGTGTAGCGGTCACAAAACGCGACTGCTGAGCTGGAGGAGGAGAGGATCTGAGTTCGATTCCCAGGTCGGGTATGAATGATCTGCCAAATTGCTGCCTTGTTTTAATTGATAGCAGACGTTTGTTATAAAGATAAATAAATATCACCATACAAAAATGATGAAAACAAGTTAATCTACTCTCATATACTTCGAAATACAAAACTCAAAACGAGTTTATAATGACATACTTTATAGCATAGAGTACCGTAATGAAATTAAAAAATTAAATTATAACACTGTTTCTCTAACAAAACAATGTTATAATTTAATTTTTTTTTTCATTATGATACAGATTACTGATCATAGAAACATCTTTTTACTTTTTTATCTGTGGCTGCGCGCGCTTTCTAAGGGAATGTTGAGATTTTGACGTTTGTGTTTCGGTGGATGACATGGTGGATGATTATTAGTGTTTATTAATTTTTATCTTTTATTTGATATGTTCGTGTTCAATGAGAGTAGATAAAGTAGTGTATGAAACTGTACATAACTAGGTATTATACCACTCACACTCGTGTATAATACCCCTCATTATGTACCAGTTACATAAACTACTATAACATACCTTGTTATTTTACACAAAAACGATTCAACTTTGTTAGACATTTTATTATTGTTGCTTTTGATATTCCCGCATGAAGGTACGAGTACATTAGGCAAGTAAATTATTCCCTACGTTATTACACATTTATTTGTTTTCTGTAAAGCCTTAAAGCTTTATTATCATATTTTTTGTTTTGTTTACAATGTTTTTGTTTCTGTAACTTTTATAATGCTACTCGTAACTGTTTCAAATTAACATTTATTTTGTGTTTTTTTTTTCTATCTAAGTAGAGTGAATTTTTCAAGTGGGTATTGAGCCGCGTCTTTAGCCAAATCCTAAATTGAAGGAAAGTGAACAATGCAGAAAAAATATAAATGAACCTATACGATATATATTTTTTTATTAATTTTATTTTGTCATTAAAACGGACAAACTGTAGAGATTTTCTCATACACATGTAGAGTTATCGTTGCAGTTTGAACTGTACCGTCAAATCGTATCGATTTCCGTAACGTGTGTAGCATCCATTCTTGTTGCAACTGTATAATATTTTGAAATATAATACGCATTGAAGAATACGACGCTCTTTTATGTGCGAACCTCGGTGGCTTTAGTTGTTAGGAGCATCGGATGAGGTGAATCCGAAGGTCACAGAAAATCTTTGTATTTACCTGTAGATTCCTACTCTTTTTTTTTCAGGACTACCACCTGCATGTAAAATAAATACCTTGTGAGTACAGAAAAATAATTGTGAACATTTTGAAATAATCATAATAAAACTGTCAAAAAAAATCTGTCTTTGTTTCTTATACAGGGTGATTTTTTAGTCACCATCCAAATTTTAATATATTAATCTTTGGCGAAAATCATTGAATACGTGTTTTTTCTTTTTGTATCACTCAATACAAAAATATCGTCTCAATGTTATCAATAAAAAGTTGATGAATCTGGACACCGCGCTGTGATGTGTCGCTCAGGTGTGGCGGGGCGGGGCGGGGTGTCAGCGGGGTGCGCTCTGCCCGTTTCATGCGTCGGCAAGTGAATTAACGTTTAGCTTAGTGACCACGCAGAGCGGATGAGAAAATGATTTAATATGATAATTTGAAGGATCGATTTTTTTCGAAAATGGGGTTAGTGATTGATACCTAATGCCTATAAACATTTTGGACGGTGCTAAAAAATTCATCCTGTATATACACATATATACATATTCCACAACTATCACACAACGCCATCTAGCCCCAAGTTTAGCAGAGCTTGTGTTATGGGAACTAGACAACTGATAATCATACTTATATATTTCTAAATACATACATATAGATAAATTACACCCAGACACAGAACAAAATATGATCGTGCTCATCACACAAACATTTGTCCTGGGTGGGAATCGAACTCACGACCTCCGGTATAGCAGTCAGGGCCACTAATCACAAGACCAACAGGCCAGTTTCTTGTTTCCTCGACTTTGTTTACTCTATGATATCTCCAAGATCCCGTCATCAGACCTTCAGATTTGAAATCGATTAAGACTTTGAAACTTTGTGAGAATATAAAATAAGTATCATAAAAATCCTGTCTTTCAAAGATGAAGGCAGGTACGATTTTCGTGAAGCACAATGAGATAGAATCTGAAAGCTTTGAACTTAAATTGGATTTCGTAACTTTATAAGATTTCAAATAGGTACGAAGCTACCTGTTTTAATAGCCCGGGGATATAAGATTCTAACAATTCAATTGGACATAACCCTTTTTTGCTGATGGGTCAAAAACTTTAGATCCTTGTTTTAGAAGATAACGGAACATCCTAGATAAAACCAACGACCTTTGTCCACTTTGGCTCTGGATTGAGACAACTGGAAGTCATACGGATAACATTGTAAAAAACTTTCCTTTATTCCACGTTTTTATAAACTTCTTCCACGTTTTTCTTGTTTGTTTATTTGTTTGTTTGTCGTTCCGGTTGAACTTTTGCAACTCAATTTTGGGGCACTTCCCGATAAGCTAGAAGGCTGAAATTTTGCACACGCTCTGACTTCTGATGACAATACATGACTAGGTAAGAAACGTTATAACAAATCCAATATGGCGGCCTCCCCAAGGTGGTGGACGGGATGTTTGAAATCCACTCCCATGATATGGGTATCAAATGAAAGGGTTAGCTGTCAGAAAAAGAAAAAGAATTGTCACGTGACTTTAATCCAATATGGCGGACATCCAAGATGGCTGAAAGGCTATTTGAAATCCACCTCCATGATATGAGTATCAAATAAAAGGACTTTCTGTCAGGAATATGAAAAATAAAATAAAAGTAACAAAATAATTATTAAAAACCCACGTTTACGCAAGTTACTTGCAAAGATACGCCCCAACGTTATGAGTGGCCCCTCTCTCAGCCCCGTAGGGTTGTTTTCTTATTTTTAGGACATCTAAAACGTGGATTTTTAGATTTTTTTAAATCTATAAATTTTTTAGACACACCAGTCTTATGAAGTTCAAAAACAACGAGAGTAATAATAAAATACCCAAGTTTTTCTTGTAGACTGCTAGCTCAAAGCCTAGATAAGTGTGATGGAAACTTAGAATAATTTGAATCATGCCTAGTCTCGAGTAGGTATCGAGTCAGTTAATAATGTAGTGGTTTCTTCTAAGCCGTTTCTTATCATTTATCTTTTAAATAATAAAAACAAACGCAATTCCTGAAGTTAGTTTGTAAGTAGTAGTAGTTAGTTTGTAAGTGGAGTCTAAGTTAGACATATTATGCATTTTATGTATTTATTATAGAGCGCGCGTAAAGTACCAAAATACTAGTCTTGGATATTATATCGAAACATGTAGGTGCGATCGGGCGCCGGCGCGCGCTTTGTTTGAACTTATTAGCCGCGCCTTTAATTTTATTATAGTGATAAAAATAAAACTAATGAGTTTACGAAAAAGTTTCTTTGGGAAAGTTGTTTGTAATCATGAGAACAATCACGTGTATAAGTATCGTTCACTAATTAACAGTCACTCTATATAAACAGCTGCCGCCGCGCCGGCCGGCCGGGTTATCAATAGTTGTACTAATATTTTTATCATCTATTTCGGCATCGCGATTCTTTTGCTTTTCATTTATTTTATTTACATAAAATTCATACCACAACACTCGATTTCTTTTTACAACAACAAAATAGACGTATATTAGTGAGGGTTCTAGTTGTAATAAAATCGTATAAATATAATAATGTCGTGCTGGAATGCATAATATTTAAAACTTCAGGATAGATCATTAAGATGACGCTCAATATTAAATATCGTAATGATGATACAGAAACGACGACTTTTGCTGGTTGCTATTTGTGAGCTCTCGTTAGTACTAATACTGAAAAGTATGCAAACAACTTTAATGTAAAGTAAGCTATTTAATATGAAAGGTAGAACTAATGCAAACAAACTTGCTTTGACATCTCCATAGTGTAATTCGAGTACATCACCAATTGTTTAAGTAAGAAATATACTTGTCAAAAAAGGCAATCCCCAAGCAAATAGGACACATTTGTAATATTTCTTTTTGGTATAAACATTGAAAACTTTAACAATGTCTACGTAAAACTTATGGCGTAAAAAACGCCACGCCACGTAAAATATATTCAACCAGTGTAAAAAACATGTAAGTATTCAATGTAAAAAACAAGAAAGAAATTAAAAACTTGAAACTCCTCAACTAGAGACTCTTTTTCGGTTAACACGTTCGGTGCGGTATCGGGTCGATTATATCCGATGCTCATCTTGCCACTGGTGCGGGGTAAAAAATGTTGTCCCAACCGCTGGTGCGGGACAGATATATCTGGTTTCCCTATGAATATGAATGAGACAGTTAGTGTTTTGGAATTGCCTCTTTAAATAAATAATAAAGGAATAAAAAAAAATGCATCGGGTCTAAAGGACCCGATGCCGACTGGAGCAAATTTTTTTACGTCTAGTGCGTTTATCGGATCTAAAGGACCCGATACCCGATGACCCCATAGCCGCACTAGATTACATGTGAGTAGAGCTAGTGAGGTCCTTCTGGTTCGATGATTTTTTATCCAAATGAGAAGAGAAAGTGTATGAAACATAAAACGATGTAGCAGTCATGAAACGATCTAGAAAACCATACTACTAAATATGATTGTATAATTTCTTTTTATTTGTATTAAATACTTTTTTTAACTATCACAGTTTGCTTCTAAACTTAAAATGTCACTTACGGGATATCTTCTCACGGAAATATTTTAATCACGGAAGACAATCCCGTAAGTGACATTTTAAGTTTTTGTATTAAGTAGTTCTCAAAAATATATTGTAAGTACATTTTATCGATATCAAAGTTATTTTAGTTATCCACAACACTAAAAATGTATCGACACTTTAACTAACCAGTGCGGATATGGGGTCGGAAAGATCCGACAGACAATACCTTTATTTACAAGCAAACCATTCAGTGCATTTACCTACGACTTCAGCCTTTTATTGAGTATTTATTTGTCAACATATTGGTATAAAGGAATATGCTTTTATCATAATCCCTATTAAGATAAGTCCTTCTAAACAGACCGAAGTCGAACAGGTCTTTTCGACCCAGCACCGCACCAGGGACAAGTCGGGCTTCGGATATAATCGACCCGATGCCGCACCAACTGAAAGTCATCAAATTTGACTAACGCAGTGAACGTGTTAAATAAAGCGAAACTGCGGTTGGTAGAAAAACTAAGAAATATGTTAAAATTAAGTTAAGAAACACAAAGTTCTTGTGTTTGCGAAATTTTCTGATCTTCCACCATGATGTGGCTCCATAAATGATCATCAGTGTGGCCAGTGTTAACGAAGTGTATACTAATGTTGTGTCGAAACCGTACAGCATTAAGTGTCCCTCAGCGTCATCACTTGCGGTAGAGGAGTGCACTCGCGTGTCGTTGTCAGCCATCTTGAACGTCACTTGCACAGTTTCAATGAGTGTTCACCTTTTAAAAGAAATATTTGTGAACCACTTCACTTATAGCTTTGGCCTCATATCGAGGGTGCCAGTACAGGGATGATAATAATTTATTTTATTTGATAATCAATTTGATCTCAACGCTTACAAACGTGTTGCTATCAACACTGATGACGCGTGAAACGAGCCAAAACCAGCGTTGCCATTTTTTAGCATTTAGATAAGACAAGTTTTAATGTGCCTAAACAAAACCTAACAAACCGGTTAATCATAATCACTGCTACTATATATCAAACTGAGTCTGTTTGTTTGGTAACAAATCTTTAATTTATTTCTCCCGTTTTGGGTGGAGCGAAAAGAAGTGGCCTGTACTACTGACCAAAACACAACGTGTTACTTCAATAACCTTTTGCGTTCCGCACTTGTATATTCCCACATCACTGGCAGACAGTTTGCCCCATTGTGTCCCGTCATTTATGCTGATAGTTCTTTGAGACGCATGTGTAACCCAGACCGTCACGTCGATTCAAGACGGTCCTTATCAGACGGTGAGCTGTTGGCTTGTCTAACTGGTGGCCGTAAATAGTTCTACTATCCTCGGAACTCTGGGCGTCTCCTACGTCGGGCGAGGCGTGAGGAGGAAAATACTCACGTTTTTCTCCTCCATCTTCGCTAGTATTACTGTTTCGCTGAAAGAGGTTACTGCTACCCATGCGTCCTCCTTAACAAGGCCTGGGTCTGGGGCCTTATGTGGATGCGGAAAACTTGCAAGCTATAAAATGCAGGGGTGAAGCCGCAGGTAAAATCTAGTGTTCTAAAGTGGTTCGATATGCGTACATAATGATTTACCTTTAATAGATCCTTCGACAGTCACAGAAGCAACACGTTGTTAAATATCAGATGTCTATCGTTTGAAACTCTCATCGAAACAACATGACACTGCCGATGTACTTAAATAAATACTTTGAAAGTGAATTAACTAAAACTGTGCTGCAAATGTCATCCACCAAGCTAGACAACGACATACAAGTGCCTGTTTATACCTGGAGTGACGGCTCTGATAAGAATTATGACGACTTTTTATTTTGCAGTGTAATCTCAAGTACAGCAGCGGCAGCAGTGACGTTAACGTATGGACTGATATCATGGTGGCTCTTACAGAAATTTCGTAATTATAGAAATTTTGTATTTGTAAACGTAGTTTTAGCGAACTTCATAACTTTTTTTGCCATTACATGTGTTTGCAAATGGGTTGTTGTTGGGACTATCTTTATTTTTAAAATTATATTGCTTCTTAATATCTACTTAGCAACAGTAAGGATTTACTGGTTGCTAGTTATATGTCACATGTTTTACGTAGACATTGTTAAAGTTATCAATGGGTATTCCAAAAGGAGATACATCAAAAGTGTCCTCTTTGCTTGGGGCGTACCTATCGCATCTAGTATCATTAGTAGTTGCCTTGTTACTATTATTTTAAGATCAAACGATGACTTTCGCGGATTAACTATTTTCTATGTTTTCCCCATGATATTGAATATTTTTCTATACATTACAATTATTTATACACTTTTTCGTAGTTCTAACGCAAGCTCACATACAACAACCAGCAAATGGCGTCGTTTCTTCATCGGCACTTTAATGTTCATAATGAGCGACGGTCTAATATTTTCTACTTTGATTGCAAGCGAATTCAATCCCAGTAAGGTGATGTTCTACATACGCATTTCAATTTCTGTTATCATACATCCATGGGTAATAAACTTTTATTTAGTTTTTGTAAAGAGGAATCGAGTATTGTGGAACGAATTTTTTATAAATAAATTTCAAAAATGGCGAAGGGAACTCGACATTGAAATGGAACTCAACAATGTGCGCCCAACGACAGACACACGACCGAAAGTTATTAACAAATAGTGTTAACTACACGATTAAATGGGCATTGTCCATGATCAGACGGCGAGTCGCCCGTTACTCGTCGTCCGTATGAACGCGCTTATTTTAATACTTTACAACTTATTTACTTATGTTTAGATGTTCGGGTACTTTAGACAATCTAATAAATAAGTTTGATCATTATATCTTTAGTAGTGACCAACCGAAATTTCGGTTTCGGTTTCGGCCGGTTTCGGCCGAAACTGAGAGCTAGGCCGAAAGTTCGGTTTCGGTTTCGGCTGAAAAATCAGTTTCGGCCGGACACTAATCTTTAGTTCTAGCATTAAAATGTTTTTTCTTCTCAATCTAGAATAGGCCTAAGTTGATTTCAGTTAGAGCTAAAGTACCAGTAATGAACAATGTACTTATGCTTAATATTCTTTTATTTTAATTGTAAATACTTGTAAATGGCAATATTCGTATTGAAAACAATTTTATGATTTTGTTTGTCTGTATGTTCTAAAAAGTATAAAATATAGTAGCAGATGGACGATAAAACTAACAGCGAATATAGGTACTAGGTAACCCCACTTTAACAATGTTGCAAAAATAATTGCAAATAAAATCGTAAAATTTAAAAATTGATAGCGAACTAAGTATTTACAAGATTGCAAAAGAACTATATTTGCTAAAGTGGTGTTTTGGGAATCCCTGGTTTTGCACGCAAAATACGCGCGCTTTTGACTTGGAGTTGAAACACCAGCCCGGACAACTTACAGATAGTCAGCTAGCCTTATCCCAACTATGTTGAGGTCGACTTCCACTTAATGATCATTGTTTCTTGAAGCCACTGCCTATCTGACTCCACAACCCAGTTAGTGGGTAATACCCACTGCCACTGGTAGAACTGGCTGACAGACTTTCGTGTCTCTGAATACCTGCTGTAACAACTGTCAAATATCCACAAGGGACCACTAGGACCAACGTCTTATCGTGCAAGAGGAGTATTGGGGGCATTGGGTATAAAATAGAGAATCACCCATCAACGTGCCAACCTCGGCAAGTGCAGCTTACTCTTGGAGATGTATCCGAGTGGGCGGTAAGCTATCAGGAAAAACAGTAATACACTAAGTTATGTAAATGAGGAGCTCGTGCCTTAATAATTACAGCCTCACAGGCTGATCTGTGGATGGGTGACCATCTGTCATAGCGAGTTTTCTCCGTGCCTCGGAAAGCACGTTAAGCCGTTGGTCCCGGCTGTCATTTGTAGATCTTTGACAGTCGTTACTGTTAGTAAGAAGCTCTAAAGTCTGACAACCAGTCTTACCATGTAGTATCGTATTACCCAGTTACTGGGTTGTGGAGGTCCGATAGGCAGTCGCTCCATTTAAAATACTGATATTCATCTGCATCTGGTTGGACTGGAAGCCGACCCTAATATAGTTGGGAAAAGGCTAGGCAGATAATGACACTAAGTTATGTAAATGTAATAGTTTTTTTCTTAATAGATAAGTTTTATTACTGATTCCTTGACCTTTTAAAATTAAGAAAACTGGTATTATTAAGTAAAAACGAATATATTGTTAGAGAAACTTAATATTCATGTTAGTTTTTTTTAAAGCAAGTTTTACAAATAATTTGGATTTTCCCACGTTTTTATAAACTCACTTTTCTTGTTTGCTTGTTTGTCGTTCCGGTTGGAATTATGTAACTAAATTTTTAGGCAGACTAGCTAAGAAACGTCATAGCAAATCTAATGGCCGCCTCCCCAAGGGCGAGCGGGCTGTTTGAAATCCACCCCCATGATATGCGTATCAAATGTAAGGGTTTACTTTCAGGAATTCGAAAAAAAATAGTCACGTGACTCAAATCCAATAAATTTGGCGGACGTCCAAGATGGCGGAAAGGCTATTTGAAATGCACCCCCATGATATGGGTACTAAATGAAAGGGTTTGCTGTCAGGAATATGAAAAAAGGTTAAAAATAGTGAAATAATGAATAGATTTAAAAAATCTAAAAACCCACGTTTTTTTCTTATTTTCTAAAAATAAGAAAATAACTCTACGGGGCTGAGAGAGGGGCCACTCAAAACGTGGGGGCGTATCTTTGCGAGTTACACCCACGATCTATACACTTCATGTAAATATATCCCATAAATAATCCCTTAAGTAATAATATACGCGAAATTTGAAAACGTGGGTTTTAATTTTTTTTTTATGACCTATGGGAGTTGGTAATTATTTTGGGTCTGGGTGCTTGTGTAGGTAGGTAAATGAGTTTTAATGTTTGTAAAAGCATCCACACTCAAGAAAAAATCTAGTAAAGTTTTTTGAAAAAATTGAGTGAGATTTTTTTTTCAAATAATATTTTAAGTTCTAAAAATAAGTGCCTTAACTTCTTGCCTACTTTTAAGATAATTAATTTACAAATGATATGTAAATAATAGTTGGAATTTAAACTAAATAGAAATGCCTATGATTTTAATTACTTACTTGCTTTGTACGAGACACGTTTTATTAGCTATCTCTATGAAGTCTGAACAATGATGTCTATTTCAAAGGGAATCATTCATTTATTTTTCTACTTTCATTGTTAGCAGGAATTAATTGAAAATGAAGAATGGCTCTAGCTTTTGCTCGTGGCTTTGCTTGTATTTTTTTTTTTTAAGTTGCCCTCTGCTTTTTATAATGTAACCGAATCCTGATTTGAAAGATTTTTTTTTCATGAGAAAATTGAATATTAACCTTCCACTATTGTGTTAAGATGTCTGATGTGAAGTCTGATGCACTGGCGTCTGTACAAACATACAAGTTTAAAATTATTTTATCTTTGTATGGCTGTAAAATGCTGGTTAAGCGGGGCTCCGTCGGTAATGCCCTGTTTCGTTTCCACTGAAGATATGGAGTATACCGAGTCGTTTTACAAGAAAAATACGTTATTCTCATCGATCGGCACACCTTTTTACTGGACACATCATGAAGTGCAGGCGTTCCGCGATGTGCCTTTTTTTTTTTAGCGTGGTAAAATCATCAAATGAGTCCTTCCACCCCGGGCAGGGCGGAAGGGACTGTCAGACTTCTACTGACTAAAATCCACGGTGTCTTGCACCGTATGCTCTACTGTGTCCCCGGGCGATCTTCGCAGTGGTGGCACCCGGGCGTTTCCTCCTTCCCCATCAGGCACAGGTACCTCCCGAAACTTCCGTGTCCGGTGAGGACCTGCGTCATCCGATGGGTTGTTGTAAGTTCGCCATAAAAATAATTCCCACGATAAAAAGTATTAATTCTGTTGTTCTAGTACTTTCTGTTCAGATTCCGCATTGTGTCCTCGTTTTCGATATTTTTGTGCTGGATTGATTTGTGGCGAACTTACAAACAACCCGATTGCAGATCGTTTCGTTCTTTCCAGTCGCTAACGCTTAGAAATCTCTAATAAATTTTCAACTTTAGGCTTTGGGGTATAAAGTTCAGAATCTATTGGGGAGTACCGAGCGTTAACGATTATCGTTTGCGACTTGGCTAGGGGGCAGGTTCCAGGTAGTCTATGGTGACGTTTCCCACGAGTAGAACACTAGGAGGTGGATCCCACCTAAACCACTTATATACTAAAAAAAACTATTAGGATAAAAAAAATTCAAATAACAAAGTGGAATGCATAAACAATTAAACTAAGAAATATCATGTCAGTAGCAGTAAGAGAAAAGAACATTTTAATAACGTACAAAGGTAAAGCATAGTATGAAGGGGTCAGCAATAAAAGAAATAAACTAAATTGCATGTCAGTGAAACTAAAAATAACTACATTTTCGCTCTTTGTTCACGAAATATAAGGTTTAAATAAAGTTGACTGTTTTTGGAGTTACTCTGAACGTATTTTGGACTTCACTTCGAAGCAACATTGTATGAAGGTAGTTAAGGCGCATTTTCATTGGTCAATAACTCGTTCGGTATATAGAATACGGGTGTCCTCGCAGGCGAGATAACAATCAATGAATACGTGTTCGTAACACCGTCTGCGATGATTCCTCGCTTGCTACATATCGCCCATGACATCGACCAATGAAATTCATCGGTCGATATACAGCATGCGGGTCTGCCACTCCTGTTAATAAATGGCGACGAACATGGGCTATCGACTAATGAAAATGATTCCCCGAATGCGGGCCCTATGGCATGCGTTTCTGAAATCTCTCGCACCCGGCAGCATATGGGCGGCAAACAACTAATTAAATTGCGCCATAACGTAATGATAATTGAATTTTTTATCCTAATAGTTTTTTTTAGTAAGTGGTTTAGGTGGGATCCACCTCCTAGTGTTCTACTCAAAAAACGTCACCATAGACTACCTGGAACCTGCCCCCTAGCCAAGTCGCAAACGATAATCGTTAACGCTCGGTACTCCCCAATAGATTCTGAACTTTATACCCCAAAGCCTAAAGTTGAAAAATTAGAGATTTCTAAGCGTTAGCGACTGGAAAGAACGAAAACGATCTGCAATCGGGTTGTTTGTAAGTTCGCCACAAATCAATCCAGCACAAAAATATCGAAAACGAGGACACAATGCGGAATTTAAATAGAAAGTACTAGAACAACAGGATTAATACTTTTTTTCGTGGGAATTATTTTTTATGGTGAACTTACAACAACCCATTCAATCTTCACTAGATCTTCAACTTTACACCCAACACGCATGCACATAAAGTTGAAAAGCTATTATACCTACATACTCAGCGTTTGCGTTTATCGTGTGTACAATTGTACAATTTGTACATGGCTCTGGGATGACGGCTAAGGGATCCCTCTCATCTGGTGCTGGTAGAACTCACCAGGGTCGACAGGTTCACTACAAAACAGTTTATACTGTGTTTCGTCAATACGCAGAAGTTCTTTTGGTAAGCTCCCTCTTTTTTAGGGCTCATCTTTGCTTAAGAGCTAAATTGAGACCAATAGAAAACGCATTTAATTTAATAATAATAATAACCACTTTATTTCTGGCTACATAATAGTTTTGATAATAGTACAGGTCAATTAAGAGGAAAAAGCATTTTGATTGCAATGTCCGTAACTAAGGCCCTAAATACACGGTGAAAAGCAACTGCAACGAAACTGCAACTTCTAGTTACTTTAGAGTTTCATTTGAGTTTCTGCCATAGACTCTTATGAGTGAGCGCACATGAAGTAACCGTTTCAAACCGGTTTCATCAGTGTCGTGTATTTAGGGCCTTATGAGTTAATATTTCGATAAACTCGTATAAAATGTAGAAAAATGCAATATTAAACGGAGATCAAAGAAGCCTTTAGGTGAAATCCAAGACTTACCAAAACAGAGAATAAATTAAGAAAAAATATACATATTTTTCAATTACCTTGTTCACACTCAAAAAACATCCTTCGTTTCACAGTGAACGGTCTGTTATCCACACTGCGTCAATCCGACTCAGTGTTTAATCAATCAACAGTTGTGCCTATACAAATATCTCGTGTATACACGGCCTTAGTAACGAGGTGGGATGTCGAGTCTCATGTGGATTTGGAGAAAGCTGCATTGAACTCTATAAATGGATTTCTTTTAAACGTGGATTCACGCTATGAATTTCTCTTGTGTCGTGGGTGTGTTTACAAACATAGAAACTCACATACACAAACACCCAGAACCGGAGCAACTACTTCCAGATCATACAAACATTTTGTACGTGCGGGGATCGAATCCTCGACACCCTGAGCAGCAGTCAATCGCTCAATCACTGCGCCAATTGTGATTTGCGCAAGAACATAGTTTGCGGACAGATTCAAGTCCTTCTAATTTGTTTCTAATAAAGAAAAACTTTATTAATAATTTATGCTTTAGAATATTATGCTTAATCATTATTATGCTTAGAGAAATTATGCTTAAAAAATTATGGTAAGCTATTATGTGTACAAACCCGACTGGAGAGCATCTGGAATTATGCCAAACAAAATTATGCTAAGTTATATTAGGTCTTAAAATTTTATGCAAATGGATAGGGAACCTTTCTGAGCAGCTAATGTTGCATCCCTTATGGGACTAATTGTGGGCGCAAGTTTCATGTAAGTTTTACTCTTCCCAATCCTATTTACGTAAAGATTTAAAATAGAAAACCATTCGCTGAAACATTTGTAGCGTGGGAAAGTTTCCCAGCAAGAGTTATTCGGCTGACAAAATAATGACGAACTCTAACATAATTTGTTTTTTCGAAATTCTAAATAACAGCAACACTCACGCATCAAAAGTAGCTGGAAAACTATTTTCCACTCCAACACTACTAAAAACATAAAAAAAAAAAAATCCTAAAAACTCTTGGTTCCATATACGCTTTGTTAAAGGGCGCGTTCAAGTTAACTCGACAAGTATATCTCAAAGCTTTGCTTTTAACCGTCCTGTCTAGCCGATGGCTTGCACATGCCCTGCACAAGCCCCTGGCTATTGCCATCGGCTCCAGCGAGCAACGAAAAAAAAAAAACAAATGAAGCCAGCCAGTTTTTCAAAGGCACACAATTTCATTTACCGTAATGCTGAAGCTTGCATTCAATTTTAGTATGCTTCAACTTTATCCTCTTGAAACATCTGTATCTTCTTAATACCTTTTAATTTCAAGTATTCTTACCCCTTGGCCACGATTTAAGTGCTCAAAAAATACGTGTCCCAATGTGCTTTCATATAGATGCAGGTTTTCGGTAAAGATAGTGCAGGTAAAATCGGCAAATCTGCCAAATATCTAACAAGTATAAAAATACAACATGAGTCTATTTTATCTGCCCCAACCATTATTGATCCGTTATCTGAAGAGATGATAATCGAAGAAGAGTTCTGTCGCAGTATGGTGTGCGTCCACAGATCGGCATCGCACGTATCGGACGTATCGTCCGTAACGGATTTTAGTTTGCCTCGTATGAAAACTCATACAACTCATCAGCAATGCCTTAATGCGATGCGTACCGATGACGTCATACGGAATGCAGGGTGTCGAGTCTGCTTATATATTAGTCAGAATAGCGCCACAATGGCGTTTCAATTGTAGTGCTTATTCTAACTATTTTTTACTGCTGGTTCGAATAAGCACTACAATTGAAACGCCATTGTGGCGCCATTCTGACTAATAATTAGCAGACTCGACACCCTGATCAGTAGAAGCGATGAAGCGTCGGCAAACCGATCGCTGCCGACACAGAAATCCGTTTGATGCGATGCGTCCGATACGTACGATGCGGACTGTGGACGCTTACCAGTATTGTGTTGCTGCGGTGTGTGTTGTTGAATTATGTTTTTTGAAATATCGAATCTCATCGAATATCAACGAGTAGTTGAACTACTTTTTATCGAAATTGTAACCCTGTCGAAATTATAATGAACAGTCTGTCAAAATTCAGTTCCTGATCTTGACTTACATAAATACCAGTCATAAAATCCGATTATTGTTTGTCACCTATCGCAAATCGTGACGTAAGTCGCATCTCCCAATGCCGCGACCGGGGCTTTATACAATTATACGAGTACCAACAGCGTAGGATACGCTGTAGGTACTAGTATTTGACCGTGACTAATGACCTGTCATTTCTCCAGTATAATATCCAGAATAACCTCCACAAGTACGACTAAATTGAAAGGCGAAGCACCTCAAATTACTTAGTGAATAAATTTCAATAAAAAACGCTGTTTTTCTCAACGCTATAAGCCGTGTAATCTGCACAATCTGTGGAGTGTCACCACTTTTAGATTAATGGCTGTGTTAATTATTACAAAATGAAGTCCAGGCCTTGAGTGGCAGCAGATAAATTGTTCTCTGAACATTCTAATATGGCATCATGGAAATAGACATACAAGAAGTTTTGGATGGTTTAGTTTGATTTTATGCAAACTGCATAATTTATGGCAAATCATAGATATCTCACGATTACATGTGCGAGTAGTTGGCGTTGAGGAATATTCATGAGTTCATATTTGTACGGAACTATTAATATGACACAACTTTCAAGGCGCTCTATATGTAGGTAGTACTATAATATTTGACTCAAAGTTAAAGAAAAGAGAGACTGCATGACTCTCACAGTACGAAAAGTCCCTTCATATTTCATAGGAAAAAACCTGCCGATTGTGATTTGGACTGGTCCTTACCATCTACAAACGGCAAAATAATCATGTCTAGTGTATGGGAACTCAATATTATATGATTACTAGCTGTTGCCAGCGGCTTCACCCGCTACTACTCGAAAGTTATCCCACGGGAACATAAAATCGGGATAAAAACTATCCTATGTGTTAATCCAGATTATGAACTATGAACTATGTGTGTACCAAATTTTAGCCAAATACGTTCAGTGGTTTTTGCGTGAAAGAGTAACAAACATCCATACATCCATACTTACAAACTTTCGCCTTTATAATAGTAGTAGGATAATATATTTTATTTATTTTATTTTATTCTCTTTTTTTTAGTTTAGTGGTTATAGCGGCTACAGAAATACATAATTTATGAAAAATTTCAGCTATTTAACTGTCACGGACGGACGGACAGCAGAATCTTAGTAATAAGGTCCTGCTTAAAACCGTCCCGTAGTTCTCTATAAAACAATACAACAAAGCTAAGCATCATTTTACGTATATCTACTGATATAAATCTTCTACAACTCTATTTACTGTTATGTTACTATTATATAGCTTCCTTGTTCAAAACCAACAAGTAATCTTAAGTTAGAATTTACGGAAATTGAGTTCTAACTCAGGCAGCAAGCATGGATACTATAGTTTTGTCACAATATGAATACGGAATACAAGATACGAAGGCACTATGTTCCAGTAAAACAGAATTAAACGCGCATTTAAATTAGACCATTTATTTTATTCTAATAGGAATTGTAAATGCAATGGCCAAAGAAATTATTTTTAAAGAAAATCGAACTTTTACTTCTTGATTGATAGGCCTGTTAGTCTAGTGGTTAGTGACCCTGACTGCTTTGCCGGAGGTCGTGGGTTCAATTCCCACCCTGGACAAATGTTTGTCTGATGAGCACGATCATTTGTTCTGTGTCTGGGTGTAATCTGGGGGCACGGTAGTGCCCCCGCCAAGACGAATAGAATAGCTATAATACTTTAGATTTTATTGATATCTAAAATACACGGATTTCGTCACTGATACACTGACACACTGATGATCATCAAAATGTTTGGCTACTTCCTGAAGTGCTAGAGAGCTGAAATTCGGTACGTAGTCTAAGTTTAGTAGACAACCAACAAAAAAATTCACAAACCTTTAACTTTCGCCCCCTATCCCCTAAAATGGGGGGTGGGTAGTTTGTATGAGACCGTGAAATGTTAGGGTACTTCCTGAAGTGCTAGAAAGCCGAAATTTGGTATGTAAACAAAGTTCAGTATACAAAAAACATGCCCCATCCCCTAAAATAGGGCGGGGAGGGGTAGTTATTTCTAATGCACTTCTACAATATGGGTACCAAATGAAACGGCTCATTGAGAGCAAATTCAAAAAAAACAACCACAAAAATGTGTGAAATAATCTACAAAATAACTTTTATTTCGGAAGTCGGTGCCTTTGTTTTTTTTTTCTTTTCATTGTTTTTTTTTAGCTACCATTTTTGTGGTTGTTTTTGAAGGCGGTTTCATTTTTTTTGAAAAAGTTATTATTTTACTCTTTTTAGTTTAAATATTCAACCCGAATTCTTGTCAAGGACATCTTGCTCTTAAATGTGTACTAGAATTTTGTAATCCTTCGCACCGGTAATTACATCGCTCATGTACAGTCACAAGCAATAACATGTAAACACTTTATAAAATTCAAACGCAATTTACTCGTAAAATACTGGTTTCCACTTTGAAATAAGACCTATTTCGAAACGGCAATACATTTTTACTGATGTGTAGAATTTGTAAAGTTAGGGTTGGTAGAGTTAGGCCGCGTAGATTCAGAAGCTTGGTTCTAAATGACATCTGATATCTTTTTGGTAGAGCAAACCTTATGTGCTCGTTTTGGCAACATTTTACATGAAATGTGTTGGTGGGATTTATATGTATATACTATTTATGTATTTAGATATATAGGTATAGGTATGTTTATCAGTTATCAGGTACCCATAACACAAGCTCTTCTTAGCTTGGGACTAGATGGCGTTGTGTTATACGAGTAGTTCTAGAATATTTTATTATTTGATTGAATGAACGAACAATAGTAAACACTACTAAAAAGAAGGCCACTGATGAGATGACAATCCGCTAAGACGACCCCAAATAAATCAGGATAACGGCAGAAGAATGAACATAACGATGAGACTGCAATAACATGACCAAAATTTGAAAAGAGCTCAAAACGGTAATGGACATAGAGTTATTAGCCCCTTCGTACAAAACGCGACACAAGTCTCCGATACCTTACGACTTTGGTATCCATTGACGCGTGCCTGTGTACGAACCTCTATGGATTTGTATTGCGACAGTCACTTGGATACCAAAGTCGTAAGGTACCGGAGACTTTTTTCACGCTTTGTACGAAGAGAGTAGAGTTTCCCTTTTTTTCTTGTTCGAAGGAACTGGATGGGAATAAAGGAACTACGATCAAAGTACCAGTCTAACTGGATGTTGGGCTGATATTGTGCTAGTTTTTGGATAACTGTTTTTTTTAATTTTCAAATGAGTAGGTACTCCTCATAGTGGTTGGGTATTATTTTTTGCGGCGAACTTACACCAACCCTTGATGTGTCGGGTTCTGTACGTGGTGTATTTATGAAATTAACATGACCCAATTAATTCACAATTTCACAGAAGTGATAATTATTCAGTCCCCACTTGTTTATTGTAATATAATGTCTGAATAACAGAGGCTATTGTTTTTGTTTTTATTTCAGCAGAAAATTGAAACGGCAGGCGGGCGGCGCGGCGTGTTTATTTTATTTCACATTTATTTTTCTAACATTAAAACAATTTCCATTTTGTTTGTTTATTTTATATTCGTTGTTATGAAGCTGTTAAGCCAGTTTGTTGTAATTAACTTTGTGAGGAAGGGTTTTCCGAAAAAAGTAAGATGGTAATCCAAATAGAAAAATAAAAGCTTTTAAAGATTTCACATTAATGAAATGTTCCGAAGGTTTTGGTTTCAAACTATACCACGAAGCTTGCTTCCTGAATGTAAACTTTACCAGGCAAGCATCAGTAATTCTCACTAACTTGAAATTAAGTTTAACTAACGTCCAATACCTAATGGTAAATCTCAAGAAACAGTCAAACCAGATAACTCTGCAGATACAATCAATTTGAATGGACTACTGAGAACGACAAGTGTGTGCAAAATGTCTAAAGCCAGGTCCAGACTGGTGTAACGAGAATCTTACGATTACGTGTAGTAGGCATCAACAGTGTGGACGGCACACGAACTCAAAGCGAATTGAGAACGCAAATACTGCGTGCGCCTTTGTGTTCGCGCAAAAACCGACAGCCGATGGATCAGCCTTGAGCGTTACATGTAATGCTCGCAGCGCCGTCCACACCTAGATTTCGCGTTACATTACACCAGTCTGGACCAGGCTTAAGCCACTACACACTACGCAAGTGTTGAAGCAGATTGTTTATAGAGAGCGCGCCCAACTTACATTAATAGATGTAGTACCAAAAACTTTTCGCAGGTCATGAGTGGTGGCGTAGACTTTAAGGTGCTATCTGTCAAATCGTGATAATTATCATTAATTCTTAGTTAGTCGTAGAAAATGCCCGCAACTAAGGCCGAATCCAATCCACGGATTTTGCTTAAAGATAAGACCCCAACATCGATCGATGACACAAAACAGAAACCAGAAAACAGATATTCCCCCTCTTGTTTACATCGGTATTATTTTCCTATGAGAAAATTTTGAGGATAACGAGAACAGTATTTTATTAGGGTATCCCGTTTTATTCCACATACTAGAAAGGGTTTCACTAAATTAATTGCCGATTACTGGGAGGCAAACACGCTCAAAACAGATGAGGTTACGAGAAAATTATATAATTGAATACCCTCCAATCGCCGTAGATTCAACGGTAAATGGTCTATTAAATTGGTGTCGTAAATAACTTAGTTAGGGTCCTCCGTTATTTTCTGGCGCCTAGGTTTTCAATTTTGTTTTGATAGCGGTATTACGAACGGGATTTTATAGTTTTGTTTTACTTTTGTGACATTTTACCAAAGAATTTATTGAATCCTTTTTGTGTTTTACAAGTTAGCCATATTTGGACTAGAGCGAAAAAATTTAAAATTATGTTAACAAAACAAAATTGTTATAAATTGTAAAACCGATACTTTTAATTTGATCTATCATTCGTTTAAAATCTCTTTTGACAACGTTTTAAGTAACTCTCCTCCGAAACGGGTACATTTCACCCTCCTATCCCCATTCTCTCACTGTAGAGTGTAGATCAACAAAATGTCGTTGTTAGAAAAACGTTTGGTCATTGTCCAGAAATCGCAAAGGTCACTTGACGCGCCCGCGCCGTAGCAGGAATCGAGCAAGTGTCAGAAATCAGTTAACAGTCTTTTATTGCGGAAACCTTTCTCAGAATTGATCTTATTTGTAGAACTTTCTATTATATTCATGTAATCGACAAGAAAATAAGTTATTTTATTTACGATTCTAAAGATGGATTTGAAAGACACGAGAATATCAAAAGGATGTATTTTCACCGTGAAAGCTGAAGTAATGACAATTATTTTAAACCAATGATAATTTTTAAGATTTTAGACTGACATGGTAACTATTAAAAATGTTCGGTTTTAAAAAGGGGAGCTCAAAACGAATGATAAACATGGTAAATATCCCGTTTTAAACCCTAATACAGTTGAATCCGTTTATTACGACATCGAAGGAAAATAATAAACACGTCATACTAAGCGGACGTCATATAAAGCATTTTGTACAAAATAAACAACTCCTGTTTTTGGCAGTATGTATTTCAGAACATCATCGGGTTTCTCGTGAGGCTTCCGAACACTAATTGTCGAAGATGTTATGAATGACTTCGGTAACTACATAAACTGGACACAATTTATTAAAAAACCGACCAAGTGCGTGTCGGGCCACGCACAGTGTAGGGTTCCCTAGTTGCCCATCAAAATACTTATGCGAACTAAGTAAACTGTGATTCGCTGAATTTAATTTTAAAAAGAAGAATTTACAAAATCGGTCCAGGAGTCTTTGAGAAATCGGGGAAAATACATTAAGAAAAAAGATTACGACGAATTTAGAACCTCCTCCTTTTTTTGAAGTTAGTTAATAGTTGACGATAAAAACCTACCTATCCCCAAAAAACATACCTATTAAAGCTGTAAAAATAAAGTTGACAAACTTACATTTGCAGTTGAAGAGCATGTTCTCCGATACATTTTGTTTAAGAAAATATGTTATCCAAGTACATTTTATAAGTTGGTCGACTATTACTCAAAAAGTTGTAAAGCCTACTTAGTTATGATAATTTTCTTTTAAACTTCGTTATATATACTACTATTGTGAATTTTTTCACACCCCCAAAAATAACCGTTTAGCTGGTAGAGGGGGGGGGACACTCGAGTCGAGCAAAATTTAGCACTTTAAAGCTTAATATTTCACAAATAATTTTTTTTATCAAAAAATTGTTAATTGAAACTCAGTTTCTTTTTTAAAGACCTATTTAATGATACCCCACACTGAGGGGTACGCGAGAACAAAAAAAAACATTCCCACTTTACGTGTACAGGAGGTACCCTAAAAAAAAATTTTTTTCGAGATTTTGTTTGACCACTTTTTCGGCACAAAAAATCCGTATATTTACACCAAATTACAGCTCTCTAGTACTGTGCATCTCTGAGCTAAACTGCGGACAGACGGACGGACGGACGGACGGACATGGCGAAACTAAAGGGTTCCTTGTTGACTACGGAACCCTAAAAATGGGTCATAATAAGCGGCATGTCTCTAAATGCGAAGTCATTATATCCGACTTTGTTTAAAGAATTTTGTATGAAAACCAAACTTCTCTGTGTAATATGTCATAATAAGCGGTTGGTCGTTATAAACGGAGTTATAATAAACGGATTCTACTGTATTTTTCAAAGTTAAATTGTTTTTAAGTAAATCAAAAATAATCTCCTAGTTTCTATTAACAACCTAAAATAACTCAAGAAGATTAAATCACAGCTATTTTGAATCTAGACAATTGCTATATTAGTTAATAATAGAGTATAATTATATTTTGAGGTTTCCAAAGCTACTTTTTATTGAGATATTTCAATTAATAATTTTATTTATAAAGCCTGGTTAAATGTGAATCTCCAGCTTACGAATGAAACGTACTGACTAAAACCACATTTTTCCTTCAATTGTCCTTTACATTCTAGAGACGCGATAACCTCTTAAAACACTCCCTCAACCCTAGCATGCATTTTGTCCTATCGCCTCTTTGAGGAGTGGAACACAACTTGGGCGAACGAACGAGCTAAAAATCAAGGGTGAAATTATCAAGTTAATGAGTCTAAACTTGCGTAAATCAATGACACAAGTATTGAAAGTCAGACTACACACACAGACACACGTAGATCAGGTGGCCTACCACGAACTCTTGACGCGATCCAGTATAGGCTGTGGGAAAGAGATAGCACTAGACGTCTTGTATAGCTCTGACTCTTTCCCACAGCCTAAACTGGATAGCGTTAAGGCGGCGCTAGTCGCGAGCTCGAACTCACTGGCAGGCATGGTCAAAAACCATGATATTTCACCGGAAATCGAGCCATATTGTTCATGTGTGCGCGAGCGTCATCCCCCCGTGGAGAAAACAGGGGAAAACTTATTCAGTGAGATGCACGATCATTCAGAGTAAAAGGCGCGCGTAAAAAAATACGAAAAAGGCTTCCCCGGCTGATATTTGGAAGTTTCTCAAATCTCTTGGTATAGCTAAGTCCCCTTCTAGTATAGTCTCTCTCAATCTTCCATTAAATATTCTCAATAAACATTTTTCTACGTCTATTCCGCTTCCAGTTGACGTTAAGGATACGACTATCCTTGACATTACTTCCAGGCCAATGTTTCCTACTGACTCTTTTTCTTTCTCTCCCGTGTCAAACCTTGAGGTCTTCAAATGTTTTACCTCTATTAAGTCTAAGGCTGTTGGCTGTGATGGGGTCAGTCGAACTATGTTATCTTTTTTGATTGAGGACTTAATTCCTGTTATTACTCATATCATCAATACATCTCTGCTGACTGGTGTGTTTCCTGCATTGTGGCGTAAGGCTTACATTATCCCTCTTCCCAAAATTTCCAACCCAAGTTTACCTAATCACTTCAGACCCATCTCCATTCTCCCATTCCTTTCCAAAATCTTAGAAGCAGTTGCTCTCAAGCAAATATCCTCTTACGTCTTTAAAAATAACCTTTTGTCTGATTACCAATCTGGATTTCGGCCTGGCCACAGCACAGCCACAGCTCTACTTAAAGTTACTGAAGACATAAGCATGGCTTGGAGAATTCGAGGTTAACGGTCTTAGTTTTAATAGATTTTTCCAATGCTTTTAATACCGTTGATCACGACATCCTCTTGGCCATCTTGCAGCAAATTGGGGTCTCTTCGTTGGCACGTGATTGGTTTTCATCTTATCTTCGTGATCGCCAGCAGGCAGTGCGTGCTGATCAGGATTGCTCTGACTGGTGCGACCTGCTAACTGGTGTTCCTCAAGGCGGTTTACTCTCTCCTCTCTTATTTTCGTTATTCATAAACTCCATTACTTCTATCCTCAAATGCTCTTACCATCTCTACGCTGATGACTTGCAACTGTACGCCCAATCAGACATCACCAACCTTAATAATTGCATCTCATCTCTCAATGCTGATCTCCGTGCTATTGAAGAATGGTCTAGCAAGTTTGGGGTTTCTGTGAACGTCGAAAAATGTCAGGCAGTCATTATTGGTAGTTCATACTACTTGAGAAACGTGAACGCAAGCCAACTTATGCCACTGTTGTATGGGAACACCGTCATCTCTCTTTCACCTCACGTAAAAGACTTGGGCCTGTACATTGACGACTGTTTGAGCTGGAAGAAGCACGTTGCTCAGGTGAGTCAGAAAGTCACATTCTCGCTGCGGTCTCTCTATAGATTCAAGCATTTCCTTCCATCTAGCACCAAACTCACTTTGGTCCAGTCACTTGTGCTTCCCATTATTGACTATGCTGATGTTTGTTATTCTGATTTATCCCAAGAACTTCTTAATAAATTGGATCGACTTCTCAACAACTGTATTCGCCTCATTTTTGGCCTTCGAAAATACGATCACATTTCTTCTTTTCGTTCCCAACTTAAATGGTTGCCTATCCGACGCAGGAGGTCCCTCAGATCTCTCTGCATGCTCTTCAAGATTATGCATATATCTCTGCATACTCTTTTCAAAGTGTTGGGCAGTTCTCATAGTCGTAACCTTCGTGCTTCTAAAAATCTACTTCTCCAAATTCCTTCACACCATACCGGTTTCATGTCTAATTCTTACACTATCTCAACCATTAAGCTCTGGAACGCGCTACCCTTTAGCATTAAAAAAGCTGTAAGCAGTTTTACTTTCAAGCGAAAAGTACGTAATTTCTATACGTCTGAATAAATTGGCTCTCAATTAATTATCAAAAGTCGAGTCATGGCATAAATTATTTAAGTTTTTTTCTTTCTATTTAAGTATTTTATTTGTTATAATATTGTTTAGTTTATATTATTTGTATATATATGTAATAGTATTATTCTCTTTATTTATTTTTAGACTTACTAATTACATTTTTAAATATTTTTATAAAAAAGAAACAAAAAACATTTAAAAATATAAAAAATAGCATTCCACCAGCACCAGGAACAGGGTCCGGGCTGTCGGTGGTCAGGGCTCTTGAGAGAGGAACCACCTAACAATACGCGCCGTGTCCAGGAGTACTGCCTTCTGAATCAAGCGCTTGATCCAGCTGCCAAGCGAGAGCCTCTTAAGATGTTGTTCGAGGCTCTTGGCAATTAAGCCATTGGCTGACACGACTATCGGCACAATGACTGCCGTATTTACGTCCCACATGTCAACAACCTCGCGAGCCAGATCAAGATACTTGAATTGCTTTTTTTTCTGCCCTCACGAGGTTCCCATCATGCGGGACCGTAATATCAACAATCATTGCGCGACGCTCCGATCGATCTATCACCACAATGTCAGGTTATTGGCAACAATAGTCCTGTCAGTGATGATAGGTCGATCCCAATACAACGAGATATTGCCATTTTCGAGAACTGGGTCGGGCGCATACCTATAGTAAGGCACTTCCGATTCCACAAGGTTGTACTTCAAAGCAAGTTGCTGGTGGATAATCCTGGCCACGAGGTTGTGTCTATGCAAATACTCTCCGTTAGCTAGACTAGAACACCCAGAAATAATGTGTCGGATAGATTCTCCAGGACGGTGGCATGCCCGACATATGTCAACCGTGCCATCCTTCACAATGTATTTCCGGTAGTTATTTGTCATCATAACTTCGTCCATAATTGCACAGACAAAACCTTCAGTTTCCCCAAACAGGTCACTGAAGCGTAGCCAGGATACGGACGCTAGAAAGTCTACATCGGGACCATGTAGTGCCCGATAATAGCGTCCGTGAAGCTCCTTGCTTTGCCATACCTCCTTACGATCATTAGTGTCCAAAACTTTAGGTTTGCGCCAGTTCTCGTTAGCCAAGGAGAGCGGAGTAAGACCCTTATCCACCGTGACCACATCTCGGTGCATCCCCACGTCGGTTTCTAGGAAATATTCCCTGAGACTGCATACCTCACGGTTGTGCAGGGTCTTAGCATTTAAAAAGCCACGACCCCCGCACTTCCGTGGGATATACAGTCTCATCACCGACGACCGTGGGTGATGCATCCGATTTGCAGTCAGCAGTGAACGGACTCTTCTATCCAGGGCGTCAAGTTCCGTCTGAGTCCATTTGAGTATGCCGAAAGAATACATCAACACCGGCATGACCCAACCGTTGAAAGCGCGCACCTTATTGCCACCTGACAAAAGACTGTAAAGTACCTTATTCAGGCGGCCAAAGAAGCGCTCTTTCAACGATTGTTTCATGTCAGCGTTATTGATGCCTAATGCTTCCGACATACCCAAATATTTGTAGGTCTCTGTTGAAGAGAGGGATCTAAGGTGTATGGAATCAGAGAGTTGAGTTCCCTCTGATTCCATAATCTCCCCTCTCTTCACATGCATGACTGCACATTTGTCCACACCAAATTCCATCCTGATGTCGCTACTGAAAGTTTCTGTTACCTTCAGTAGCTTCATCAGTTGCAAGTTGTTGGGGGCAAAGAGTTTCAGGTCATCCATGTAAAGAAGGTGAGATATGACCTGACCACCTCTCTTCAACCGATATCCTAGCCCCGAACCCTCCAGCAATGTGCTGAGCGGGTTCAAGGCCAGACAAAACCACAAAGGACTCAGACTATCACCCTGGAATATCCCGCGCTCAATCCTTATCGGTTCGCCGCTACCTCGGATCTGTCGACATCCTGGATAGCGAAGGACTGTTCTCCAGGTCCCCATACACGACAACAGGAAGGTACGTAGAGTTATATCAACTTTATACAACTCTAGCACCCTCATGAGCCATGTATGGGGTACCGAGTCATAGGCCTTCTTATAATCTATCCAACATGCGGACAGATCTTTTCGGGAGCGGCGAACCTGTTGGCTAATGGCCATATCAATGAGGAGGAGCTCCTTAGTACCGCGGGACCCGTTCCTACATCCATTTTGAGAGGCAGACATGATAGAGTTAGTCACAATATGTTGATTGATTTTAGCTCTCAAAATGGATGCAAGAACTTTATAGACCGTTGGTAGACAAGTAATCGGTCTATAATTTTTGGGTTCCGCAGTACTACCCGATTTATGGAGCAGGTGGGTCACTCCTGTTGTCAAGAATTGGGGCAACGACCCTGACTCTAAGGCTAATTGGAACTGGGATGCCAAGCGAACGTGTGATCTTTTAAACCACTTGATCCAGAAATTGTGCAGTCCATCCGGCCCTGGGGATTTCCAGTTAGGCAGCGGATGGACTGCACAAGCTACGTCTTGGGGGCTGATAGTGATTGCCCCCATTTCGGTAATCTGATCACATGCACGTTCAACATCCCGGGTCCAATCGCCCTCAGTGTGACTGACAGGCACCGACCAGATGTTGCGCCAGAATGAACTCATGGCGTCATCATCCGGTAGGCGCGTGTCAGTAACACCTTGGTCCGGTCGCTCCCAAGTTCTATAAACCCACCTTTCGTCGCTTTGGAATGTGCGATTCAAGGTGTACCGTTCCACCCGCCGCTTGTACCGACGAATACGGTTCGCCCATGCACAAATCTTCTGCTTCAGGAAGTCGATACGCTCTGTGACGCGGGCCAAATATTCACGTGGACTAATATCAATCCCCGAGAACGCCCGCCTCACTAGTATTATTATTATTTTAGGTTGTATAGCTTATTTTTTTTATTATTTTACTTTTTTACTAGTTTTTAGTTGTTTTGTTGTACCCTACCACAGTATTGTTTCACACCTAAAGGTTGACTGGTAGAGAATGCCTTGTGGCATTAAGTCCGCCTATGTACCATTGATTTGTACATAAAGAATAAATAAATAAGATATTTCACCGGAAATCGAGCCATATTGTTCATGTGTGCGCGAGCGTCATCCCCCCGTGGAGAAAACAGGGGAAAACTTATTCAGTGAGATGCACGATCATTCAGAGTAAAAGGCGCGCGTAAAAAAATACGAAAAAGCCTTTGGCTGTTGGGGTTTTATGAAAAAACCACTGCACCAATTAATTTCAAATAAAATTTATTAAATTCTTCGATATTATAAATTTGCTGTGTCGGTACGGACTTCGTTTTGGAAATTTGATGCTTCTTTAGCTTCTAATTTATACCTAAAGTTGTGTTAAAATTAGCAAAAAAACGAATCTTTAGAAGCTCGTTACTTTTTAATAGCTTCATATTTTACAATTCTGCTTCCGTACAGACAAAATTAATAATGAGACAAAACGATACCATGTTTAATTTTGGATGTACTTTGTCAATTAATGGAGTAAAAGTTTCTATGGAAAAAATGTTGACTTGTTTGCTCTTATAAGGCTCCTGACTACAGACAATCTTCCTCCTCGCTTAGACCCGACGTATTTATATCCAAAAAGGGCTATCGTAAACTCTGTTTATTGCCCGTCAAGCGACTGAAATTATTTTACTTGTTCCTGATAAGGTTGAAATACTCCCGCGGTTCCGGGAAAACATCTCCGGGACTGTAATGTGAATTTTCTGCCCTTGTGATGTGATGAAAATTCACTTAATTTCTTGATTTTTTGCTCAGGCTGGGTTGGGATTTATTTACGCTGTTGTAAATTGTGTGATAATGTTTTAATTGAAAAAGTTTCGTATGTATATTATTGTATCCACGTTTTATTTTTATTGCATTCTGCGTGTCTTGTCAATATATTTAGTTAGGCCAGCAGGCGCTCAAAGAAGAAGGCCAAGGCTTCATCATAAACGGGGCAATAGTTTACAATACAAGCATTCATTTTTGTTTTTTTTTTTTTTGCTTCTTGTTGAGCACATTGTATTTGCAGTGCTAACTAAAAATTATATGGTTCCAATCTCCAACGACATTGTTATAAGGAACCATGAAATTCAAAAAAGGAAATAATTATCAATCTCGTGTATTTTTTAGGATTCATTCATCGAGGCCCGTTTTACAGAACGCACCTCAAGACTCAAGCGTTACTTAAAAGAAGTTTCGACCAATCAATTGCCTTGAATCTAGTTTAAGTAATGCTTGGGTAAGGCGCATTGAGTGACGTTCTATATTTCGAGCCCGATTGTTTCACACTGTATGATTATAAAATATCTCTTTCTAAAGTAAGGAAAAAGAAGGCTATTAAACATTTATTGCACTATAGGAATGCAAAGCAATATATAATATCAGAATCTGCTATAGGTTGAGGTAGTCGAGGTGCTAATATTAGCCATTATAACCGGTAGCAATTAGGCTATTAGCTAAGTTTAATGGCTAGATAAATTTAACGGAGATTTCGTTGGGTCGGATATGCGAAGGAATATTTCATCTCCTTTGTGCCCGTTAGTTATAAGAGGATAACTAAGGGGTTTTGTGACAAACTAGGGATATTTTTTGGGCTCAAAGTTACTAGGGATATTTTATGTTTAAATCAAAAATCAAAATCAAAGTATTTATTTCAAGTAGGCCAGTTACAGGCACTTTTGAATTGTCAGAGACAATTAAAGGAATAATTATTATTAAACAGTAAAAAGTTATGGTGCTACAGTCCCAGTCACAAGACATAAAACCTATGAAAGTACCGTAGATGCCCGTTCCAAGAAGTAGATCTCTATGGAGAAGAACGTGCAAGAAACTCCATGGACACTCTTTTTAGATCGCAGAATTATTACAGAACCTTTGTTACATAATTCATTTAAAAATTATAATGCGTTATTACCACCCAATATTGATCAGAAAGATTCGATTAAGTTTCTTTTTTTTTTCTATAACCGTATGTAAAACTATAAAGGACATACGTACTCGTAATAAATATTATGGCTGTGTATACGTTCGCGACCAACACCGTGGGGATGATCACCGTGGTGGTGACTGCGCCGCCATCGCCGCCGCTTGATTTTACCATAAGCCCCATTAATTAGATTTACAACTTACATATACTGTGAAATAGCCAATTATAAAAATATAAACTACAACTGGCTTTTTTTACGTGGTAAAATCATCAAGTGAGTCCTCCCACGCAGGGCGGTAGGGACTGTCAGACTCGTACTGACCAAAATCCACGGTGTCCTTGTGCACGGTGTAATTTGATAAGTCCCGCGATCAAAACTCAACTGGCTTGAAGCAAAAGGTTATAAACCCTACAACACTGCAATGGGCATTTGAGAGGTGTGTAGTGGGCGACTCGTTGTCCGACCATGGACCATGCCCGGGTCGATGGCGCGTTGTGTTCCACGCGCGCCTCAAAGAGTGTCATCACAATAACGTGGGCCCCCTTTAGAGGGCCAAAGCCTACGGGGGTCGCGGGACTAACGAATAACCTCACCCCGGAAAGCAAAGGGCTATTGAAGGACACCTTGGATTTTAGTCAGTACAAGTCTGACAGTCCCTCCTGTCCTGCCCTGGGTAGGAGGATTCGTTTGAAGAATTTACAACGCTTAAAAAAAAAACGTACAACATAACAAGGACTGCTAACTTGCAAATTGATATAAAACTTGCAAGAAAGTATCTAGATACTGATAGTCTTTTTTTTTTATTGTGACAAACCCACCACACTATTCCCAAACCACTGCAACTCCTGAAAGCCAGAATCAATAGTGGCAACCACCAGAAAAGCGCCGAAACAATGAAGCTCGACGTGTCCCGGAAAATGAATTTCTTGGATCCTGCAAAGAAAATAATCAGAAAACAATAGTGGAGGAGTAGGAAAAATATGTTTCCACTTCCCTCCATGCAAGCAGGAGATACTGATAGTCTATCGGATATATTATTACAAGTATCACGGAAAGTTAAATAACTTCTACTATAATAAAAGAAAACCTAACAATACAAATCTAACTTGTTGCTACCGTACAATAACGATATTACGTGCCTAAGAACTTCATTTAATATAATGGAGGCTAGTCTAGATTGCTTCCTTTGGGCCTAGTTACGTTGTTATTTCTAAGAAAATATGTTTATACGATGTCTTGATAATAGAATCAATTATTTATAACGTAAGTACAGCCTGTAATCCTCGAAGGGTTAGGTTAGTGATTTCCGGCCACCGTAGGCTACCTGTGAGTAATAGGTGACTTGCTGTCCGATCATGGATGCCCGGGTCGACGGCTCGCCGTGTTTAGCGAGAGCCTCAAAGAGCTGTCAGCAAGCAGGGCTCTTAGAATTTTGACTGCCGGGGTCGCGGGACTGTCTTGTCAGGTTACCGGGACCCTGGAACGTTATGGGCTATTGAAGGAACACCGCGAATTTTAGTCAGTACGAGTCTGACAGTCCCTCCCGTCTCGCCCTGAGCGGGAGAAGTCATTTGATGATTTAATTTTTGCCACGATAAAATATAACATGGATATTCGGCGAAGAACCAGAGTTACCGACATAGCTCATAAAAGCAAGTTGAAGTGGCAATGGGCAGGCCACATCGCTCGTAGAACTGACAACCGATGGGGAAGAAAAGTTCTCGAGTGGACCACGGACCGGAAAAAGCAGCGTAGGCAGGCCTCCCACTAGGTGGAACGACAACATCGTGAGGGTCGCAGGCAGCCGATGGATGCAAGTGGCGAATTGTTGTTCAGCGTGGCGGTCTAAGGGGGAGGCCTATATTCAGCAGTGGACGTCCTCCGGCTGATGATGATGATGACGATAAAATATGTTTAGGTTAGTTGAGGTGTACTGTTAGGTAGTTAATAGTACACCCACACAGACATCATCTGCCTAGCCTTTTTCCAGCCAGGGTCAGCTTCTAATCTAACCAGATGCAGTTGAATACCAGTCTTTTACTTTTTTTTTTTTAGGTGGTAAAATCATCAAATGAGTCCTCCCGCCCTGGATGGGGCGGAAGGGACTGTCAGACTCTTACTGACTAAAATCCACCCGTGTTCCTTCCTATGCCCTTTACGTTCCGGGGCCACGGTAACCTGGGTTGAGAAAAAACCCGCGACCCCAGCAGGCATTTGGCGCGAAACACGACGCGCCACCGACCCGGGCTTGCTCCTTGGTCGGACGGCGAGCTACCCATCACTCACCGTCCGCAAGCCCGCTCCACCGCTGTGCCCTCTGCTGGTCAGAGGGACACGCATTGGAGCATCCACACGACAGGCTATTCGCATACGGGCAAAGAGACCACTTAGGCACACACCAGTCTTTTACTTAGAAATACTGTCTCACCCACACAAACCAGTTTTTTTTTACGTGGTAAAGTCATCAAAAATGAATCCTCCGGGTGGGAGGGACTGTCAAACTCGTACTGACTAAAATCCACGGCGTTCTTCGGTAGCCCTTTATGTTCCGGGGGTAATGGAAAGTGTCCTGCGACCCCGGCAGGCTTTCAACCTCTAAAGGAGGGCCCCGTCATCATGCCGACGCTCTTTGAGGCGCGCGTGGAACACAACGCGCCGTCGACCCCCGCGTCGGCAGACCATCTCGCTGCCCGACCATGGACCATTCTCGCTGCCCGACCATGGACCATTCCCGCATGGTTGCCTTTTACTCGCCGCCTGCATTCCCGCGCCTACGGAGGCCGGAGATCGTCTGCCGACGTCTGGCTGTCTACCACTGCGGCTGGGGTGGAGGGAAGACGCTGTCCTCTCCCTCACACGGTGCGCTTCCTCCCTCGCGAGCGTTACTGCATCCCACTCCGTCTCGCCCCGCAGCATGGCCTCGACCAATGCCGGGCGCGAGAGGAGGAGTGGTTCAATAGATTAACTTTTAGTATTTCACCCGAAGATCTCAAGGATGAGCTGTCATTATAATCATTTCAGCTTGTTGCAACCCACTGCTGGACATTATGCTTCTCCCAGGGAGCGCCACAGCGCACGATCTCCCTGTTTTTTATCCAGCCACTCTTGCCAGCTACCTTCTGCATCCATCCATCTTGGCAAGGGACGTCCCACTTTACGTTTGGCAGCTGTTCTAACTTTAAAAATTACACCAATTTTTTGGTCTGATTTCCATTGTTTTACCAGGCTTATATTAGGGGAAGGCCGGTCAAAGCTAATTGTACCTAGATGGCGCGACCATAGCTAAGTCCTAATCCGACCAATGAGGTAGTACTATTTTGAAATACGATGCTTGAAACAAGCTATACTAGCGCCATTCGTTTCATAGTTGCCATCCCCATTAACTCCACAGCTAAATCAAATTCCACCCTACAAGCTTCTAATCGAGAACAGGCCATCACAGTCTCAGTAATGACAACATCCATTATAAAGGCATCTATTAAGTGGCCATGTAGTTATAATTACAGTTTGCCTACAGCTTGCTTAATGTCAAGCGCTTATTATCATATTTAGTACTACATCATTAACCCCAACTCAGGCTTCATCGGGTTTAATTAATTAATTGTAGTAAGCTTCCATTTAAACTCAACATATTACGTTATACTGTGTAGTTGTGTGAACTGCTAAGTGGATGTGAAAATGTACTGAGTTATTTGTAATGCATTAACAAACTTTAATGGGCTGAAAGTACTAATGATTATAAAGAAAGAAAGAAAGAAAGAAAATTGTTTTATTTTTTTACAGTAATGCATGCAAATTAAAAAAAAGTTAACTTAAACTAAACATAAATAAAAATAGACATTTCAAGAAAAAATTGACAACAATTTGACATCTGCATGCCATGACTGCAAAAAGAAAGGTGACCACTCAGCATAATGCTGTGCTGTGAGAGACCCACAGCACAGCGCTGGTTTTCAGTGGTCACCCGAAGAAGAAGAAGAAAAGGAAAGAAGAAACAAGAGTAGGTACGGATATCAAGCCGGCTAAAAAGTACATATATTAATAGAATAAATACAATAAACTAATAAAATATTAAAGATATATTAACATTAAAGATATATTGATACAGAATACAATACATGGTTGAAATATAATAAAAGGTTGTCATAGAATAAATAATTAAAATTAAATACGCGGGTATCACCAATGCGTCAAGCACGCAAACAAAATGTTCACATACCCGAACACAATCGCACTCGTGAGTCGTGAGCGTCAGGTGTTGTATCTCGCTCGTTGCATTCTCCCATCTGGTCTTGGAGCGTGGAAGAAGTTTTACTTTGAAAAAAAGCCTGAAATGTAAAAAAAAAAATACAATTTCGATGGAGAGATATTCCATTTTGTATGCATCTATTGGCAACCAGGCATTCAGGTATTTGAAAGGTTCTAGGCTCTATATTAACTGGGTTGTGGTAGTAAGGTAACCAGTCATTCCATCAAAAAAAGTGTATCTAAAGCCCAAGACAGTTGAGAAAAGGCTACGTACATCGATGAAACATTCTTACTAGACCTCTTTGGGTAATACATAATTTCAAAATTAAATATCCAAGCGATTAAAAGATTTGATTTTATAGCAGTTGAAGTAAAGTCAGATTTTAAGAAATCGTGAAGTTACACGGATTTTTGTCAGGCCTGTTGGTCTAGTGGTTAGTGACCCTGACTGACTTGCCGGAAGTCGTGGGTTCGATTCCCACCCAGGACAAATGTTTGTGTGATGAGCACGATCATTTGTGCTGTGTCTGTTTGTAATATTTATCTATAATGTATTTAGAAATATAAAAGTATGTTTATCAGTTGTCTAGTTCCCATAACGCAAGCACTGCTTAGCTTGGGACTAGATGGTGTTGTGTGACAGTTGTGGAATATTATCTTACCTTATTTTCTTTTTAGGCCACAAAAATCACGATCTCCTTTCATTTACTGAAAACCCAGCATAAAACGAAAATGCTGAAACCTATCTTCTATGCTATAGAAATTGAGAAAACTGGCTATTCAATTACTTTATAAGCCTTATTTCTCACCTCAAAATGAAAAATTTACTTCAAAAATCTTAAGATACCTATTTAGGTTCTTTAAGATTCTGGCTTCTTTAAGATAACGATATTATATCTAGACGATGCTTACTAAGGTAAAGCCTAACATGAAAAACTAATTAGTAAGTGAAGTCTCCGTTTTATATTTAACTAGCTGTGCCTGCGACTTCGTTCACGTGGATGTCGGAACTTAAAAATTGACAAAGTTTCATACAAACTTTAATCCCCTATTTTATCCCTTGGGGGTAAAATTGATCAAAATCCTTTCTTAGCGGATGCCTACGTCATAACATCTACCTGCATGCCAAATATCAGCCCGATCCGTCCAGTGCAAGTGGTTTGGGCTGTGCGTTGATAGGTCACTATGTCATCCAGTCACCTTTGAGTTATATAATAATATTATTTAGATTGCCTCGTTCATTAGTCTTGTCTGAACCACTAATGTCTGGGTTCGATTTGTGAGACGAAAAACTACTAATGAGTTGACTTTACTTTTTTATTTATATAGGGTGACTAGTAATAAGTGAACGTTACTTAAACACGTGATTGTGCATGAGCACAAAGTTGTTTGTTATCATGAGATAACAAACAACTTTTACTATGGGAGCAAAGCCGAAATCATGAAAAAAAAAATCAGCTGTTCAGTACATTTATGCTTGTTTAATGTACTGAACAGCTGATATTTTTTTCTTATATTTTTAAGTATCGTTCACTAATTACCAGTCACCCTATATTGTCCCACCACTGGGTCAAAAGCCCATTCCTTTTTGTTCATTATTTCCGTCGGCTAATCTCGCTTAAACGCGCTTAAGTCGCCACGCCTTGATTCGGATGGTTTAGGCGCATTTGGGCTAATTCTCATTTGGGCAACCGACTCCATAATGGACTACTTCTCATTTGGGCTAATTCTCATTTGGGCTAATTCTCATTTGGGCTACTTCTCATTTGGGCTAATTCTCATTTGGGCTAATTCTCATTTGGACTACTTCTCATTTGGGCTAATTCTCATTTGGGCTACTTCTCATTTGGGCTACTTCCCAAAATTTGGGCATGTAAGTAAGGGATACTTTTCGAAAATCTAAATCAATATTCAACAAAAATTCTATCTTCCCGCAGTATCCCGTCTTGAGTGGTACCTACGTCCTAAAAATAACCCCAATGCATATAATGTTGGGATTCCTTCCTAACAACTCCAAAACTACTCCTTAGGGCTTGAATTTCGCAACATCCTCTCTTAGTGAGAACCTATGTCCTAAGTAGAATCTCCTGTAAAATTTGAGACCTCTACGAACTATCAATACATCAATCCCGTCTTAGATACAACTTTCGTCTTGAGACTCCTAGCACTTGTTGTAGTTTCACACAAACTATCAACCACAGAAAAACCCCTTATGAGGTCGAATTTCGTAAAATTGTGTCTAAGAGTCAGCTCAGACCGAGACGTGACGCTGCGCGCACATTTCAATAGAGTTATTCAAAATGTAACTCTATTTTAAAAAACAAAAGATACACCTTTCGCAACGCAGCGCGACGTAGCGCGGCGCCGCTTGATGTGATTCAAAATCTGACTTTGTTTACTACAAGAAAAGATACAAATTTGAAGTATCGTTGCGTCACGTCGCTTCGCGTCGCGTTTCGGTGTGAACTGACCGTTAGTGATCTACGTCCTATGAAACCCCTTTGAATAATTTGAAACTCCTAGCATTTGTAGCAATAAAGTTTAATATAAATTATCAACACCAAAAACAACCTCTTAAGCGTCGCAAAATACTGTTTTGTGTAAAAAGAATCGCCATGAAAGATTTGGTCGCCTAGCACTTGTAGTAACTAAGTTTCATACAAACTGTCCACCCAAAAAACAAATCCCTTAGGGGTCGAATTTTACAAAATCCAGTTTTGGTATCATCATAGTACATCCCCTTTGGGGCCGAATTTCGTAGAATTCATTCTTAGAGCTCATCTACGTGGAGAATATAAGGAGGTGTTTGGGCAGGCAGGTGGGGGAGCTCTTCAATGAATTTTTTTGTTGTAATTTACAAAATTATATTGAATAAAAAAAGGTACATTTGTTCGGTTGCAACGAATAATATTGTAATAATGTCGAGAGCGATCGTCGTGTCGAGTCGAGCGGGGTCCGCGGCGCGCGGGTGCAGGGGGGCGTCCTTCTCCTCGCCAGACGCAGACGGCGCCGCCTGTCATTGCACTGACGCAACTCTCACGTCGTTCGGCCCGCTGACACTAGATGGCGTTGTTTGCACAAACATACCGGCCGCCTTGGAAGATCCGTCTTCCAACTAATAAACATATCAATCAATTTTGTGTGGAGGTTGGCAGCGGGCAGATTTTGGATGCAGGACGCCGGATTGTGCCTGCAGCTGTCCTGACCTCCGCAACTCTTGCAACTCCATCTTTTCCTGGAAACAGACGAATAATCCTACCCATCCTCCACTTGAGTGGTGGCAGGTTGTCCTCTTTTATGACAACGAGACCGTCTTTTATGATGTCATCCTTTTCATGACATGTCCACTTCGTCCTGCGCTGCAGCTCCGAAACATACTCCTTGGACCATCTTTGCCAAAAATGGTTTCGCAGCTGTTCCAATCGCCGGTAGCGGCAGACAGGTGTAGATGTCCTCGTGACGATGTCATCACCGGCAGGCGCAGTCAACGGCCGGCCGATTAGGAAGTGAGCAGGTGTGAGTGGATGGTAATCGTTAGGATCTGCGGACATAGGTGACATAGGACGGGAGTTCAGGACGGCCTCAACCTGTGTCAACACCGTACTAAACTCCTCGTAGGTTAACCTAGCATTACCAACGATACGTCTCAGGTGATACTTGCACGACTTCACACCCGCCTCCCATAAACCACCAAAATGAGGAGAGTAAGGGGGAATGAAACTAAATTTTATATTGTGATTACTCGCAAAGTCAATAATTTCGTTGGGATTTTCAAATATTTTTGAAAGCTCTCTCTCAGCTCCCACAAAATTCTTGCCGTTATCAGAATAAATTTGACACGGTTTGCCGCGTCGTGATATGAATCGTTTAAATGCCAATAAATAGTCCTGAGTAGACAATGAACTGACTAATTCTAAATGGACAGCTCTAGTAGCGAAACAAACATATAAACAAATATATCCTTTAATTAATTGTGAACCTCTGCCTTTGCGATTTAAGATCGATATTGGTCCAGCATAATCGACCCCACACCGCATGAATGGAAATCCCGCTTCCAAACGCTCTCCAGGGAGATCACCCATGTATGGGGTTAGCGTACTTCCATTCATGCGAGTGCAGGTCACACATGCATGAACAACTTGCCTTGCTAAACTACGTGCTCTCAGCACCCACCACCGATCACGCACAGTCGCTACGAGAAGCTGTGGTGCGGCATGAAGCAAACGTTTGTGTTCATAAGAAAACAATAACCGTGTAAAACGATGTTTATGACACAATAACACCGGATGTTTCTTATCAAAATCAAATTTTGAATTACTTAGTCTGCCACCAACACGAATTATATCATCCTTATCTAAGAAAATACCTAAACCTAATGTTTTATTACTACACTTTTTATTCAGTGGCGACTTTTCCTTAAGACTAATATATTCCTTACCGAAAGATTGTGATTGAACCAAACGTGTCAACACAACTAACGATTTATTAATCTCATTCACGGTCAATGACCCGGTTTCGCGACCTTGACCGACGCGTGATGCACGTATGTTAGAAATAAACCGCAAAACATACGCGACTGTTCTTTGTAAACGATTAAAACAGGAAAACCTTTCAAATTCGACTAAAATATTATTATTACTTTCTACGTTTAGTAAGTTTGTGGTTTTAGGACATTTTAACTCCGGTAACTTATTTAAATCAATTTCATTATAATTTGCTGTCAACCAATGTGAAGTTGGTTCACGAAGGAAGGTTGGACCACACCACCACAAACTAGTGTTGTCCCCCTTTAATGAATCAAAGAGAACGCCTCGTGATAGGATATCAGCGGGATTCTCTTTACCCTTTACGTGCAACCAGGTGGTGTTACTTGTTAATTCGTTAATTTGAACAACCCTGTTCTGCACAAATGTTTTTAGCAAATGCGGTGATGTTCGAAGCCATCCCTGAACTATAGTGGAATCTGTCCAAAAATATACCTTATCAAATTGTATTCTAAGGGAATTTATAATTTTATTATATAGTTTAGCTCCAACTAAAGCTCCGCACAGTTCAAGCCTTGGGATACTTAACGACTTAATTGGCGCGACCTTACTCTTAGCACACAATAATCGGCAAGTAACATGCGACTCGTCTATGTTATTATTACGTGAACGTATATATGCACACGCGCCATAAGCAGACTGAGAAGCATCGGTAAATATATGTAACTCCTTATTTACAGCATTAGTACTCATGACACAGCGTGGCACAAATATTTTTGACAAGTATTGCAGAGAATTTACAAAGTTAAACCAAACACACGCGATGTCAACTGTGACTTCTTCATCCCAACTTATTTTTGCAAGCCATAATTTTTGTAATAAGACCTTAGCTGTGGTAATAGCTGGTGCTAATAATCCTAATGGGTCGTAAATCTGTGCAATGACTGACATAATTAAACGTTTAGTTATTTTTGTATTTATATTTTTATCTACACTAGTTGAAAAATAAAATAAATCATTCTTGTTAGACCAACCAACACCGAGGGTTTTAGACTGACAATATTCACCAATACATAAATCTTTATTACTTTCTGACGTAACATCAAAATTAAAAGTCCATTTCCTTAAGGGAAAACAACCAGTTTGTAAAATAGCAGAAGTTTTATTACAAATTTCTAACAACGTTTCACGCTGATCGTGACCTGTCAAAAGGTCATCGACATAAAAATCTTCATTGATAACGCGAGCGATGACGTCATCCGTACATTCCTTTGCTAATTGTTTCAAGCAACGGTTGCTAAGGTACGGTGCCGATGCAGTTCCATAAGTCACTGTGTTAAGCCGATAAACTTGTATTGGTTTGCTGTTATCAGTCCGCCATAATATTAGTTGTAAGTTACGTTGTTCAGGATGAATTAAAGTTTGTCTAAAGAATTTTTCGATATCCGCGCAAGCAACATATTGATATTGCCGAAAACGGAGCAATATTGAGAAGATATCATTTTGTAACCTAGGGCCTACGTGTTGAATCTCGTTTAGCGAATTATTATTAGATGTAGTTGCGCTTGCATCGAAAACGACACGTAATTTTGTTGTTGAACTACTTTCACGATATACCCCATGGTGTGGTATTATATAATATGGCTTATCAAAATGTTTAAAATCTTTAACGTGTGTCATGTGACCCAATTGCTCGTACTCATGCATAAACTCACAATACATTTGTTTATACATAGGTGACCGATCTAATTTCGTCTCTAAAGATAAGAGACGCCGCTTCGCAGAATTATACGAATCGCCTAAACAATCCGGTGATTGTTTAAATGGTATTGCTACAGAAAACCTACCATTCTGGTCACGTTTAGTTGTCTGCAAGAACAACTCTTCGCAAAAACGATCTTCCTCCGTAATAACGGGAGGAATAAGTACTTCTTCGATTTCCCAGAACTTGCGTAGTTGAGAATCGACTAACGCCAAATTGCACTGAACATCTGTCATACTAGCCGCTAAAAAACTATTATTATTATTATAAACTGGACCGGATATAATCCAACCTACCATAGTATCTTGTAGGTATGGACCGGTGTGAAGTTTAATTTTATTATCTTTTAGCAAATCCCAAAATACATCAGCCCCCAATAATAAATCAATATCACTTGGTTCATAAAATGTGGGGTCGGCGAGTAAAATATCGTTAGGTATATTTATAGTATGACGACTAACGAGTGTCGAAGGTAACTTCGAAATTATATTAGGCAACACTAAACAATGTAAGGTTGTTTTAAAATCATACACCTTAGAACGCATATTAATATCGCACTTGTGACTGGACTGGGAAACGCTTTGTCCAACGCCACAAACACGTATAGTGGACTGTATAATAGGTACTTTCAAACGCTTACATAACCTTTGAGTTATAAACGAATTTTGACTGCCGCTATCCAGCAGAATACGGACGGTGTGATAACAGTTATCAATATCTGAAATCTCAACTAACGCCGTAGACAGCAAAACAGTCTGTAACAATTTAGCACTATCCGCGAATCCGTTTCCGTTCCCGCCGTTATTAATATTGTCAGCTGTTTTACTAACGCAGTGTAACACAGAAGACTGTGGCAACGTATTATCGATAACGGAACGTTGCGGTGACGTATTCGGAATGCCGCCGCTAGCGCTAGTGTCAACATGAATTAATGCGTTGTGTTTTTGTTGACATATTTTACAAGGTCCGAATGTACAATTTTCAATCGGATGATTGTGTGAACGTAAACAGTTTTTACAAACGCCTTTCGACTGAACTAGAGTTAACCTATCCTTTACTACCATATTTAAAAACATAACACATGCAAATAAGGCATGTTTACCACTACAAAGCGGGCATGTCAAGTTTTGTTTGTTTGGTTTAGACTTAGTACCCGATGAAACCTTATTATTATTATTACTCGTGCTCGCATAACTAAGTGTCGTTTGAGAATTAGTCTGCCTTTTATGATCAGCTGATTGCTTACCCTCCTGTTTGCTTTGTGAATGTGACTGATTGTTTTTACTTTTACCCGAATTAATCATGTCTAACATGTCAGATCTGTTATTTAAAAACGTTAATAGGTCTTCTAATTTTATAGGTTTAGATGTTTTATTCGAATCAGAGACAAGTGAGCTTCTGTAGTTTTCCCATTCGCGTTCTGTAGCAGAATCAAGTTTGCTGACTACTAAATAAATGATAAGCAAATCCTCAAGTGATGATTCCGGTTCTTTAAGAGAATTTAGGGCTCTCAAATTACGTAAAACACAATCTACTAAAGTTCTTATCTGCGTAGAACATTCCTTACCCAGTGAAGGTGCCGCAAACAAAGCTTTTATGTGGTTATGCACTAATAACCTATTATTTTGATACCTAGCCTCTAGCAGGTCCCACGCGTTACTATAGTTGGCTGCTGTGAACTCTAATGCACTGATAACGTGTAGCGCAGATCCGCTGAGCGATGACTTTAGGTATTGAAACTTTTGAATTGGATCTAAGTCGTCGCGATCGTGTATCATAGAAAGGTAAGTGTTCCTGAATTCTAGCCATTTATCGAAAGAACCGTCAAAGGCAGGTAATTTAATTTGAGGCAATTTAATAGATACAGATTTCCCGGAAATACTTGAAGAATTATTAAAATTATTACTATTATTTTCAACGTCGCCTACCATATGCTTTGCTAAAGCTAAAATGGAATAATATTGGCACTCAAACGACTCTCTGTATTCTATTTGTGACACTAATTCTTTTTCATCAACAATCATTTCGATTTTACATTGCACGTTGTTAAATTCGCTAAAGAAAATGGCTGCCGACTGAATGCGTAATTGCACTTGCGTTTTTTCCACGGAATCTAAACATGATCTATCTAATTTATTTATGTAATTTGCAAATAAAGTCAACCTACACTTTATGACACCACGTTGCTTTTTGAGATCTAAGAGAGAATCATTCACAACACGAGTTTCATCCACCATTTTGGTAGCTTATAAAAAGTAGGTACTCACGATTTGTTCGCGTGTTCAGTCGTGTTTTCTCACACGAAGACGCCCCCAGCAATGCCAGCAGGTAGACCTGATATCGATCAGCTCTGAAAAACGTTTACGTACGATATTAACACAAGGCGAAGACACAGGGAATGGAGGGAAAAGGGGGCTGGAAAACCTGACCGTTGATGGCTGCTGCGATGCGTTGACGCCTCTGATCAGTAGACCACGTAGGTAGTTGGGCTTCCAGGAATCTCCTCAACGTACTTCTTCTTCGAAGTTCCACTCGCTTCCACTCTTCTTTCAACCCGGCTCGTACCGTGACTGGTTTCTTTAAATGATGTGGCTCCGAAGGTCCATGTTTGGGCAGGCAGGTGGGGGAGCTCTTCAATGAATTTTTTTGTTGTAATTTACAAAATTATATTGAATAAAAAAAGGTACATTTGTTCGGTTGCAACGAATAATATTGTAATAATGTCGAGAGCGATCGTCGTGTCGAGTCGAGCGGGGTCCGCGGCGCGCGGGTGCAGGGGGGCGTCCTTCTCCTCGCCAGACGCAGACGGCGCCGCCTGTCATTGCACTGACGCAACTCTCACGTCGTTCGGCCCGCTGACACTAGATGGCGTTGTTTGCACAAACATACCGGCCGCCTTGGAAGATCCGTCTTCCAACTAATAAACATATCAATCAATTTTGTGTGGAGGTTGGCAGCGGGCAGATTTTGGATGCAGGACGCCGGATTGTGCCTGCAGCTGTCCTGACCTCCGCAACTCTTGCAACTCCATCTTTTCCTGGAAACAGACGAATAATCCTACCCATCCTCCACTTGAGTGGTGGCAGGTTGTCCTCTTTTATGACAACGAGACCGTCTTTTATGATGTCATCCTTTTCATGACATGTCCACTTCGTCCTGCGCTGCAGCTCCGAAACATACTCCTTGGACCATCTTTGCCAAAAATGGTTTCGCAGCTGTTCCAATCGCCGGTAGCGGCAGACAGGTGTAGATGTCCTCGTGACGATGTCATCACCGGCAGGCGCAGTCAACGGCCGGCCGATTAGGAAGTGAGCAGGTGTGAGTGGATGGTAATCGTTAGGATCTGCGGACATAGGTGACATAGGACGGGAGTTCAGGACGGCCTCAACCTGTGTCAACACCGTACTAAACTCCTCGTAGGTTAACCTAGCATTACCAACGATACGTCTCAGGTGATACTTGCACGACTTCACACCCGCCTCCCATAAACCACCAAAATGAGGAGAGTAATGGGGAATGAAACTAAATTTTATATTGTGATTACTCGCAAAGTCAATAATTTCGTTGGGATTTTCAAATATTTTTGAAAGCTCTCTCTCAGCTCCCACAAAATTCTTGCCGTTATCAGAATAAATTTGACACGGTTTGCCGCGTCGTGATATGAATCGTTTAAATGCCAATAAATAGTCCTGAGTAGACAATGAACTGACTAATTCTAAATGGACAGCTCTAGTAGCGAAACAAACATATAAACAAATATATCCTTTAATTAATTGTGAACCTCTGCCTTTGCGATTTAAGATCGATATTGGTCCAGCATAATCGACCCCACACCGCATGAATGGAAATCCCGCTTCCAAACGCTCTCCAGGGAGATCACCCATGTATGGGGTTAGCGTACTTCCATTCATGCGAGTGCAGGTCACACATGCATGAACAACTTGCCTTGCTAAACTACGTGCTCTCAGCACCCACCACCGATCACGCACAGTCGCTACGAGAAGCTGTGGTGCGGCATGAAGCAAACGTTTGTGTTCATAAGAAAACAATAACCGTGTAAAACGATGTTTATGACACAATAACACCGGATGTTTCTTATCAAAATCAAATTTTGAATTACTTAGTCTGCCACCAACACGAATTATATCATCCTTATCTAAGAAAATACCTAAACCTAATGTTTTATTACTACACTTTTTATTCAGTGGCGACTTTTCCTTAAGACTAATATATTCCTTACCGAAAGATTGTGATTGAACCAAACGTGTCAACACAACTAACGATTTATTAATCTCATTCACGGTCAATGACCCGGTTTCGCGACCTTGACCGACGCGTGATGCACGTATGTTAGAAATAAACCGCAAAACATACGCGACTGTTCTTTGTAAACGATTAAAACAGGAAAACCTTTCAAATTCGACTAAAATATTATTATTACTTTCTACGTTTAGTAAGTTTGTGGTTTTAGGACATTTTAACTCCGGTAACTTATTTAAATCAATTTCATTATAATTTGCTGTCAACCAATGTGAAGTTGGTTCACGAAGGAAGGTTGGACCACACCACCACAAACTAGTGTTGTCCCCCTTTAATGAATCAAAGAGAACGCCTCGTGATAGGATATCAGCGGGATTCTCTTTACCCTTTACGTGCAACCAGGTGGTGTTACTTGTTAATTCGTTAATTTGAACAACCCTGTTCTGCACAAATGTTTTTAGCAAATGCGGTGATGTTCGAAGCCATCCCTGAACTATAGTGGAATCTGTCCAAAAATATACCTTATCAAATTGTATTCTAAGGGAATTTATAATTTTATTATATAGTTTAGCTCCAACTAAAGCTCCGCACAGTTCAAGCCTTGGGATACTTAACGACTTAATTGGCGCGACCTTACTCTTAGCACACAATAATCGGCAAGTAACATGCGACTCGTCTATGTTATTATTACGTGAACGTATATATGCACACGCGCCATAAGCAGACTGAGAAGCATCGGTAAATATATGTAACTCCTTATTTACAGCATTAGTACTCATGACACAGCGTGGCACAAATATTTTTGACAAGTATTGCAGAGAATTTACAAAGTTAAACCAAACACACGCGATGTCAACTGTGACTTCTTCATCCCAACTTATTTTTGCAAGCCATAATTTTTGTAATAAGACCTTAGCTGTGGTAATAGCTGGTGCTAATAATCCTAATGGGTCGTAAATCTGTGCAATGACTGACATAATTAAACGTTTAGTTATTTTTGTATTTATATTTTTATCTACACTAGTTGAAAAATAAAATAAATCATTCTTGTTAGACCAACCAACACCGAGGGTTTTAGACTGACAATATTCACCAATACATAAATCTTTATTACTTTCTGACGTAACATCAAAATTAAAAGTCCATTTCCTTAAGGGAAAACAACCAGTTTGTAAAATAGCAGAAGTTTTATTACAAATTTCTAACAACGTTTCACGCTGATCGTGACCTGTCAAAAGGTCATCGACATAAAAATCTTCATTGATAACGCGAGCGATGACGTCATCCGTACATTCCTTTGCTAATTGTTTCAAGCAACGGTTGCTAAGGTACGGTGCCGATGCAGTTCCATAAGTCACTGTGTTAAGCCGATAAACTTGTATTGGTTTGCTGTTATCAGTCCGCCATAATATTAGTTGTAAGTTACGTTGTTCAGGATGAATTAAAGTTTGTCTAAAGAATTTTTCGATATCCGCGCAAGCAACATATTGATATTGCCGAAAACGGAGCAATATTGAGAAGATATCATTTTGTAACCTAGGGCCTACGTGTTGAATCTCGTTTAGCGAATTATTATTAGATGTAGTTGCGCTTGCATCGAAAACGACACGTAATTTTGTTGTTGAACTACTTTCACGATATACCCCATGGTGTGGTATTATATAATATGGCTTATCAAAATGTTTAAAATCTTTAACGTGTGTCATGTGACCCAATTGCTCGTACTCATGCATAAACTCACAATACATTTGTTTATACATAGGTGACCGATCTAATTTCGTCTCTAAAGATAAGAGACGCCGCTTCGCAGAATTATACGAATCGCCTAAACAATCCGGTGATTGTTTAAATGGTATTGCTACAGAAAACCTACCATTCTGGTCACGTTTAGTTGTCTGCAAGAACAACTCTTCGCAAAAACGATCTTCCTCCGTAATAACGGGAGGAATAAGTACTTCTTCGATTTCCCAGAACTTGCGTAGTTGAGAATCGACTAACGCCAAATTGCACTGAACATCTGTCATACTAGCCGCTAAAAAACTATTATTATTATTATAAACTGGACCGGATATAATCCAACCTACCATAGTATCTTGTAGGTATGGACCGGTGTGAAGTTTAATTTTATTATCTTTTAGCAAATCCCAAAATACATCAGCCCCCAATAATAAATCAATATCACTTGGTTCATAAAATGTGGGGTCGGCGAGTAAAATATCGTTAGGTATATTTATAGTATGACGACTAACGAGTGTCGAAGGTAACTTCGAAATTATATTAGGCAACACTAAACAATGTAAGGTTGTTTTAAAATCATACACCTTAGAACGCATATTAATATCGCACTTGTGACTGGACTGGGAAACGCTTTGTCCAACGCCACAAACACGTATAGTGGACTGTATAATAGGTACTTTCAAACGCTTACATAACCTTTGAGTTATAAACGAATTTTGACTGCCGCTATCCAGCAGAATACGGACGGTGTGATAACAGTTATCAATATCTGAAATCTCAACTAACGCCGTAGACAGCAAAACAGTCTGTAACAATTTAGCACTATCCGCGAATCCGTTTCCGTTCCCGCCGTTATTAATATTGTCAGCTGTTTTACTAACGCAGTGTAACACAGAAGACTGTGGCAACGTATTATCGATAACGGAACGTTGCGGTGACGTATTCGGAATGCCGCCGCTAGCGCTAGTGTCAACATGAATTAATGCGTTGTGTTTTTGTTGACATATTTTACAAGGTCCGAATGTACAATTTTCAATCGGATGATTGTGTGAACGTAAACAGTTTTTACAAACGCCTTTCGACTGAACTAGAGTTAACCTATCCTTTACTACCATATTTAAAAACATAACACATGCAAATAAGGCATGTTTACCACTACAAAGCGGGCATGTCAAGTTTTGTTTGTTTGGTTTAGACTTAGTACCCGATGAAACCTTATTATTATTATTACTCGTGCTCGCATAACTAAGTGTCGTTTGAGAATTAGTCTGCCTTTTATGATCAGCTGATTGCTTACCCTCCTGTTTGCTTTGTGAATGTGACTGATTGTTTTTACTTTTACCCGAATTAATCATGTCTAACATGTCAGATCTGTTATTTAAAAACGTTAATAGGTCTTCTAATTTTATAGGTTTAGATGTTTTATTCGAATCAGAGACAAGTGAGCTTCTGTAGTTTTCCCATTCGCGTTCTGTAGCAGAATCAAGTTTGCTGACTACTAAATAAATGATAAGCAAATCCTCAAGTGATGATTCCGGTTCTTTAAGAGAATTTAGGGCTCTCAAATTACGTAAAACACAATCTACTAAAGTTCTTATCTGCGTAGAACATTCCTTACCCAGTGAAGGTGCCGCAAACAAAGCTTTTATGTGGTTATGCACTAATAACCTATTATTTTGATACCTAGCCTCTAGCAGGTCCCACGCGTTACTATAGTTGGCTGCTGTGAACTCTAATGCACTGATAACGTGTAGCGCAGATCCGCTGAGCGATGACTTTAGGTATTGAAACTTTTGAATTGGATCTAAGTCGTCGCGATCGTGTATCATAGAAAGGTAAGTGTTCCTGAATTCTAGCCATTTATCGAAAGAACCGTCAAAGGCAGGTAATTTAATTTGAGGCAATTTAATAGATACAGATTTCCCGGAAATACTTGAAGAATTATTAAAATTATTACTATTATTTTCAACGTCGCCTACCATATGCTTTGCTAAAGCTAAAATGGAATAATATTGGCACTCAAACGACTCTCTGTATTCTATTTGTGACACTAATTCTTTTTCATCAACAATCATTTCGATTTTACATTGCACGTTGTTAAATTCGCTAAAGAAAATGGCTGCCGACTGAATGCGTAATTGCACTTGCGTTTTTTCCACGGAATCTAAACATGATCTATCTAATTTATTTATGTAATTTGCAAATAAAGTCAACCTACACTTTATGACACCACGTTGCTTTTTGAGATCTAAGAGAGAATCATTCACAACACGAGTTTCATCCACCATTTTGGTAGCTTATAAAAAGTAGGTACTCACGATTTGTTCGCGTGTTCAGTCGTGTTTTCTCACACGAAGACGCCCCCAGCAATGCCAGCAGGTAGACCTGATATCGATCAGCTCTGAAAAACGTTTACGTACGATATTAACACAAGGCGAAGACACAGGGAATGGAGGGAAAAGGGGGCTGGAAAACCTGACCGTTGATGGCTGCTGCGATGCGTTGACGCCTCTGATCAGTAGACCACGTAGGTAGTTGGGCTTCCAGGAATCTCCTCAACGTACTTCTTCTTCGAAGTTCCACTCGCTTCCACTCTTCTTTCAACCCGGCTCGTACCGTGACTGGTTTCTTTAAATGATGTGGCTCCGAAGGTCCATGTTTGGGCAGGCAGGTGGGGGAGCTCTTCAATGAATTTTTTTGTTGTAATTTACAAAATTATATTGAATAAAAAAAGGTACATTTGTTCGGTTGCAACGAATAATATTGTAATAATGTCGAGAGCGATCGTCGTGTCGAGTCGAGCGGGGTCCGCGGCGCGCGGGTGCAGGGGGGCGTCCTTCTCCTCGCCAGACGCAGACGGCGCCGCCTGTCATTGCACTGACGCAACTCTCACGTCGTTCGGCCCGCTGACACTAGATGGCGTTGTTTGCACAAACAGGAGGGCTTATGCCAAATTTTAAGCTGCTAAACATGTGATGTGAAATTTTGTTCAGGAAAACAAAAGGAACAAACAGAACTTAGACCTATTACTGTAAACATCCACCACATTGAATTAATAAAAGGAGTGCGACTTTGTATTCAACAGTTTGTATTGGGACTCGTTTTGAGCGTTTGAAATTCATTAATTTTGTAACAAAAATGTTAAAAGTGCTAAGGGCGGTGTGTGTACGCAACCAACGTGCGCTCAACGCAACGTCGACGTATGTATACTTGCTCTTAAAATAATGTAATTGATCTCTTCAATGAATAAACAAGTTTAAATAGAAAAAGACAGTACTTATATTTAAATAAACATGCCCAAATTTTGAAAAGTAGCCCAAATGAGAAGTAGCCCAAATGAGAATTAGTCCAAATGAGAATTAGCCCAAATGAGAAGTAGCCCAAATGAGAAGTAGCCCAAGTGAGAATTAGCCCAAATGAGAATTAGCCCAAATGAGAATTAGCCCAAATGAGAAGTAGTCCATTATGGAGTCGGTTGCCCAAATGAGAATTAGCCCAAATGCGCCTAAACCATTCGGATTGCCTAGGTATTTTCTTTTTTATTCACATCTCAATCACACCGTGGACTCGTGGGGTCTAGATTACTGCCAAATTGTTGGTAATAGGTTTAATTTCTATTATCTAGGACTAACTGATTAACATAACAAACGGAATAAAATATATGTACTTTACCACAATAGAATACTGCCTCGCCTAACCATAGTATGATATAACGGACTATCCTACCTTATAACCTGCCTTCGTGCATATAAAATCGTGTTGTTAATATCTGTCCTTTACGCCAAGGAACATAGCTATTAACATTATCAATTACGTCGCGGAACCATCCACTATCTTTATTTTCTCACAATGTTTATCCGAAAAATGGGAGACACGCACTCACTTGAGTGTGGCAAAATTTATAGCTACGAGTGTAAAGCGTGGGTCACACCGCGAGCTGAGCTAACTTAGCTTTGTTTAGCTTTTGAAGTCGCTTTGCCATATCACCGACAGTCTCTTTGTGTGTCAAATGATTTTAAAGTTTACTGTCAACTTAGCCATATATTTCGTCATTCTGTACAAATTTCAAAAAAATCAAACAACTCCTGTTAATGCGTAGGCCAACATTTTAAGTACTCTGAACGTTTATTATTTCTATTACTGACACACAGCTATCTGAAGAGAACAATATAGATGAAATGAACAATATTTAATCAAAAGAGACGGGGACGTAGCCTCAGTGAAGCCCCCGTATAGGTTAAAACCGAGCTAGCTAATCTTAGTTTAGTTAGCTTAGCTCGCAGTATAGCCTGCCCTTAAGACATAGGACGTTGGCGCCCGTTCATTTCAAGTTAGATGAGTTCCCAGAGAGTTCACTTTAAATAAAATTAAGTATTCATCTCGTGTGATTTAGCTAAAAGCGTAAAACATAACATTTATTAACTTTTCTGCTTAGTAAGGTGTATTATGTAGGAAGCGTGCCATTGTTATTTACGATAACGAGGAGATAGAATCGGTTAAATTTTATTTGAGAAAGAAAATCTAAATATGGTAGCTATTTTCTTTTTAAACTGGAAAAGCTTTCAATCTAGATTTTTCCATTGATATTATTTAGCAGTAGCCAATAAAATACACCTTCTCCTTCAGTTGCTCAAGAGCAATTGAAGGAAAAGGTGGAACCCAAGTTACAGTAATCTGCTTAGACAGTTCCATTACCCAACAAGATGGGGTATCTTGTGACACTGCTTGTTGGATTTTCGAGCCATTGACGACTTGTTTCAAATGTAAAAAAATTACAAGTGCCAACCGGACCAACCAGTTAACGTACTTTCAGATACATTATGGCAATGGTTGGTCCAATCAACAGCTTAGCTAGCTAAGCTGATTTTTGATCTTTTTTTTTTTTTTACGTGGCAAAATCATCAAATGAGTCCTCCAATCCCGGGAAGGGCGGGAGGGACTGTCAGACTTGTACTGACTAAAATCCACGGTGTCCTTCGGTAGCCCTTTGTGTGCCGGAGTCGCGGTATACGTATGTCCCACAACCCCGGCAGGACTGTGGCCTTCTATAGGGGGGGGGGGGCGTCACTATGCTGACGCTCCTTGAGGCACAACGCGCCGTCGAGCGTGTTACTAATTTTCTTGGCAATGTTATTAACGAAAAACCCTTTTCACCCCTTTTCACCCCTTTTCAACCCTTTCCGTACACCCCAGAACGCTGCAAAATCACCCGGTATGTTATTTTACCTTCCTTAAGAACCCCTTAAAATTTCAGCGTGTTACTAATTATTTTCGGGTTTAGGCTTTAGTGACTGGACTACCGGGCATGGTCCATGGTCAGGCAGCGAGTTGCACTTTACTCGCCGCCCGCATGCCCCGGCTACGGCGGCCGGAGATCGTCCCGCGACATCCGTCGCCGTGGGCGTCTACCACTGCGTCTCGGGCGGAGGGAGGACGGTATCCTCTCTCTCAAGCGGCCCGCCTCCTCCTTCGCGAGCATGACTGCTTCGCAGAAGGAGGCGACCGCCTCCCACTCCGTCTCGCCCCACAGCATGGCCGCAACCAATGTCTCCGCCTATCGCCGCAGTGAGGACACGGCGGTGCTCCGCCCAAGCTGGGCAGTCCTGCACCGTATGCTCCACTGTGTCCTCCGGGCGATCCTCGCAGTGGTGACACCCGGGCGTTTCCTCCTTTTTTATCATGCACAGGTACCTCCCGAAGCTGCCGTGTCCGGTGAGGACCTGTGTCATGCGGTAGGTGAGGACGCCATGGGACCTATCCAGCCACTCCTCAAAGAGGGGTCTTACAGCCACGATTGCGGCTAGCCCGTACCTAGGTTGCGATAGTCGTTCTCTCCAAACTGCCCTGAGATCGCGCCGGAGCTCTTCCCGCCGCGACTCGACTTCTCGAGGCAGCGGGGATACACCCCGACGCTGCGCCTCCACGCGCCACTCATAGACGCGCAGGAGGGCAGTCGCCTCCAGATCCCAGGGCAGTGATCTCGGATCATTCGGATTGCCATGACCCTCTGGCATGCGACCAGCTTTGCCGGCCGCGTCAAAATGCTCAGGGCCCACACGGGGGCCCCGTAGAGGGCCATGGACCGCACGACGCCGGCGTGCAACCTCCGGCAGGGGGCGTTTGGCCCGCCGAAATTGGGCAGGAGCCGCCCGAGGGCGAAAACCGACCCTTACAGTCACAACCTCTGCCTGCTACAAAAGAACCACTTGATAGTATAAAAGACTCATGTGTCCCCTGACAACCATCAGTCATCGTAATGGAGCTATTTCCTAGTAATTATAGCACCCGGAGGAACCCGAGCGAGGAATCTATTGTATGTAGACGTTCATCTATTTTCATTATACAGCCTCTTGAAGATAAGTTGCTTAGTGGTTTTGTGGTGAGTAGGGAAATCAGAAACAAGTAGGGAAGAAAAATAATGCTGTTGATAGGTGCATAAGGCTGCGTTTCCACTGAGGTGGAGCGGAGCGGAGCGGAGAGCGATTCACCAATCACATGGCTTGAAATCCACATCTCTTCTCCACTCAAGCCGTGTGATTAGTGAATCGGTCTCCGCTCCGCTCCGCGTCAGTGGAAACGCAGCCTTATGGTGCTGAGCTGTGCAGCGATTTACTAATCACATGGCTTCAATACACATGACTGCGTCATGTGCATCAGCCATGTGATTGGTGAATCGCGGCGCAGCTTGTCTCCGCTCCTAATGCTTTATAAGCGAAAGTTTGTGAGTAGTCTTTTGCTTAAAAACTACTGAACGGATTTGGATGAATTCTGGTACTCATAGGTATAGTTTATAACTTGAATGAACACGTGGGATAGTTTTCTGTTGATTTCATATTCCCGTGGTTTTATTTTAGAGTTGTAGCGGGCCAAGCCGCTGGCAACAGTTCGTAGATCATAGCTTTTTAACTAAAAAAATCCAACTGCAATAATAATGCAAAATATTTTCATGCAACAACGATAACGCTGAAGAATCCACCACCACCACCAAAGCATCCCTTTTACGCAGTGGTTGGCGCCCGCGGCGTCGGACGTCAGCAGAATGATCTCCGGCCACCGTAGGCGCGGGCATGCGGGCAGCGAGTAAAGGGCAACTCGCTGCCTGACCAAGGACCGTGCCCGGGTCGACGGCACGTTGTGTCCCACGCGCATCAAAGAGCGACAGCACACTGACGGGGCCCCCCTCTTAGAGGGCCAAAGCCTGCCGGGGTCTGGGGGATTATTTCCTTACCGTCACCCCGGAACAGAAAGGGCTATTGAAGGACACCGTGGATTTTAGTCAGTAAAAGTCTGACAGTAGGGGGCGGGAGGACTCATTTGACGATGTTACAACGCTAAAAAAAAAAAAAAACATCCCTTTTAGTTTTTTTACATTGGAGAACCTACAATCTAAATTGTACTGTTCGGTTCGCCTGTTTTCCCGTAATCCTGTAACATATTCCCCTTTCATTTTCCAAGAAGCCTTCCAACAGGATATTTGTAGCCATCAAAGGGCGTGAGTTGATCTTTCCACAACAGATCAACTTGTTATAACAAAGCGCAACGTTCAGTCTATGTTATCGGGTTCTTCTCAACCGTCCCCTTTATCTTTTAGTAAAACTTTAGATATTGAAATAGATACCGTTGTATTTGTGGTTTGTCTTTTACAATAGATATTGTGTTGGTAACGAAATCTGAGGACAATGTTTTTTTAAAGCGAGTTGTTTGACCATTATATCTGTAGATATTTATGAAGTTAATTACTATTATAATTTTCTTTTATATTATTTCACTATCTTTTTGCTATTTGAATGCTTCATTGTACCAAAATAGTTTGCTTTTCATTGTTATTCTGTTGAATTTAAATTATAATGTTTGAATGCCTAATAGGAGGTAAATTGCACAATAGTCATATTTTGAACTGTAACATAAATATAGTGTACTGTACCTGCATCTAAACAAATAAACGTTGACTTTACTATACCTAATCATTAATTGTTTAAAAAATGTATGCGATTTCAATTATAGTTTCTTTAAAAATTAGTCAAATAACTTGCCCTAAGTGACATTCGAACAGATTCAGTTTGCTGTAGTATATAGTATAGTTAAAAAAAATATAAAGAAACTTTTGTGTTATCACTTCGGTCTGGCTTCAGAAATTCGACTAAGTATATCAAAATTACCTTTAACAAGAGTAATGCTTTGAACAAAATTATTTGAGTCACGTCTTATACTTCAAAGAAAAGTTGAAAAAAAGAGTTCAAAGAAAGGTGAAGTTTGAGAAATCCGATAGTTACGAAAAGTACATAGAAATGGTACTCCTAAATAATTTATTTGTCCACTTGACATTTTCTAACACAATTTTCACCTTGAATATGAAATGGTAGAAAATTCAAAACTGTAAATTGATTTTTTTAAGAATAGATAGGATGTGATCTACAATCAACACCGAAGCCAAAGATACGGTTTTAAGAGTTTTTATCTGTTTGTCTGTATGTATGTCCGGGATAAACTCAAAAAGTACTGCATGGATTTACTTCAAATTTGACACGAATATTATTAAGAAGTCGGGTCAACATATAGGCTATATATTATCACGCTATCACCTACGGGGACCGAGCAGTGAACCTTTATTTCTTCAACGCATTCACGTAGACAATTTCGCGGGGCAGCTAGTTAAAATATAAATGAATTCTGGAGCAAAAGAGGTTGCTGGATTGTACGGACTAAAAACCACCATGTTCTTTCAGTATTTGCACTTCAATCCCGCAGTAACCACTTAAATACAATTCCAACTGATATACGAGTACATATGAATTAAGCCAGAAATACATTATTAACAGCCGACGCCACCCGATGAAACGTGATGCGTGTTGGGTGAAATCAAATATATTGTTTTCTATGACCAAAATCACACTATGAACATCCGACGCGACGACACGCGCTTACTGCAACTCGGGTGTCGACACGGCATGGCGTGTTAAATAGTGTGTTTCCGGCTTTAAGGTTCCCCAATTAGTACAGAGGCCTTATCATGAGTTTTCAGTTATTCTGACGTAAAGTAAACTGGAACTTTGACATTTTCAAATTGAAAAACTTCAAGGAAAAAATTAGTTCCTTCTTCGCATACCAGAAGCGCTGTTTCATTTTTACCGACTTCAAAAAGAAGGAGGTTATCAATTCGACCCGTATGTATGTAATATTATCAGAACTGCCCAGTTTTCGTATAATTATGTTAGTCTATATCAGCGTATGAACAAATGTACCAAATTTCATAAGTGTATGTATGTATGTTTTTATGTTTGTGCACGCATATCTCCGGAACTACAAGTCCGATTTAAGTAATTCTTTTTTGTTGTACTAGGTATTGTTCATACTAGAGTACACTGCAAGTTTCATCAAAATCGGTTCAGTAATTTTAGAGATATGGATTTTTTCGTTGTGACGGATTACAAGATTAGTGCACATCATGTAAGAAAACTTTGTATTTTACAAGAATTTGGGTAGTAGTAGAACTAAAAAGGGTAAAATAAAAACTTTTAAAAAAAAAGTACCGACTTCAAAAACAAATACAAAAAAGTTTAAAATAACCTTTCTTTCGGAAGTCGGTGGCAATAGTTAATGAAATAATAAAAATCAAAGCCACCGACTTTCGAAAGAAAGGTTATTTTAAACTTTTTTGTATTTGTTTTTGAAGTCGGTACTTTTTTTTAAAAAGTTTTTTCTATACAAGAAACGCTGTAAATAATGGAAAGACGCTGTAAAGTAAAAATATACATGTCAAATTGAGAACCTCCTTTTTTTCGTCGGTTAAAAATAGTGTAAACTCGTGATAAGAGAACAGGTGATACTTACACATCTTTAAATGGTCTTTATTTTTTATGATACATCCCTAATGATGTAATGGAACTCATAGCAATATCTTTATGATATTTTAATGTCCCATTCATATAATATTATCATTACACACTCATGACAATTTGGGAAAATCTAAAAAATATTAGAAATGAACTTGCTACCATTTTATTTAAAAACATCATCCTCTCCATCATCTGAATCGAGTATAATTATCAATAAAAGAAAACCACATACAAAAAAAAAATGACCTTTATTTATTCTTTTTTACTTGGTAAAATCTACAAATGTGTCCTCCCACCCAGATGCCCTGGGGGCTGGACGGGAGGGGCTGTCAAACTTGTACTGACTAAAATCCACGGTGTCCTTCAATAACCCTTTGCGTTTCGGGGCCATCTACCGGATAAGATAGTCCCATGACTACCTTTATTTACTCTAACTTCATAAAATGACACAGGAAAAATATGATAAATTCTCGCAATACGTCGAAACTTAATTTTCACGCACATTGCGTAAAGCGCCAAGTCAATCACAAGCCCTCACTTCCCCCAACAATTTGATTCGTTTACTTCAATATACAGTAAAGAAATAAAGCTTGAGACTTGATCAGGAGTTAATCTACCGTCGTGAACCTTAATTTCCGATGACGTGTTTGCACCCTAAATAAAGGGGACGAGGGTTCAAAATAGAGGGCAATAATATAGTAAAATCTTTGCTACCTGTATTGGCTCAAGGGAGAAAAAAAACATTATGTTTTTTGGTTTTAATGCTCAAGTTCCATTGTTTATTGATACTAAAAAACCGGCCAAGTGCGAGTGAGGACACACATTTTACCACTTTCGAAGTGTCTCTCACGTAAATCGTTCAGTTTAGAAAAAAAATGATGTCAGTAACCTCAATATCATTTTTCAAGACCTATACATAGATACCTCACACGAGGAGGTCATGGGGTACCCACAAAATTGGTTTTTGTTTAATTTTTGTGTGTAAATCCGCGGTTCACATAATACATCTACTTATCTACCAAGTTTCAACAGGATAGCTCTTATACTTTCGTCAAAAAGTGGCTGTTACATACGGACGGACAGACAGACAGACAGACATACATGACGAATCTATAAGGGTCCCGTTTTCTGCCATTTGGCTACGGAACCCTAAAAATTTAAGTCAGAATAGGTACACGGAGATTTCGCAAGAGAAACTGCATTACTGTAGTGGCGCTACAATTTTTATTTTTTTATTTTAATGTATTTTACTCAAGAAACTGGGAAACATTGAAAACACATTATTCCAAACATAGTTTGTTAGCTAACTTAATTCCAAAGATAACTTGTAGTGAGCTACTACCGTAATTTCATAGATGCGTCGTTTTAATCAGACGCGCCAAAATCTCCACTACAGGTGTGGCGATGACGGGTAACATCCGCTTATCTAACGCGTATAATACGCAGATGTTAAGAGGAAACAGCAAGGGTTGGAGAATTGAAAAATAGGTATTTGTAAAATCTATTGCTGTCGCACAGTGCCCACAACAGAGTTACAGAGCGCGAAGGAGACAACTGCAGCTTGGACCGAAAATACCTTAAAAATGGCACAAAATCAACGATTCGTAGTCCCTTGATTACTCCTCCAAAACTTAACCGATTTCACTACTTTTTCCTTTAAAAAATAAAGAAAGGCATTGGTCGTGTTCCTATGTTTTCCTTTTTTTATATAATCTCGTCAAATTAGTTTACTGATTATTTGAACACAGCGGGAAATCTGGCCATTTTTTTAGGGTTTTAAATGTTCATATCTCTTTTCATAATTAATTTATGGGAAAAAGGAAAACATAGAGACATGCCAATAGTGGTCATAGATTTTTTGTAAAAAAATTATTGCTCTACTGGCATTATCCAGGGAGAAAACAGGGGACTACGTTTATATGGAAAAACGGCCGTGCTGTTTCCTCTTAAGGGTGCTTGTACACGGCGCATGTAACCCGCGCAAGTACCTCAACATGCTCAAGCTACATGCGCCGTGTACAAGCAACCCGCGGGTAGCTTGCGCATATTACTCGTGCAGGTAAACCGCAAACCCGCACCTTTACTTGCGCGGGTTACATGCGCCGTGTACAAGCACCCTAAAGTTACAAGAAATGTAATACATGCATACATAATAGTGAGCACAGAAGACCGTGTTATGTTTTTATCGGTGGCTGATACGTTCATAGCTTGGTCGTTTGCGATTACCAGCAACCATACACTGTATGCGAAATGCGAGTGACTTGACTTGCCGTCTGATTATTGACCATGACAGCTGTCAGTATCTGATGGGTCTTCCCTTAGAAGGCCAAAGACTGGTGTTTAATACAAAACATAAAATAGTAACAAATAGAAGAAAATAAGTCGATTTAAAACAATTGTAATAGCCACACTAGTTTTAGTTTTTCTTGTTGACCACACTGGTGGATATTTTTTCCATTCACTCTTTTCAACTGTGCAATGAGCAGACATTTCGTGTTCTATAAAACCAAAATAAATTAAGTATATAAAATTCCTTAGCCTTTAACGTAACAACTGGCAGGGTCGTGACACTGTCTAATCAGATAACTGCAAACCTAGAATATTGAAAGAACACCGTGGATTTTGATCATTACGAGTCTGACAGTCCTCCAGGGCGGGAGGACTCATTTTAGATGATTAAACGGTCATAGTATGGAACGGTGTCATGGTGTTTCTCTAAAGACTCGTCTCCAATAAGGATAAGATTCTGACATTTGTTTTAGAAATACAAGCTTACGTAATGATGTTGTTGTGTTGTTTTGAACTTTCGAAATACTTTTAACTATAAAATAACAAGTACTCCTACGTTTATATCATTGTTACATGTTGACTTTTGTCTTATTTCTTTCATTCATTAATAAGTTTATATTTCTACGTAGGATTTAAAGGTCTTGTTGACAGGTGAAATAACATCATTCCCTAGCATTTTAGGTAACTATCTATTTCTGAGTTAACCTTTAACATTGTTGTGGGTGGAATTCTTACTTTATTTAAATAAGAGAGTAACCTTTTACGCCTGAAGTGATTTGGAAGAAAGGACGATGCCCAGATTAGTCCGGACCTCTGTCCTAGGCACGCCCAGAAGGCAGATCTTTACATATAATAGCTTTTTAAGGATACTTTGAAAATATTATGATTGAATTTCATAGAAAGCAGTTCAAAAGTAATGTTAACAAATTTAAAATGTCACTTACGGGATATCTTCCGTGATTATGTGATTAGATATCCCGTAAGTGACATTTTAAATTTAGAGACAAACCGTGAAAGCTTAAAACAGTGTAATGTTAACAATTTTAGATCTCCACATAAGCGTAGTCACGAGGTGATTGATAAGATGTCAAGTTGTAGAGAACTATGGCAAGGCAAGTCATGCTACGCCACGACCACTAGACCAACGAGGTGGTCTAGCCATCGTCATCTCTCTGCTCTTAACCCATAGTATTCGTACACGTTTTTTCTTCTACTTCTTCTCTTTGTTAAACAAGGCAGTCATTTTTATTTTGTCGTGGTAATATCATCAAATGATACCTCCCACCCAGGGTAGTGCGGGAGGGACTGTCAGACTTGTACTTACTAAAATCCCGCTAATTCGTGAGTCTCGCGACCTCAGCAGGCTTTGGCCCTCTAAAGGGGGCCCCGTCATTATGCTGACACTCCTTGAGGCGTGCGTGGAACACAAGGCGCTTTCGACCCGGGATTGCCTGACCGCTGTCCGACTCGCTGTCCGCATGCCCTGACCGAAGATCGTCTGCCGACGTCTGTCGCCGTGAACGTCTACCAGAGCGGCTAAAGCGAAGGGAGGAGTCATAGATACTGAAACATCTCCTATTCTATAGAATATATCCACAGTCTTCACTTTTACAACTCTCATCACCTAGCCATTTCCCAATAATATTAGGGTCGGCTTCCAGTCGAACCAGATGCAGCTGAATATCGGAATTTTATATGGAGCAACTGCCTATCGAACTTCCACAACCCTTATAACCTAACTTTACTTAACCCTTACTTTTACAATTACCTACATACTAATTCGATTAATACCTAACTTCCGGACCGCGCAATCATAACCTCGAATCATTATTAATAGTCAAAATTATTCCAAAAACGATTAAAACATTAAACATTTAAGGTTAATGCTTTTTTAGTGATAAGTAACATTAACTATCAAACGACCCCGAGAATAGCCCGCAATTTATTTAAACATCTGAAATTAAATTACGAGGGACAATTGGGACGGTGCTATTAAGTTAAAAGATTGTTACTAAAACATTTAAAAGGAAACGGCTGGAAGATGAAGATTGAGGTTTAGAATTACAAGAATTTTGTAACCGAATTCTATCTTTTATAAATATTATGGTTTTGTATTGAAAAATTCCAGTTACAATAGGCTTATTGTAACTGGAATTTTTCAATCTTTCTTTATCTTTATTTGGGTGTCCCTTAAAACTACAATAATATAACATATTTGCTCCTGGATTGGTTAGAAATATACTCTTACGTACGATTGACGAATATGCATGAATGTAGGCATTCAATAATATCATTAAAAGCTAGAGAGTCATCTTAAAAGAGTAACCATGGAGTTTCTTGTCTGTTCTACTCCATGGAAACGACCAACCCGAACCGAGCACCTGTTTGTCAACCTTTCAAAAGTACCCTTTTTAGATTTTTTTTTATCATTATCTCGATGCCAATGTGCTTTCCGTGATAATAGGTCTATGTGAAATAAATGTTTATTTGATTTTGAGGAGTACAGAACTTGTAGAAAGAGAACTCCAACACACTGAAAGCGCCACATGCCTCTGAAATCTGTGCCAATGGCATATGCCTTTTCATTATGTAGAGCAGTGGTGGCCCAGTGGTATCGGTCCCGACTTCCGAGTTGTAGGTCGTGGGTTGGTACATTATAGGCTGATGATGATGATGATGATATGCCTATTCTGTTCGTGGCTCTAACAGCGAAATCTTTTGAACAGAGCACAAGCAGATTTGGTATCTACTTAATATAGTTCAAGACAAAAAACAACAAAAGAAAAATTAACTTAACCAAAGTGTAGGCCTACTAGACAATAGTACTTGGTTCAAGAACATTACCAAAGACAAACATTCCTAATAAATACAAGAAAGAAAAAAGTTGTAAGTATCACATGAATGTTCAAACGGCTGAACATTCTTATCGAGAACGCACTTGAACAAGTTGTTGAACAAAGTTATCTCATTAGGGGAACAGTTCCATTAATTCACTAGAATATAAGACTTGCTTTCTTTTGGTGCGCAATAAAGTAATTGAGGTTGGGTGTTGAACTAACTCAATATGTGTGGTTTTCAGAAACTTTTGTGGTGGGTAGAATACCTACTAGCGATCCACTCCAGGGAAGAGCACCACAGGCTACCTGTAAACTGCAAAGATGGTTAAGCGATCCTACTGGTGGTATAGGCCTCATTAGGCTCTCTAGGTTCCTGAATACCAAACTCTCGGAGACTGGTGCTAAACAATTTTTACTGTGTTGTTAAACACATCGCGCTGCTGACTAGAGGCTGGTGTATATAAGACGGTAAGCTACCCATTTATTTATTTACGGTTTTCCAACAGCTTCTGTGTACAGTAAAGTTAAGATATATAATAATACTACTAGGATTTACACAGTGGAGTGCTATGACAGGAAACCTCCACGTGCGCCCGTAGACTGGAGTTCCCTCTCGGATATGTCCGGGGGGAAGACCAGTTTTTCGGGCTGGTGCACCCTGGGATGCGGGCAAAAACTCTTCCTTAGGCACTGTGTGCCTAGGCATAGGAAGGAACACGGGTGCATTTTAGTCAGAGTCTGACATTCCCTTCCGCTCCACCCAGGGCGGGAGGACTCAGTCACACAGTCGCCAATTAAAGGTAACCAGCCATCACAAATAAATAATGATAACTACTCAAATTAAATTAGCAACTAAAACAACCCCATACTTAGCCATTTGCAAGGTAATCACCATTTTTGTATTGTGCGGCATTATAATCATCATTCTAGTCCTCCCGCCCTAAGAACCTTCTAAAAATTCACCCTGTTCTTAAGATTTTCTTTTGCATTTCAGGGGCACGATGTCTTTTAAGGAGGAGCTCGTCGCTAAATAATTACAGCCGCACTGGCCGATCTTCCGGGTTCAGCTGCACTTGCCGAGGTTGGTATGTGGATGGGTGACCATCTGTCATAGCGAGTTTCCTCCGTGCGTTGGAAAGCGCGTAAAGCCGTTGGTCCCGGCTGTCATTTGGAGATCTTTGACAGTCGTTTCTATTAGTCAGAAGCTCTAAAGTCTGACAATCAGTCTTACCATGGGGTATAGTATTACCCAGTTACTGGATGTGAAGGTCCGATAGGCAGTAATTCCATTTAAAATACTGGTATTTAGCTGCATCCGGTTTGACTGGAAGCCGACCCCAATATACGTGGGCGGTCCCATAATGAATTGGCCTAACTATGAACCAATGAAGGAAATGAAATGAACGCATTTTATTTTTCAATATGATCCTCATGAATACTAACACACTTCTGACATCTATGAATTTACATCTCTATACCTTTCTAAAAATAATCACAATTTTTGTCCTCAAAATTACTGAAAACGGCCGCCTGCTACTCTTCATAGCTTGAAAATTTTCTTCCTCATAAGTCCCACTTTAAATTTGGAAATAAATAATAGTCGTACGGGGTCATGTCTAGGCTGTAAGATGGATGTTCAACTTCTGTGAACTCCCATTGAAGAACTGCATCCTTCGAAACAAAAACTCCGAAGCGTTCCTGTCTCTGAACCGCTGAAAGAAATTTCGGTACCCATCTTGCACTCACTTTTTTCATGTGAAGATTTTCATGGATCGCGCGATGAACGATAGTTTTAGATAGCCCAAGCCTAGCTGCAATTTCTCTAATCTTCAAACGGCGGTCACTCAGGATCTCTTCTTTGATATGAGCAATCGTTTCGGGAGTGAACACTTCCACAGGTCGACTGTCGTGGCCAATATCTTCGACGGTTTCTCTACCAAGGAGAAACTCTTCCACCCAATTTTTCACTGTGCTATAAGAGGGGGCAGACTCCTTATACACGCCATCTAATCGTTCTTTTATTTAGGCTGGGAATAAACGTTCTTTATACAGAAAGTTTATGAAATTTAAATACTCAGTTTTCGACATTTTCAAAAAATACGCGACTCTTGTTATTCAAATGCCTGTTAAACTAAGACTAAACATTTCATGTCGATGCGTGTTCCTTATATTAAGTACACGATAAATGTACTATATAGTGCAACACAACATGTAGCGACATATCGCGTAGAACTATATCAGGCCAGTTCATTATGGGACCGACTGGTAGTTGGAAAAAGGCAGGCAGATGATGGTGTCTTTTAAGACGGTTCTGTGACTTCGGCAGGGCCGGAATCACCATGCAATAATTTCTGATGCACTTAAAGTGCAGTATTTAAAACAACTATCAGTACTTAACCATTCATCTGTTGCATCTAAGCATCTATTGATTACCTTGGCATGTATCCCAAAAGCCTGTGCTTCTAAATTTGAAGAAACATGTTATCAACTCACTGACGAGCTTGTGACTAAATTATTACAGCCGCACTGGCTGATCTTCTGGGTTAAGCTGCACTTGCCGAGGTTAGTATGTGGATGGGTAATAAATCTATTATAACGAGTTTCCTCCATGCCTCTAAAAGCACGTAAAGCCCCGGCTGTCATTTGTAGATCGTTGACAGTCATTACTGTTAGTCAGAAGCTCTATAGTCTGACAACCAGTCTTAACATGGGGTATAGTATTACCTACCCAGTTACTGGATGTGAAGGTCCGATAGGCAGTCACTCCATTTAAAATACTGCTAACTGGTATTCTGTATTTGACTGGCCTGTTGGTCTAGTCTACCCTGACTGCTATGCCGGAGGTCGTGGGTTCGATTCCCACCCAGGACAAATGTTTGTGTGATGAGCACGATCATTTGTTCTGTGTCTGGGTGTAATTTATCTATAATATCGACGGGCTATTTGTATTAACCGACATTTTTGAAACTTTACACCAGAGCAGTTTAAAGTTTCGATTTTTAGAAAAAAAATAATAACTTTAGCAAATCACATTATTTCTTCAAAAAGAAGGATATTACTGTTTTTATAGCATTTTCCCCATAATCAGATTATTATTTTTTCTAATATTCCTATTTTTAACGAAGATAAATGTCGCTTCATACAAAATGACCCATATTTTACTTTTTTTTGTTCCAGGCTAAATGACTTAACCGCCTATGATTATTGTTTCTTATTCCAAGCTAAATGACTTAACCGCCTAGGTTTATTATTTCTTGTTCCAAGCTAAATGACTTAACCGCCTAGGCATGCAAATAATGGCTCTAAGCTAAGTGCTTTAATCAAAGAGTTGGCATTTCAAACCCAAGCTAATTGATTTAAATACCATATCTTAAACTTATTAATAGATGGCTAATTAGTTTATGCGACTGATTTAAAAAAATAAAATTGTTTGTAACCATACTTGAATAATGAATTTTGCAGAAATTGGCGGTTAAAACGTTGATAAATTAAAAAGTACATAAATAGGGTGTACCTACCTATCTTGTTAATAATTATGAAATGAGAAATTAAACACGTTATAAATTGTTTAAATTGAATTTGACAAAGAGGCTAAATGTATTAAACGACATTCTTGTATATTTACAAGGTAAAGCTAATTGTATTAAGCGACACTGGATACCAATTTAACAAAGAAGCTAATTGTATGAAGCGACATTTCTATATATTTATAATGTCAGGCTAAATGCTTTAACGTAGATTGTCTGTGAATTGTTGCTCCAGGAAAAAACGTTTAAACGACTGCCTGGTATTTGGTAGTCAGCTTAAGTACACAGTTCCTTAAATTGTCAATATTTTATGTCGCTTCATTCATTGCAGTCCAAAATGGGCCCAAAAAGTGCTCTGATCGTCACCAAACCCAGCTCAAATGACGCAGAAAAATTCGCTGATTGAAAATATGTATAAAAGTCTATATCGCTCAGAGTGTCGCTTAATACAATTAGCCCGGAACCCGTCGATATGTATGTATTTAGAAATATAATAATATAAGTATGTTTATCAGTTGTCTAGTACCCATAACACAAGCTCTGCTTAGCTTGGGACTAGATGGCCTTGTGTGATAGTTGTGGAATATTATTATTATAAAATTCAACTGCACCTGGTTCGACTAGAAGCTGACCCTAATATAGTAGGGAAAAGACTAGGCAGATGGTGTTATCAACTCATTACACTTTAATCTACGAGTATAATAATATAAATTATATATCGAGATTACCTATAAAGATCTCATCTCTTTTTTATTTTTACAAGTCACAGCATAATTCAATGTTACAGCTCCTGAAAATTCTCTTCAAAGCTTTCTTTAAAGCAAGGGAGCGTAACGTCCATTAACTTCGCGAGAAAAGTGGTAATTTAACGAAATTGACAGAGTCCCACATAACACACCCGTTCGCAGAGACTCCAATAAATTATGTGTAAATTGTATTGTAAACACCGCCCCTGGGAGCGATTTAATAGAATAAAATTTACATTTCGTTATGTAAACTCGATTTGAGTGGAGTCTACTTCGTCATTCGCTTATTAAGGAGTAATATCGAGTGAGAGTGGAAGAACATGAAAGACTCGTGAAGGAAAAATGTCATCATCATCATCATCATCAACAGCCGGAGGACGTCCACTGCTGAACATAGGCCTCCCCCTTAGACCGCCACGCCGAACGACAATTCGCCACTTGCATCCATCGGCTGCCCGCGACCCTCACGATGTCGTCGGTCCACCTAGTGGGAGGCCTGCCGACGCTGCGTTTTCCGGTCCGTGGTCGCCACTCGAGAACTTTTCTTCCCCATCGGTTGTCAGTTCTACGAGCGATGTGGCCTGCCCATTGCCACTTCAACTTGCAAATTTTATGAGCTATGTCGGTGACTCTGGTTCTTCGCCGAATATCCATGTTCCGGATTTTATCCCGCAAAGAAACTCCGAGCATAGCTCTCTCCATTGCTCGTTGAGTGACTCTTAGTCTCTCTAAGAGGCCAGCAGTCAAGGACCACGTTTCGGAGCCATATATCATCACTGGCAACACACACTGGTCAAACACCCTTGTCTTTAGACACTGTGGGATTCTCGATGAGAAGATATCACGTAGCTTCCCAAACGCTGCCCATCCGAGTTGGATTCTTCGGGCGACCTCTTTCTCGAAGTTGGACCTACCTAACTGAACAATCTGTCCAAGGTAAGTATAATGGTCTACAACTTCGAGAGTATCGTTATATTTTTTAAACGCAATAACGCCTGCGTCGCGTCTTCGCAAAGATATTAAAGAAACGAAAAATTTATTGTTGCGAGCAGGATTCGAACCCTGCTCGCAACAATAAATTTTTCGTTTCTTTAATATCTTTTCGAGAGTATCGCTCCCAACAACAACCGGTACGGGTGCCACATGGACATTCGACATGACTTTCGTCTTGTCCATGTTCATTTTAAGGCCGACCCGTTGGGAAACGATACTGAGGTCGCTGAGCATAGCATTGAGGTGCTCCAACGAAGGAAAAATGTACTTTTTGGGAAATGAAAATGAGAAAATGTTGCAATTTTTTGAAAATCAGTATTTCCTGTCATCAGACGTTTAGTCAATAGGTTTTTTTTTTTTTTTTTTAGCGTTGTAAAATCATCAAATGAGTCAATAGTTTAATGAGTTTGTGAACATTGTCTAGACATCCTACAGCATGGATAATTATATGCTGTATATAAACCCCTTGAAACCGGTCCGAGCACAAATTCAACGCATATTGTCTATGAAAACTGACAAAACGCATCTAGTGTGTTTTTCTATCGTGGTAAAATCATCAAAATGAATTCTCCCACCCAGCAAGGCTATTGGCTAACTTGTTAGTCACTGACCACGGTTGTCAACCTGAACTTGGATGGCTTGACACCTATTATGAGGCTAAGTTGAGGAGTGGAGTGCCTAAAGAGGTTGGAATAGTTGATTTTAGGGAACATTTACATTTATCAGTTTCATCTTGAATCCGTCTGGCCCTTAGATCATCAGATTACAAGACGTACGGCAATGCGCCGTCGATATTTATTTTATTTTATCCTTTATTTCAGGCAACTAAGGCCCATAAAAACACAATACATAAGTATAAAAATAATAACTATAAACTAATACATATTTTAAAACAATAAACTTAAAAACTATTGCACACGAAGTGACGGCGTCGTGTTACGCTGCGAGGTGTCGCGTAGCCGGCCTCGAAAACGCCGATACAGCACACCTTTCGGCCAGAAATCTTCCTTGAGGCAGGTCGCCAAATACTGGGTTGGAACGCGCACCACGAACGACTTGAAATTAGTGTTATGGCGCGCCTCCAACTTCTCCACCCTCAAGGTCCAGTTGGTCTTCATTCGCAGGTACTCCACAATGTCCTCAGCCTTTGTAGCGTGATACAAACGGGACACGTACAGCTGCGTCGTCGGTACTGCAGGACGTAGTAGCGTGTTGGGTCCTACAAGCGCTGTCCCGCACTGGTTGCGATAAGAAGGCTTCCTCTTCTTTCTCTCCACCTTGATGAAGCCGTCCTCATCGCATGTGTCCTTCGGTAGACCCTGCTGTTTGAGGTCCACTACAGCGCCATTAGTCGCAGTCGAAACTGACCGACTCTGCTTTCCCCGTTTTGATTTCGCTGCTTGTGGTTTGGTTTGCGACACAGCAGGTTTTGATTTGGCGACAATTGCGGAATAGGCACATTTGGGGGTCGATGTACATATTACAGGCGTCGCTTCCCCGGCAGGTACGACGCAATCAGCCGAACACGATGCAACGTCTGCATTTTTAACAGCCGGCGACGTAGACTTGCTCGCTGACCGAAAACTGCAGACTGAAGCATTTTGTGCTCCGCGACGTGTGTTCACGTTGGAGCCTTCCGGTGACCCACTTGTCGGAATAGCGTTGCGCAACAACGCCACTTCGGCTCGTAATTCACCAATGATGTTCTCTGATGACTCCAACTTGGACTTCATCTCGGCCTGGCTCACCTTCAGAGACGTGATGTCCTTCAGCAGCCTGGTGACGTCGACGTGGTCGAAAGTGACGGGAGGTAGCTTGTGCAGCTCCTTCGCCACAAAATCTGGCACGTCATCCGGATCGGTCCTCTTGAGCAGGTCGATGATATCCTGCAGACTCTTCTCGCCACCATCCCTCCGGCGAGATGGCATTTGTCCGACTTGGTCGAGTGTTTGAAACAGCAGCAACTTGGCACTGCATACCTCTTCCTATTTGTAGGAAGACTTGCAAATCTGCAAGATGCTGACCTCGTCCATGTAATCGATGGCATGCTTGATGAATGCCAAGAGCTCGTTGACAATGAGCTGCTTTGTAGCCATTGCAAACAAAATCGGGCAGCGTTTAATACTGCACAATACGCGAATATAAAATTCTTGGCGAATAGCGCAAACGCGTCCGTTTCCGAGCGCGCATGGCA